>JAOQMQ010000006.1:29339636-29385477 GCA_027563845.1 Erythroxylum subrotundum | reverse complement strand
CCAAATTCTTGAATTTCTAATATCAGGCTTCAAACTCAAGAATTTGGCTTTTGGCTCTTTTATTGACCATCACAGAACTGGGGCTCTGATCATATGAGATGTCATTTCCAGAATTTGGATATCTCAAATTACCAAGGAAAAAATCTCAAGAAACAACTAATTTGCTGTTTCTTGCAAGGAATCAAGAAATAAAAAAAATATGTATTTCAATAATCCAAGAGCAAATTTGTCCGAAAATACCCAATTGGGTATTTTGAACGAGAATAAAAAACACAAGGACTAAGATGAACGAATCAAAAACACAGAGGCTAAGATGAATAATCAAGTATATCACAAGGGCTCTTTTATGTGATTTGCCCGATATATTTGATAGCTTTCATTTGTTTAGCCTTTTTCAAAAGAGTTCCTACCACGTCCTTGTCCAACATGTCTACTTCTAGAGGCACCTCTGTAGCTTCCTCGATTTCCTCTGCCTTATTGGTAACTAGTTTGATTACCACCAATAGATAACTTGCTTTGCAAAGCTTATTTCAAATCATATCATTTTGGATCATTCTCAGCTCATAAGCTTAAAGAGAGCCCATAAGCTCGTCAACATATATTTGTGACAAATCATTCGATTCTTTAATGGCAGGGATGATATAATCAAATTTTCTTGTCAATGAACGTAAGAGTTTTTCCATCACCCTTACATCGTCAAGAGCTTCTCCATTTCTTTTCATCTTGTTTGCCACTGTTTTCAAATGAGTAACGCAGTCATTAATTTTTTCGAAACTCTGCATTTTTAATGTTTCAAATTCGGCTCTAAAAGATTGAATTCGTACCTTTTTAGCTTTTTCGACTCTTTGAAAAGAATTTGATAGAGTTTCCTATACGTCCTTTGATGTAATCCTTTGGTATAGATCCAAATTTTGACTTTTTTATTTTCTTGAAATGGGTTTTTCTTGTTATTGGAGATACCAAGATACTACTATGTTAGGATATAGAATAATTTAGAATATTCAATTAATTGTAAATATTTATTTCAAGTTTAACAAATAATATGACTAATAACTAAAATTTGGATTCGATGATTTAATAACTGAAATATTTAGATTCAGGAGAATTTACCCGAAAATATAACCAGGAAGCATAGGAGCATCACACTTCAGACCCAAGCATATTGAGTTTTCACAATTATTAAGACAAGACTCGTTTTCTCTTAGCATTATCACTAATAAATGAAAAAAATTAATTAAGGAATCAAACTTAAAATTAACTAATAAATAAACAAATTTAATTAATATCTATAATTTAAACCTATTTTTTACTTTCAATTTATTAATATTTACAAATTTAACCTTAATTTTTCTTTTGATTTATCGATTTATGTAAAACTGATATCTCGGAATTGGTTCACATATGGCGGACAGTTCACATTCCATTTCGATTTCACATTTATCTCATTAACATCTAAAGTCAACCCAAAGCCTGCGGCTGATCTTTCTAAAACCAGACTTGGTCAACCTAATATGAAACATTCCTTTTGAGCTTGTTTTAGCTTCACATGTCGGGTTTGAGACATTTCTTGAGATTATTTCCAACTTTTCCTTGTAACCGAACCAACCTCGTGTCCATTCTCATCTCCACCAATCATGCCCACTAGTGCTCTCTTTACACCAGCAATGGTTGATTCAACACATCCACCGTTATAAATTACAAGAAAAGTGTAAAAATCTGCATGTTATGGGGAAAAAAAAAAAAAAAAAGGTCAGCATTATAAGATATCGTAAAACATAAAGGAAAGGAAATTGAAGGCATTAACATCGGAAATTTGTTTCAAACAAGCTTGACTTATATATACATTCATATGTGAAATCGTAATAATTAGTTTTTAAATGTATAAACATATATTTAGAATAAAATATTTAATAATTTGATGACTAAAAGGACATAAAACTCTTTTATAGTTTAAATTTTTTTGAAATTATTTAAGAATTTAAATTTTAAAAAATTCTTCATTAAAAAATAATAATGAAACACATAAAATATAAACATCATAAATAAACTAAAGAATCATCACTGACTGACGTGATAACTCAACTAAATTCTTAAACCTATTTTGAATCAATTAAATTTGATATAAATATTAATTTAAGATAATATTAGTAAATTATTAAATTTATGAACTGAATTGTTGTCTAAATAATAATTAATTAGTTTACGTGTCAAGTCATAATTGTTTTTTCATTGTAAATAGTCAAAATCTAATAGTAACGATTGAACATAGAAATAATTAAGATTGTGATTTGGCAGAGTGTGTAGCCCACTTTCTTTGACTTCCTATTGGATGCATGACCACTCCATAACAACTTCAGCGTTTTTGGATGGATTTTAGTGGACAACAACAAGACATGTTTCATTCCTTGTCCAAATGCCTTTTTCTTAATGTTCTTGTGATCTTGAGTGGGACATGGCCATGATTTTTAGGATGGGTCAACTTGGGTGCGTTTTATTTAAAAGACGAGCTTTTTGTTTTTTTGTTTTTTATATATTTCTCCAAACCCAATCAGCAGCGAGATTTTCACTTAAGAAAGAAAAAAGGAAAAAGTAATTATGTTTTACTACTCCTTGCTTGTGGGAAAACAAGCTCATTTGTTTACACACTCTTGTCAAAGATTGCTCTAGTTTTGACAATATTGGTATTAAAAGCCCTTTTAAAGGATCCAACTGCATATGTATTCAATTCAACTCTTAATTTTAACATCATACATGAAAAGGTTTCAACTTTTTGGAGAAGAGTGATGGTTGTAATAAACTATCTACTTTAATTACATATATAAATAATAATAAGTTTATCAAAATAATATATATTGAAAAGAGTAATTTCTTAATGATCAAATTACTTAGTGTGTATATAAAATAATATATCAAATTTCGTATTTAAAAAGTAATTTCTTACTGATCATTTTGTTTAGTGTGTATATAAAAATAATATCAGCAAATTTATAGAAAAAATATAAAATTGTAATATTTAAAAGAGGGCATTTTTTATATATTTTTATTTGGGGAATGGAACTTTGGAATTGATCAAAAAGGTCACATAAGCCCCACTATAGGATCAATGGCTCTCTCTTTTCATACCTTTTACAAGATGTTTCTTTGTGGAATCTTTCCTGTAAACAGATTGAGCAAGGCAACTTGTATGCAACTGATTAAAATGGAAATGATTTCAGCAGATAGGACCCCACCAAAATTTGGTATCCTTTTAAAAGTTTCGTCCCCGTTGATAATGAGATCAAAAATCTCCTCATCACTGTTCTGCTACGGTGATGACCAACTGTCGGTAGGTGAAGCTGAGTGGTCATTGCAGCTGATTTTGGCCCGATATTATCATCACCGTACACCGTCGGGATTGAGATAGCTTTCCACACCGGACGGTGGACGCCAACCATTGTTGACCCCTGATCATGATGGCTACGTGGATAAGAGAAGCTTGAACTGGGATTGTGTAAGTGTGGCCATACAGAGGCCACGTGTTCCACCATCTGATTGTCTTCTTTTATAAAAATTTCTCGTTGTTGGACTCATGGCCCACCTCGGTGTCCCAAAAGTCTGATCCCCATGTGCAGGGCTTAGCGTAGTAAACCAAACGCTTGGTTTTGCGGGTCCCGAAGGGTTCTAAAGATTTGGACGGTCGATGTCAGGCCCAGACACGTGGGCGATGAAGTTTCCACCGCTTGATAAGATGGTTGAGCTAAATTGATATGATTATCGCTAATTAATCATGCTTTTGGTTGAACTAAATCATGATATGTCTTAGTGGGTCGTTAATGGGGCACCGTACATACCCTTACGTATCTAAAAGACGAGTTCAGATTCTCTGTCCAGTTTTATGGTGTTTTATTGTGTCAAGTGAATCTTAACCATTTATTTATGCAGATCCCACGTTAATTTATGTGAAGCATATGCGAGACCCGCATAAATAAATGACTGAGTTTCACTGGACACAATAAGACACCATAAAACTAGACAGAGGATCTTGTTCCCTAAAAGACCAATAGAATATTAAACGTGACACTTTTTTAAAATTCAATTTATATTTTTTACAATTATTATATATATTCATCTACTGATATTTAATTATCATGCAAAATTTTCGTCATATTTTATTTTTTATTCATAAAGATCAAAATAATCTTGTATTGAATCTTAAAAATTAAATTATTATGTTACTTTAAATAATAATAGACAAAATAAGACAAATGGATTGTTTGATAACGAAATGCTATCATAAAGACAATTGATCATTTCATAACATAAAAACTAAAATACAAAGGTTAAATATTTTATTAATTTTTAAAAACTCAAATCAATGTTAGTTTATATAAAAATTTTAGATGTCAAACTAGGTCGAGTCAGACAACTCACCAGAAATTTGATCCAAAACTCAAAATCTAAAGAATAAAATAACTTAAACTCTATTGAATCAGACTCAGAACGATATTAGTTTACATAAATATTTTAGATTTTAAACTGGATCGAGTTGGACAGCTTGATCCTAAATCAAATTCGATTGAAAGTATAATTAATTTCGTTAGATTTGAAGTGTAATTAATTTTGGATCGGAATAGATCGAACAGATGACGGAGACTAACTTTTTCATAATTGGAAAATGAGTAAAGTATCACAAGTGAATGCAGCAGATTTTACTTATATAAGTCCAAAGACTAAAGACACTAGAGCTTAAGAAGAAGGACTAAGGGAAGAGGGGAAGTGCAAGTGACTGAGTGAGATAACTTTGTGGGGAAGAGAGAATCGGTAGGAAAATGATGTCCTGAAACAGAGTGGGGACCAAACCAGAGGCATTGGATTTGGAGAATACAAGGAAGGGGCTGACGCTGAACAAGAGTTGTCGCTGTTCATTAAATTTGCCTTTTGAAACTTTACATATATGTTTCCCATTTTCGATATTATATATTAATATAATGCAAGTTGGCTGCTACTGTTCTGTTTTGTGAGTGAAAAAGCCTGTAACCCTAGAACGCTCTTGTAGCTTCAGTCTTCACCTGTAGTAAGTAGTGTCTGTGGCCCCACTGATCGCCGGCGAGAATTGCCACTTTTCGCTTTGTTCCTCCTGTCATTGCAAACATCAACACCAATATAAGGAAAAAAGGAAAATATATTATTTAAATCAGTGGTTCCAATTCCATTAGGATAATAGAATATAAATCACATGTTTATTTGTTTTCCGTTAGGAAAATATATTTTATGCGTGTAAATATTTACGAATTATGTGTTTTATATATGTTAATTACACAATTACTTACTTTTGTCACTATTCAACGTATGTTATTTAATGAGTCAATCACTCAAAATACATTAAGAAAAGGTTCGAATTTAATTGTGAAATATCGTAATTTCGCATTTGGAAAATATTAAAAAATAATTGACGTGAAATATTTTAATAAAAATAATTTATTTATGAATTATGTGATTTAGATATATTATTTAATTACTGCATTAATTTCTTAAAGTTAGCCTCTATGCTGGTTAGGAACAGTGACGAAGCCAAGAATTTAAGATAGGAGGGTCCAAATATTTAAGTTTTTAAATCTTGAGGGCCCAGTATACTACTATGTCATTATACATATATTAATTAAAAATAAAAATATTTAATTTTTATAAATCTTTTGAGCCCCAACTAGCTTCGTCTATGATTAGGAGTAAGACTGCGTACTATTGAATCTTCTCAGATTTCGTAGAGTAGCATAATTCTTACTGGGTATTGTTGTTATTTAATTGCTTAACAAGAAATTCAATCTAAATAATCATTCAGAGGTTGAAATTATTAAGACCTAGAAACCCTAGCACTTGATCCTTAGGAATCTATGTCACCTGAGTCCAGAGCTCAGAAGAGATATCATTGTTTCATACTAGTTTTGAACATTTAAGAAACGTGTTAATGGAGTATAGGTTTATATATATATATATAGATATAGAAAGTTTGAATCCAAGTTGTTTGCCATGAAGCAGTGAAGCCTTATTGGAAGGTTAATGATATGGTGAGAAGAACATATACAGACAGAGGGTGGGTGGGTCTCACACCCCCTCTCTCTCACTTATGGATAAGGAAGTGTGTGCCCTTCAGGTCTCTTCCTTCCAACATTAATACACTTACAGTGAAGCAGTTGCCTAGAGACCACGTGATAGGTTTCAGGCGAGTTTGTGCTTTAATGCTACAGTTTTCTGCTAAGGTAGTTGCTTTTGTAGTTTTTTTATATCAGACAAAGTTGGCGAGCATTTTTTTGACTTTTCTTCCAACCTTGTCTGAGTTACGTACGACGTAGCTGATCAACAGTTTTTAAGATTTGATTTACTCAAATAATTTTTATTATTAAAAATTGATGTAAATTAATAAATTATTATATATAAATTAAATAATCATTATAATTAATATAGTTTAAGACTATTTTTATAAAATATATATTACCAGCCTTGTTAAGAGAATTTCACCTATCATAACAAGATTTACTGCCAGTAAAAATTTACTGTGTTGTATTAACTGGCAAGCTGAAGAACGAAGCAGTGGGTTAGATAGTAAAAAGTGGTGAGTTAGGATTATTATTACATCAACCTGGTACATAATCTGAAAGGTTGATAATTGAAAAGGTATTAACTAATATCTCACGTGAAGATAAGAGAAGCATCATTAACTGTTAAATAAGTATTTAATAAGAAGAATAAGAAGAAGAAGAAGAGTGAGTTGGCGCAATCATGTGGTGATGATGTTATGAACCCTTTTTGTCTCTGTCCTGGTGTGTTTATATTGACAGTGTTACAGTAAATGCAGGGCCTCCTCGTAATGCCACTTGCAGGAGGTAGGTTCTAATTTCTTTCATCTCTCATTAATTCTAGTCTTGTTTTACGTTTTTTTTTTTGGGGGTAATTCAAGAGATTTCGTCTAGAGATTTATTTTTACTTTTTTAAATTTAAAATTTTATTAAAAGATAAAGAAAAAGTTATCATCTTTAATTTTGAGATGGATAATAGCTAGATTATTAGTTGTACATATCATTATCGTCATTAACACTCAGTTAAAGTTCTGTTAAAACGCGAGGTCTGATAATACGCAATTTTACCCCTACGTAATTGAAAGATTCTTTCCACTCTTACAATAAAAATGAATGTTCATACATATCTAAGAAATAAAGTAAAATAAATAAATAAATTGAATAAACATAAAAAAATACAACATAATGCAAATAAGTACATATTAGTTGTACATAATAACATATAAATAATGTGATTTACACAAATAAATTAGTGATTTACTATTAAATAGTATATTCCATTTAAATCATACGATACTTGCAAGTCACAATATATTGTTATTCTTAATTAGACATCATTTTTAAATTTTTAATTTAAAATATAATATTTTTGATTTTGGAGATTTGTTTGAGAATTTAATACTATGTCAATTGAAAATTTGTATTTAGGAGTTAACATCAATCTTAGATCAGACCATGTTTCGAGTCGAGTATAAGTTTTAGGTTGATTCGAATCAATTTATCAATCCTACTGTCTTAAAATTCATTAATTAGGATGAATTACAAGAATAAAGTAAGTCATTAGGTACCACTTTTTAAAGAGATTAAAATTAGGAAAAATAGTAGTTTGAGAAAATACAATAATATGCATATTAAATAATTAGAAGCAACTTCTCGATTAATTAAGGATAAGACTGCGTATGATCGGACTTTCTTAAATTTCATTACATCTTATATCTTCTTTTTTTTATTTTTCATTGTTTTTGGTGTGACAATAAACCTAAGTGTTTCTTCCAATTTTGCAAAGTGCCACCAAAGATCGCAATTCCGTCCCTTAGCTTGACGATATGTCCAAAGTATTACGAAATTCCACATACATGTTCGTTCCCAACATTGAAAAAACGTGTTATTGGAACAGCAGATACAATGTTGTCCATTCCAGGGTATCTGGTAAAAGTACACGGCCAACTGGAGAACACAAAAGAAGAGATCGAAGAGGAAGATAGAGAGACAGTCATGTTGGGTACTCGAGAGACACGTGTCTAATCAATTATTGATAAATCCACGATTCGTACAATTTCCTAAGCTAAGTCTCTTGAGTAATGTCTAAGCGATATAAACAGAAAACTGAGTCCAAAGTTTCAGCTTCGAGTCTCGGCAGCGGCAATGTGAGAGTTCATCTAATGTGGTGACTCCTTGTGCGCACCGAGCACTGAGCCGCCTTCCTGAAGGGTTGGGTGGGATCAAACCGTGATTCAATCCTCCAGCGATAGTCGGATCTGCGACTGGGGGCCCTTGAGGTTGGGGATCAACCTTTTGAGTCCGAGAATTTGGTCATGTCCTGGACACCCCTACTTTTCATTACTTATTACTTCAATTGCCATCTCTTAACGTCATTTTATTGCCTTTATTATATATTATATATTTTAAAGAAATTATGAATAAAAGTAAAAGATATGAACTTTCCATATATTTTAATAAATTTTAGACAAAATAATGATTTATTAAATTATTTATTAAAATTAAATTAAACTGATTTCAAGTGGAGTTTAATATCTGAGTTGAGTTATGATATTAATGACATTATAATATTAAAATGTGAAATACTATTTATAACAGTGGAAAAGTAAGCTTCCAAAATGTCAATTAAATCTGCTTTCCTTTAGAAATAGGATTTCCACACCAATCTGTCACTTTTTTTAATTTCTTTTTAGAATATTCCAAAAAGAAGAAAAACGACTTTTTTACACAAGGTCAAACGACTATGAATCTATGACTTTTTTATTTTACAATTTTTGGTAATTTAAGGAATTTGGTCCAACTTCCTATATCACAAATTTTCAAATTGGTCCTTCTTGTATTACCAATTTTCAAATAAAATCCTAAGTTGCCAAACAATCCCTTAGCATTATATTAATTACTCTTTCCCGTTTTGAGCTTGCCTTTATTAGGCCTTTGAACTTTGCGGCTGTGCTGTTAAAAGGCGTGTTTGTGTATGCGTTGTAAGATTTGGGGTTGGAATGGGCGAGTGGCCGCGTGCAAAAAGAAGATATTTAGAAACAAAAATAAATTACCATAAAAAAATTAGAACGAGTTCACACGCACGAGCGCCCACCGACTTGACTCGCTCGACCGGCCACCACCGCAAATTACGGCAGCTCGTGTGGGGTAGGGAAGGGAAAAGGAATGCCACCGTGTCACTTTAGCTTAATTTATTTTTACTAATTTAGTACATTTCAATTAAAAATAGGAATAATAATAACAAATATATATTAAAAAACTCTCAAAATTGGACTAATTATTTCCAAAATTTAAAAGTACGATATTATCTAAGAAAGTACTCTCTCTCGCTCAGTTTCTTCCGTTAATTTTAACGGACCAAAAAAAAAATAAACAAAACTAAACTGGCCGATATGTCGTTCGCCACCGGTTCAAAACTTGCCGTCGAGTCAGCAACAAAACAGTGGTCTAACGAAAGCAACTGAACCGAACCGAATCGAGACAGACTCTCGGTTCTCATAGAGCCGCTAGTGGCTCGGAGGAGAACAAGTCGCCGATGTCTTGAAAAAAATCGTCTTCCTGCGAAATGGGTGACCCTGGCGATCTAAAATCTTCCATACTCGTGTCCGGGAAACTGTTGCCGAAGTCCCCGTTCCATACGTTCCCCTGAAAAATGGTGTCGTCGTCGAAGAGGGACGGTCCTGTGCTGGTGAAGTTGAAGAAATCGTCGAGGAAGGGCTCGTCTAGCAACGGCAAACTCTGTGACAAGTAATCATCGGGGACGTTGGTTTCTCCTTCGCACTCCTGCAGGACATCTTCCACTTCTTGTCCCGGTTTCTGGCATTCAATGAGTTCCACTTCGTTGACGTTGAGGACTGAAGTGGGTGAGCAAAGATTGTGAGACTCGTTGGCGGATTCGTAGCCGGAAGTGGAAGTGGTGTTAATCTCTGGCTTCTCTTCCTCTTTGTGGTCTTTTTCTTCGTGTTCTTCTCTTCCTGGTGGAGTCATGAAGTTGGTTAAAGCGTCAGGTCCCCTGAGTTTAATGGCAGCATTATCATAGACCATAGCAGCTTCTTCGGCAGTATCATAAGTGCCTAGCCAGAGCCGTACACGCCTCGCAGGATCGCGAATCTCAGCCGCCCATTTGCCCCATGGCCGTTGCCGTACGCCGCGAAACTTTCTTCCATTTGATGTCGTCGCTGCAGAGTTAAGTTTCAGTGGGCGGCTTCGTGACGGCAGGACAGTACTTGCTCTTCTTTTCCGGGTATTGGAGATTAGAGAAGTAGTAGCAGTAGTAGTACTCGCTTCTTTACATGTAGCTTCGATGTTGATCTCGTTCACATAGCGTTTCACTCGATGACGACGACCAAATAGCTCACACTCCTCGTCGCTGGAGGAGTCTGTAGCCTCGTCGTCGACGATGGCGATCCGGACCACCCGTGGGACGTTCTGGTCAGAGTGGTGACTCCTCTCATCAGAGAGTACTTTTCTGGGTCTGAAAGATGGATTGGAAAATTTCTTAGTGACTTCTCTGTGTTCCGTGAACTTGATCGGACACAGAAAGTTGTTAAAGTTGTTCTTCAAGCCCATGTTTGTGTTTCTCTTTTTCTGGGTTTTCTCCTCACAGATTCTGCATTGGCATGGAAAGAGGCCAAAAAAGCAAATAAAGAGAACAAAAGGTGAACGAGTCGTGAAGCGGAAGATTAAAACTTTGAGATAAGGAGAGACAAGGGTGATTCAGGAACCTGCCAAAAAGACATAAAAAGGCTCACTAAACACTATTAAAATCTCGAAACCTTTCAAACACTTGAACAGCCACTACGTCTCTGAACCAGAAGAAGAAGAAGATAAAACTCAAGGCTCCAAACCTCAAAATCTCTACTTATAGCAAGAGGAAAACAGAAACAAAAGCTGTTATTTCCTACTTAAGAAACAAACAACCCAGGAACAGACAGGCTTTAAATCCTTCCCAAAACGAGAAAAAACCCAGGAAAGGCAAGAGGAAGAAGAAGTGAAAATGGAGGAGAGAAAGTTATCAGAAAAAGTCTATAAGACAGAAGAGAGTTTGGGAGTGTACACAGTCCTGAGACGAAGCAGTGTGAGAGAGAGAAAGTGGGTTTACTAATTGCGGTGAAGAAAACACTGAAATCGCTGTTTTATAGGATCCAACAGCTGAAATTGGGAAACCCAAATTACAAGGCCGAATTTATTATCTATCTCTTTCCGATTTTTCAGACCACTTATTTTTTTAAAAAGAAAAATTATTATTACGAAAATAAAAAGGGAACTTTAGATTGATTTTTATGTACTACACTCTTATGGTCAACACTTGGCATTAAATTTTGATGATAGTTTAGTGAGATTCGCACCAAATCCACTATGTTTAGGAAAAACTACTTCCCATTTCTAATTTTAATCTAGAGTTTATATTTTCTTAACCACATTACCATAAATTTTATATTTTCCTTTTTGTTTTTAAAAAAGAATTAGAGATTATGTGATATCTTTTAATATTTATCGAATACAAATAATAAGATCTAAGGAATTTATTTGATCAACTAAGTGATAGGTTAAATTGAAATATATGTTCAAATTTTGAATTTATATGATGTAAAACAATTTAATATTTGAGATTGATAATAAAAATTTTAATTTATTAAGAAGTTGTTATTGTTATTATAATAAATGCCTTTCCTTTTATAGTGAATGTGTGAAAACATGGCGTTGAACCATCAAAATCATGTATGATAAGCTTCAACTGCATTCATAAAGAGATGAGCCTAGGTAGGAACTAGTCATGGTCATGTCAAAGCCGGTGAGTCGGGGCCGAAGATTCCGGCCGTGATCATAAAGGACACGTATTAAATTCACTATACGAGCCGCCGTATCTCGATGATTGAGTAAGATCATGACACGTGGAAAGATGGGCCCGACCTCAAGTTCTGGTACAATTGGAGACCATCATAGAGGGTGACTCAGCATGGCAAGCTCTTCGTCTCGAATACCGTGTCGCCAGTCACGTGAGGCCCAAGATACCCGGGTCCGGTTAAAATGTTGCCGGTCAAAAAATCAAGAAAATATGTGAAACACTCACACATACATAGCTTTGACCGCTTACTTACTCTTTTACCCTTAGACCGACCGTTGATTACTGAGAGTTCGGAAGACACGGTGAATGTGGAGGGTATGTTGGTAAATTGGATGGTGTGGGACACTTCATTCTGTGCTGGCCTTTGAGAGTGGGTGGTGGGTTAATAATTTTCTACCTCTTAAAATAAAAACATTTTTTTACATTTATTAGTTTATTTTTAAAATTAACTTTTTATTACAGCCAGAACTAACGTGGCCGGCAACCTAGAATTCGTCGCCATTTTATAAATATCTTCTTCTTTTTTTCACTTCTCTGGCCTTTTTTCTGTTTCTCGAGATGTGCTTATGCCACCCTCGGTTCAGTGTTCACTAGTCACTACCACAGTACCACTCCATAATTCCATATAGAGTTAAAATAATTTACATTTATTTGCCTCCTCCTAAAATATTAAAAATAAATAAATAAAAATAAATTTACAAATTCAAATATAAAATTTTTATTACCCTATTAATTATTTTGGGAATCTTTTTTTTGTTTAAATTGATTATATTAAAGGATGTTTTAGTCACCGGGGCGGTTTTCACACCCAACAGCCTCCGGTGAAGTTGTTGCCGACGTCCGTACACGGTCTCATCACACATGACTAATCATGGTATCCTGGACAGCCACTCCAGTGGGATCTCGTGCGCTTTGACACGTGTTCCACACTCTCCTTCCTAATCATCGTACGGCGTACATGGACTTGGACTTGGACTTGGACATCCCGTATAGATTCCGTTTGACAATAAATTTTATTTATCATTTTTTAGATAAATAAGGAAATTTTTTGTCTTTTATTTTAATGATAAAATTTTATATTTTCTTTATTTCTTAAATATTTACTCAATTTAATTTTCCGTAATGAAAATTTAAACAATAACAACAAGTAAAAAATTCAACTAAATTTAGAGTTTGAAAAGATCCAATTTACGCAGCGTTATCCCTAATTAATTAAGAAGTTATTTTATAATGACCCACATTTTATTAACTAATACTATTTAGTTTACATGTTATTTATCGTCTTTGTTTAGAGAATTTTTATTTTGCAATATTTTCTTTACTAAATTAATTACGATTTACATTTAATGTTGACTTGTCAAATCCTTCTTATTATTATAAGGAATGTCTATTTTTGGAAAGTAAGAGGAAACATAATTGCTTGACATAGATAATCATTAGATTACACTTAATCATAATTAATTACGTATGATTTAAGAAGTCAACAAGAAAGTTTGGATTAACCTCGCAATTGCTGGAAAGACGGTTTGGTTTTATGGTAACAAGTGAAATTTACAAGCCAACATAATAGTTCCACACAAATCAAAAATCAAGAAATTTAGTTTTTGGAAGGAAAAAATAATTACTAATTAAATTAAGTTAGTACAATGTGATATAGCAATTAATCAAGTTTGGACATAATATAATAATTCAACTCATCTCTTAAATTTGGCCTCAACAATTAAATATGACTTAAATTAATAATTTATTATAATTTACATTTAATATTTTTACTGCTAGTATTTCGTCATTATATTTTAACCACAAAAGAGTTTTTTCTGAAAAATTAAAAAAATCTGACTTAAATCTTACAACACATGAAACAAGGAAGCCGACGAGTGAAATTGTCCTTGTTCCTGCTTTAATTTCCAATATCACGGGTCATATTCATCCCCAGCTTTAAAAATGATACGTTAGTGAGCCTCTCTCCATCACCACATCCATGACCGCATTCACCAAGTGATTGATAGTGATGACTGATGAGTAACTGAAGAGCTGGCTTATGTTGACCAAATTCACCAAGTGATAGTGATGATAACTGAAGAGCTGGTTTATGTAGTAGAGAAAGGTGGCGAATTGGTCTATCGAGTTTTGGATTTATGTACCATTTCTTTGTATTTTAGAAACATGTGGATATGGTTTTTCTGGCAATAGAAACACGAGGTCACATAGGAACCGTCAAGATCGATGGTTTTTTGTGGCAAAAACATACGACCAAGTAGAAGAAAGACAGACAAATCGATCAGGTTGTCGTGGAATCGGACTGTTTGTTGGCAGTACAAGCAATTACAAATTTGTCTGTTAATCGTTGTGAGATTGGAATGCTGGTTTTGGACTGTTTTACTTTCAAGCGTTATTTCCTTCACTTCTCCTTCCAATGGACGCACAACATTGCAAATAGGGCGGCTCATTCTTTAGTTTGAGTAGCCTTATTATATGCAAACCTTCATTGTTGGGAAATGAATCCCCTTTGTTTAGGTCCTATTTTACTGGTAGATAATTCTGATTGTAATCAATCTGATAAGAAAAAGCTTGTAAGATCTAAGTGTATGGGGTAAGCCTGCTCGCTTGGGTTTAGTTTCTAGCCTTTCTTTTTATGGTTTTATTCGTAAAAAAGAAAAAAAGTAAAGTCACCAGACGGAACCAGCACGCCTGCGTGTAATAATCTCAAGACTAAAATATCTCACGTGAGCATGTAATCCTTTGTCACATACGAACTCGATAAAAAGATAGACACGTCAATATTGATTATAAAAAAAATTTTCGTTAAGAAGATAATATCATAATTAAGATAATACAACAATAACAACTCATTATAGATTTTACCAATATGCGACATTTGACAAATTTGGTTATGTAAAAATATGCTTTTTAATGAAAAAAGATTAAATTTGGACTTTTTAATTATTTAAAAGTTCAAAATTTATCTTTTTGGACTTTTTAATTATTTAAAAGTTCAAAATTTATCTTTTTCATTAAAAATTATTTAAAAATGGACTTTTTAATTACCTAAAAATTTAGTTAATATCTTTTCTTTTAATGGAAAAGACAAATTCAAATTTAAAATATAGATTTGTATTGAAAAAACATATAATTATATTTATTTAAAAGTTTGAGAAGTTATTTAAAAATAGACTTTAGAAAGTTATTAATTAAAAAATAATCTAAGATATTTCTCACCTTGCTTGGATCTTTAGAACAAGATAATTAATTAGTTCTTCATTTCAAAAAACGTGAAAATTGATTTATTATTTATTTTTCTTGAAGAAAGTGTGCGTATCCGTTAGCGATGAAGAAACTACTTACTGACTAGTGTTTAAAGATCCCATGTTTGAATTAAAGTGAGAAAAATAATAAAAGAACCATGAGGATTAGCAAAACCAAAGCAGAGAGACCGGTCTGGTTCTCGAGAGCCGTCGTCGGTCTGGCCAGGCGTCTCTTCATCTCCTCCGTCCATAGTATATATAACTCCATAAACTAAAGACAGCTAGGGAAGTACACCGAGTTCGACAAACCATGCATGCCCTGCCAAACTCACATTTTGTTATATTTGGTTTTTGATTTATCTCAGTTTCTTCTCTTAAAATATGATTGCCGTTCCAGAGCTCAACTTGCATCCCATAGTTTCATGTGGTGTAATCTAAATCCGAGTTTTCTTGATCACAAATTATTACTATCTATATATATAAAAAAAAAGTACACACACACCACGACAGGATAATACGTATGAGTCAATGATACAAGAGGCATCAAGTCCGATATATATAGATATAAACATATCATACCATATCATACGGGTTTAGCTAGCTCGCACTCTGGTCAGTCGCAGTCACAGATCATCCACCGCTAATAAGTTAATGAGCATCAAACCCAAGATGACCTTGATTCTGGTGTCGCCGGTGACTCCTACTCGTACATGTGTTTTGTGGGCAGTTCATTGCATTACATTACATTACAGTACACAAGTAGGTCCACCGCTACTACTTCCTTCTTCTTGTATAGTAATGGTGATGTTTACACTACAAAAAGCTGATCCGCACAAATAAAGAAAGAAGATGAGGCGTATCTGCCCGTGTCCGTTAGTTTTATATATAATAAAAAAATTACTAAGGTAATAGATATTTGTGTTGACTGAAGTTTCCTTTAAGGAAAATGTATAAACTTCTTTTGCATTTTGATTATTATGTTATTTAGAACATTTTTATTAAATTTTGATTAAAAATAACAACAAAATATTTATAATATACCGTTTTAAATAGAAAATTTTAAAAATACGAATATATTACAATAATATATGGAAATTAATTTTCTAATAAGGTAAGCCCTGTAATAATCATTGCTTATGGTTAGGAAACTGAATTAGGATTGACGTAAATTGTTATATATATCTATATATAGATTATATATAAATAACAAGTTCGAAAAAGAGGATCTGTTCTAAAAAGAAGGGCCACCCTTAGTTGAAGCTTTTATGAACATGTCGCCTTATTGTCGGGTCTTGAAGATGAGGGTGTACGTGTTATGAGTTAGAACAAAACAATACAAGCAAAGATTGAGAAGATAGGACATGGAATTTTATAGAACAAAATGGTGAGGCTTAATCAGAGAGTAAATCTTCAAACAGAAGCAACTCAAAAGGCTTGTATTTGAAGCAAGAGATGTTTGGTCTCTTTTCTGCTACAATCATTACTTATGCCTTTTTCATTTGAGAGGTTATGATTATTAGTCTTTTATTAATATATATGTATATATTATCTCTAACCATGCTCTTATAATAATTAATACCAACACTCTTCATGCTTAATTTGGAAATTGAAGTCAGAGAGCTCTTATACAATAGAGAATATTAATGATGAGGTCGTACCATCATTTATGACACTTGAATTACATCAAAAGTTAAATACATTATGACTCTTTCTCTATTTATATTTTATTATTTTTAAATTATTATTTATCTCATATTATTATTTTAGCCATCACACAACCTTTATGCTATATTTTATTATTTTAACTTACTTTTTTAAACTAAAAAATAGATTTTAAAAATATGATAAAAGAAATCGTATAATAAATAAGGAGTAAATGAAAATTTTATAATATAGAGATTAAAACATGTTAAATAACACGAGATAGATAATTAAGGCCAAAGTCATAACCTTCTCGTGTAATTTAAGAAATCTTATAAAAACGCTCTTTAGCTAAAAATAATGATAAAATATACATAGTATAAACACCAAATGTCTCTAATACAATAAGTTAACACAACTCTTAAATAGAATCGGAATCAATTAAGCTCGACTTAAAGTAATAATTTAAAATATTTATGATAAATTAATAGTTTAACTGAAATTTTTCTATTTCTATTCGAGTTTAAAAGTTGAGTAATCGAATCCTTAAGTAAATAATATTTAATTAATCTATGTTTGATATTTGTATTTTTTTTGGAAAACTAAAAATTTGAATAATTTTTTTCGAAAAATTTATGATAAAGTAATTATTTAATTTTTTTAAATCACAAAGAAGATTTATATTTTTTAATCTTATAATTAATTCCATATAAAAATAGTGAGACTTGTATAGTTGTATGCCTCTCCAATATCCTATAAAGGTCACGAGAAAAAAAAAAAAAAAGGGAAAAGAGGAGAATATGTATAAAGGTCGATATTTTTGAAGCAGTATCACATGCCTTCGTTCTTTTTAGGTGATTTTTTCTGAAGAGTTTCTTCTACCGAGTTAAAAAGATTATACCTTTAACGTGCAACTTTATGACCAAAAGATAATGTACAAGAAATTTAAAAAAAAGAAGAAGAAGAAGAAGAAGAGATAAGCTCAGTCACACAGTACATACAATGTTTGGGAACTGAAGTTAACATAAACAAAGTAACGTGCAATTTCATGACCTATAATTAAATGAACATCAAGTAGATTTAGATTTGGTCATACATAGAACCTAACTCTTAAATGGTTCGGATCAGATCAAATAATAATTGTTTGAAGATTTTTTTTAATAGAAAAAGGGCTAATTATATTAACTTCTTATTTGTAACATTATGATTTTTTAATAAATAATATAAATAAATTATTCTTTTAATTATCGCTTATAAGAATAATTAAGAAACAGGGGTGAGTAATCATATCTCTCAAATTAAGGAGTGAACTGAAGATAATCACGTGCTAATCTCTCGGTTTTATGAGCTACCATAACAACACTAATAAGTAATAATTTGAAATTTAATTTAAGAGATTGAAAGTTTAAACTAAAATTAAAATTTATAAAAAATTTGATTAAAAGTGAAAAAAATTTAAAATTTGTAAATATTATTTAAATTAACCCATTTTGTCAAATAATTAATACAAGAATATTTAATTTACTGACAATTATATATATTAAACAAACTTGAAACATAACGTATGCGGTTCCACCTCTACATGTACACATAAAAAAAGAAGAGGTTGAGGTTCACGAGTCGTTCATCAATATTGGGCATGCACGTTCATGGAACATTTACAGAATTCAGTGCAGAGAACCATGTAAATTATATTATTTAATGCTTTTATATTTCTAAATAATTGACAAAAAGACTCTTCTTTTTATCATCTAACCCCTTTTTTTAGTATATCTTGAGGGTTCATAACTCGCAACACATACAAATCGAGTCAAAAATTTCACCTTCCCTGTAGGGTTTTGTCTCGAGACTTACGGACAGCTGGTGACCAGCTCAGTCGGGGAAGGTGGGACCCACTGATAAAGGACCGGTGACCGGCGAGATTTCCGGCGAGAGGCAAGTGGACTGACCCCATGTGGGGTGATGCGGGCTTAAGTTGGAAGTACAACTTAGAAATGTATATTATAAAGGAGAAGAAGATACTGTTATGGGGTTGGGGTTTTGGTATTACTTGTAAAGTTGCACTTATCTTTGATCATTGGTGAGGAATCCTAAAAGTTGATGAAAAAGGTTTAAGAGAGGAAGAAGAACATGAACATTTCGGTGAAAATAATGCAAGAGATCTAGTCTTTATTTTTCGAGGCAGAAATTGTGGGATTCGGTAAGAGATACAATGGTTGTGTTCTTTCAAATATCTATAAAACACAGATTAAGAGATGGGAAATTAGTTGATGGTCTCCTTTCAATGATTGGTCTTTTAAAAATCTATAAAAAAATTATGTATACGGTTTAGCTTCCATTCCTAAAAAAAAAGTTTTAATACATTGAAGAAATTATATTTTAAGTAATCAAACAAACAACAACACCCAATAGAAAATTTAGTAAATTTAGTAATACACAGTCTTATCCGTAACTAATAAAGATACTATTTTTAAATGATCCACGTGAAGAAGAAAATAAAAAACATTTATGAATGTTCACATTAATTAATTAAGTAAATATAAAAACATTTATGGATCATTTTCTTACGAAGATACAATTTGCATTTTAATGTATCGAGTATTTAGTTAAGCTGGATTAATGTTAAATAAAACTTGTTATTATTATTTAAATAAACGGTTATAAACAATGTATTTTAAGTAAATTATCTTATAAATAATTAGATGAATAATCACGTTAATTATACGAATAAAAATAAAAGTATGTTTTTTCGTTATATGAAAATATTTTGTATTTTAATCTGTTACGTATTTAATTAAGACGGAGAAATGTTAATAAAAATTGTAAAACAACTAGATTCAAATACTGATTAAATTTATTGGTCGAGATATCAATTATTGTCTTATAATTATGAGATAAATCTATGTCTCTACCTACTCACATTCTAATGTTTGATGAAAATGGTGTCCCACATGTGGAAACTAAACTTCACATGTCCACAAATTATAGAAGAAAACAAAATTGTGTCTGATCTCTAATGCCTCTAATTCTGGTTGCCAGCCGATATTGAACACATGAAAGCTATTAGACAAAATTTGGTGGTTGGTATATATATTAGTATCATTCGATCCCAAATCCAGCTAAGTAAAGTGCCTGCTTCGAAACTGTATATAATTAAGATTATAATTATAATCCAGCACAAATTTTATATATATCAATGTTTTAAAAAATTAAACCGGTAAGACGAGAAGTTTAAAGTTTAAAAGGTTCAATCGGTATTAAACCGTTATAAAATTAACTAAATAATCTCGTCAATTTCTTTGAATTTTATTCTTGCAAACGTACTCCTCAAACGGGATACTTAACGCATTAGCCACAGTACTGCATAGGTCAATACGCACATCACTGAGTATATATCTGTATCCCCAGAGGTATGTGAAACTGAGATGTTCCCATTTGGTCGCTTCTGTCGGTGTATTTTAGTGGAAACCAGATTTTCAGGGACCATGCTTGCTTCTCACACGTGGGCACGACTTATTAATTTAATTAATGAATTGTCACTTTAGACTTGGATTTCTCTTTTTTTGGTTCAGACTTTCTTTGAGAACTTAATGATATTGTAAACAATTCACAGACAGAAAAAGGACACGGGTCACCATGTCTTATGGTGTTTCCTATAAAAAATAATAACAATATCAAGCTATATATAACACTTAAAAGTTCAATGGAGTTGGTAGTTTTGTAGGGTTAAATATACTAAATTCTAGTGATTTTTTATTTTCTATTGCATTATTCTTGCTTTGAAAATTATTATTTACGGTTTGGTAATATTGTTAGTTATTATATTAATTTTTAGTTTTTATTTAGAACAATACTTAAATTGTGAAATTATCAACGGTTAGCAAATTTAATCATAAAAATCTCAAATCATCCAACTTTTCGGTTCAGTTTATTTTACGAACTCTTGTTGTTAAAATTTAATCAATTTATTAATTAATTGATTAATTTTTATTAATTAATAAATTTTTATAAACTAAAATAAATCGGTCAATTTTCTTTTAACAATCTCATTTTTTAATTAAACTTCAAATTATTCAATAGGTAAGGACATTTTCTTCAAATCATATTTTAAATTCTTTAATTTTATTTAATCTTTAACAAATTTCATGACGGTCTAATATATGTTTAAATCATATTTTAAATTATTTTAACAATCATGATGGTCTCTGGATGACTTGTCTTCTAGTTGATTTTTTGTACTTCAGATTTAGAATATAAATTATGAACACAACACTATAAAACCATAAGTCATGAATATTGATTTGTTATACTTGAAAACAAAATAAAGAATGGTTAAATATAAAAGAAATTAAAAAGATCATCCACCTAAATATAGTAGTGAAGAACATGGTCTTGCCATATCTTTGCAAAGAAACAAATAGCCATTCCTTCTTGCATGCCACCACTTCCATCGTCCCTGCTTGAAAATGCTTGTAGGTAAGTATTAATAATGATATCTAAGTTGAGATATTTAGTCATTTAATAAATAATAATTAAACTTGAACATTATTTCTTAAGATTCGATCAACTTGGTAAGTCCCTTGAGTCTCTCCTAAGTTGCACATCAAATCTTCGGTTATAGTTACTCGGTTCGATTTCTGTTACATTAAATCTCATCCATATATTTATGTGGGGTCTACAAAAATGGGTGAATGAGATTTAATGAAACATGATAAAAACACCATAACCGGAATAGAAAATCTAATTTTCTTAAGTCGCGGGTTATGAGTAAACACAAAACTACAACTCATTCAAGACATGCAAATATATGGCTGCATTGAGATTCTTTTAACTTATTTAGAATATGTAATTTATGAGCAATAATAAAAATTTGCTTTATAGTTTCTCTTTGGGAAATTTTGTATGTAAGTTTACATCATTGTCCTAAAAGTACGGTCAAAAATTAAATCGATAAATAAAAAATTTAAAGTTTAAAGATCCAATTAATATTAGACCGTCTTAAATTTGACATGTAGTGAATATTGAATAAAATAAAAATATTGAAATATAATTAAAAAAGAGACTATCTTTGCCTTTTTTGGTTTATTCTAATATACAAAAATCAATTAAATTACAAAAATTAGCTAATTAATTAATAAATTGGTTGATTTTAATGACAAAAATTATTAAAGTAAATTAAATCAAAAAATTAACTAATTTGAAATTTTTATACTTGAACGGATCAAATTGTTTTTCAAATCATTGGTTTACATTTTATCACTTAGGTTTAAATAATGTTTGAAAGAGCTCATCCTCTTCAAGGAATCTCAAAGATTTATAATGGAAAAATAAAATACAAACCTACCTTTTTATAGATCAATTACATCCCTCGAACTGATGAATCAGTAAGTCCCTAGTTGTTTAAATGGGCTATTGGTTGAACTCTTAAGGACTTGGGGCTTACATACTATATCTCCAAAACTACAATTGAAGGTGAAGTGGGCTTTTAGAGAACCATAGTCACTCTTATTTCCATGAAGGCCACAAGTTGCTGTCCCTGAACATGGACGCATATGCTACAGTTGCATAATAATTTGCAAAACTTGTGATCTACAAACAACAGGAGCTGAGAGGAAGTGAAGTTTTGACAAATTCAGGTTCAAGCCGTTTGATAATCCATAAACCAAATTGGAAAACACAGAACTGTTTCTTCTTTACCTAGGCTGTTGTTGTGGACAACTTTAGTCCAGTTGATTGAAGGGAAGGAACATCTTTGATACATAGGAATAAGGAAAAGACAATGAAAAGGTAAAATGAAAAAAAAAAAAAAACCAAGAACGAACCAAACGCATCAACCATGGACGGTTTAGCCCATGGCATATTTCTGAGTCCAGCTTCTAGCAGTTGTCTCGTACTTGTTCCTGTCTGTCTTGTACATATGGGCAATCTCTGGTACCAGCGGGTCATCAGGGTTCGGATCCGTCAACAATGAACAGATTGAAAGTAACACCTGCAAAGGATCATGTACACCATTTTTTTCTCAGTTTTTTATGGCAAGGAAATGGTCCTTTTTTAGTTGATTAATTGGGATGTTGCAGTATCCGTTAATCTCATCCCCGATGCCCCCAATTACACCACCATGGCACGAGCTTGAGCCTTGGTGGTGGTGGCAGCTTAAACTGAACCAAAATAAACAAACAATGACTTCCATGTTCCCAGACTAGAGCTGATAGGGTTATTGAACAAGAACCTTGGATATGGTTAAAGCCGGGCTCCATTGCTCCTTCAAGATGTCCAGGCAAATGCTCCCATTGCTGTTTATGTTAGGGTGGAACACCTTTGTTCTGAATGCTACCTGCAAAGTAAATCCCTACACCTAAATTAGGACGTAAACAAACATAACTGTGGCTTACAACATTCCGAAACACAACCGTATGCTTTTGATCACTTTCTAACAATATACATAACATATGCTCAGTGTATCCCTGAGCTAATACTGGTCATTTGTAGAAATTCAGGAATCGTTGCGTTTATTCTCAAGCTCCAAGGAAACAGCTCAAGGCTATGTCATTTAACTTGTTTTAAGTCTTCCTTTTCCTTTATAAAGAAGCTTAAACATCAGAAAAACCAAAGTATTGCACACAATTGAAAATTTTTGTCTGCTCTCCAGAAAAAGAGAAAAATCTTACCATATAGAACTGAGATAATAAAAAGTAAAGTATCTGAAAAACATGGATATGAACATCTCAAGAGAAAAATATGAACATAATGATCTCAACCATGCTAAGAATAACAGAGACAGAAGCAACAGGATAGTCCAATCGTAGTTTTATCCGTGTCATTCCCTGCTGAGTAAAGATACCGATTCATTCTTTAACTAACACGCAAAATTTCTGCAAGACTGCACCTCTCGTGGAGAAATCACAACCAAAAACAGAGTTCACAAAGCAGGTACCTTAGGAGGCTTGAAAGGATAATCTGGAGGAAAATGAATGGAAACAAGGAAAACCCCTCCGGCATATGGACTGTCCGGAGGGCCCATAATTGTTGCTTGCCAATGAAACATATCTTCTGCAACAGGTCCTGAAATAATGGGCATAACCACAAAAACTCAATTTGACATGAACATACTACATTACTGCATATCTGTGAAAAACAAAATAACCAATAACTCTAAAAAGGTTGTCCACGATCAAGTAAATAACAGAGCAACCGGCCAAAATTTTCAGAAAGATGATTCCTTTCCAAGTTCATCCAATACAACCCTTAACCTACGCATAAAATAAGAGTTGCCCAGAAACAAAAGTTGGATTCTTTACCCTTTTCAAGCCACCAAAACCATCTTCACATACACAATTCACCCCAACTAATGGCAAAACCGAAACGTTAACGTGAATTAACAACAACAATCCTACAACAAACCCAG
The DNA here is from genome assembly GCA_027563845.1 of Erythroxylum subrotundum. Taxonomy (NCBI): domain Eukaryota; kingdom Viridiplantae; phylum Streptophyta; class Magnoliopsida; order Malpighiales; family Erythroxylaceae; genus Erythroxylum; species Erythroxylum subrotundum. The sequence goes on along the minus strand of JAOQMQ010000006.1, from coordinate 29,361,285 downwards.
AACGACAGAGAACCAACAGGAAAAAGTATGTATATACATACGTATACACACATACCGGCGCTGCATGAAGTAGGAGGATCCTTCTGCAAATCCTTGAGTTCCTTCAAGATCCGCTTCGAAGCCATCCCTGAAAACAATCACACAACATTCGATCAAACCCAGAAACACAAACAAAAAAAGAGATTATAAATAACCAGAACGTAATGAAATGTACCTCACAAAATCGATGAGAAGAAGAAGAAGAAGAAGAAGCAATAGGTTCTTGGCGGGCAGAGAAAATCCCAAGAAGAGAACTTTTTGACGATGAAAATCGCGAACCTATCGGTTACTTTTTATAGTAACTATAATTAATAATAATTTATTTTTCTAATCCTTTTTTTAAAAATTATTTCCTTTTTCTGATTGGCTGAGTTGGAATTTCTGCGTGTTTGGCACGGTGTCGTACAGGAGTCTGGACGGCGTCAAAAAGGGCGTACCAGCCAAAACGCGTTTTCTGGTCCCTGCTCTTTGTCGTTTCTTGGCCAACCTCATTAAGTCTCCCTTTTTTTTTATAATTTGGAATAACAAAATTTAATTGAAGTTCTCTAACTTTTTTTTAACATTTCTTGATTATTGTTTCATTTATTATTTTCTCTTTTAACTTAATTACTTGTTTTATAATATAGTTTAGTATTAAAATTAATAATTCAATTTTAATGTATGGCATGGTATGTTTTATTTTACATTGCAAATTAAATTTAATTTGCAAAGTTAATTATCATTTTCATGATTAAAAAATTTAACTGGTTCAGCCGGTTCAATCACAAAAATTTTGAACGATCTAATTTTTCAGTTTTACTAATTAATTAATTAGTTGGTCAATTTTTATTAATTAATATTATTAATTAATATGTTCTTATAAACTAAAATAAATCATTTAATTTTCATTTAAAATATTTTTCAATTAAACTTTAAAATTTTGTATGGGTAAGGAGACTCTCTTTCATTCATATTTTAAATTCTTTAATTTTATTTAATCTTTAGCCCCTTTTATTACAGTCTAATTAAATCTTTTAAATCTTAAATCTCTTATCTTACAACTTAACTTTTTTAAAATATTGATCATTTTAATTTAAAAATAAATATTCATTGTAGATTTTGATTATTTTTAATTTAAAAATAATATCATAAAAATTTTAAAATATTTTCAATTAAAAACAGATGAAATTATGTTATAATTAAATATCTTTCGATAAAAAACTAATTAAATCTTAATTTAATTTATCTTTTTTATATGATACATATGATATGTATAATATAATAATATAACAGAAATAACAACTTGATCCAAACCACCAGCTTTGGTCGATCCAAGGACTAGGTGAAAATGAACAGATATAGAAGTAATCGCCGAATTCAAATCAACGAATCCGACCAGAACGGCGCCGGAGGAGAAGAAGAGGTAGTGGTGGAGAAGGGTATGAGGCTGAGAGTATCGGAGCGAAATGTGACGGAAAATCAAGAGCCGTTCATGGGCGTCAAGGTTCGGAGGAAAGCGTCGCTTCACCGTGGTGCTAAAGGAGATTATCTTGATGTGCCTTCGCATCCCTACTTGACCAAGATTCTGCAGAAGCAAGGTCTTTTTAATCAATTTGTTAATTTCCTCGCGAATCTCCATGAAAATGGTTGCTTTTTTAGTAGAGTAGAAACTTCATTGTTTTCTTCGCAATGACAATTAGGGTTTATGGGGATTTTATAAATTTCTTTGACTTGTGGAGAAATTGTTATCATAAAGATGCTTGCTTGGGGTTATAGAATGTCAGATTGTTGTTTTATTGATTTGAGGCGCAACTGTTGGTGTGCTCTTTTACTCATGATTTGAAAGTATAATAGGGATAATAGAATGTGAAATCCATCGACTTGGAGTTTTAGGGAGATTTGTGTTGTTGGTAGAATCTATTCTTAAACTTTGCTTCATTTGACTTCCGCAGGCGACAACCAGGTTCTGTTTGCAGATAAAGTTCTGAAATTTACTGGTACGGGGAAGATGAAGCATCGTGTATTGCTAATAACAGACTTTGCCATCTATCTTGTGGATACGGAGTCTGATTCCCTTAAACGAAGGATAGCACTAGCTGCTGTAGAGAAGATCTGTTTAAGTGAATTGAGTGATAACTTCTTTGCTATCATTATTCCAACTGAGTATGATATACTTATGGCCAGTACTCGAAAGACAGAGATCGTCACTGTGTTGGTAGAAGCTACAAAAAATGCTTCTAACTATGAGCTCGATGTTGCCTTCTCCAATAGGTAAGTGGATCTTCAACTTCTCTTATTCTTCTTCCTAGAACACACTTCTGCGTTTTTGGTATTTGCAATGCAAGAGTGTGGCTGATCTGTTGCGCATCCACAGATGTACTATGCAAGGTCAATGGTGGATTGTTTGCTCTCTATTGGTTCACTAGGCCATACTAATTTTTGGCTGTCAACTTTCTAGTGCTACTGTATGGTTGCCCAGCTGTGTATGGATTTTTTGTGCGAGGTCTAATTGAGTTGAGTTGAAGTGCATACACTAAGAAGAAGTTGAATCAGCTTATCAAAGTGTAATGACAATATTGATTATCATACTAACAGGACCTCACAAGGCGTATTTTTATATCTAGGTGTTGATTGTGTGAACAGATGTTCCTGATCATAGAACATACAAAACTGAGATATCTAAGAATGATTTTACTTCACTTTTCTGAGACTTGCGAGTAAATTGATCGTTCTTAAAAATGCAGCTTTGAGTATAACGCATCTGCTGAGTTGGTGAAGGAAATTCAATTTGAGGAAGTTGAAGGTTAGTAATTCTATTATCTTTCTGCCTGTACTCCTCACGACATAGTAACATATTTATTGCCATTGCATGGTTAGAGCTTGATATGTTTTCACTCCTTTTGTCTATCTGGTTTCAGGTGGTGTCAAAACAAGATTTTTGAGGAAGTAAGTTTAGACTATCCGGAAACGATTCTGTGAAGAACATTTGTGAAAATCTATTGTGACTAGTTGATCGTGTGATTGAGAGGTTTTCTGTTTTATTCCTTGGTTGTAGTTTTTCTTTCCTCCTGTGCAGTCGTCAGAGTAAGAGCTTTGTAACTATCCAACACCCAAACCAAATTCTTCTGAATTACCAGAACGGAACTATTTTCTTTGATTATGCTCAGATGTTCGTGACCGGATCCGATAGACAAACTCAAGTTTGCCCAGGTCTCAAAAATAATTGTAACATGTTTAAACAAAATTATGTCGCCGCTAATATACCAAGATCAGATAGTGTGTGAAGTCTCACAGCAGTACAGATGAAGTTCAAACATAGCTATCTTAACTGATGTTCCTGTTGAAACCGTATTTTCGAGATTAGTTTCAGAAAATGGTCAGTTACTGGTACTTGATTGTCGGATTGCCTCTACCATCTCCACCACCTCAGCCATTTTTGGTCTCTTATCTGGTGTTCTTGACACACAATTCAAGCCTATTTGTAGCGTCTCAACCAGTTCCTCCTCAATGCCAGGGTACCTCAAGAGTTCTACATCAAACACTTCAGCAGTCCACTCCTCTCTTACCACAGAATGCACCCACCTCACCAAGTGGACAACTTCATCACCACCTGTGGCTTGCAATGGAGACTTTCCAGTGAGAAGTTCAAGGACTAACACCCCAAAACTGTAGACATCCGAAGCTTGAGTTGCTTTCCTAATGTCTGTTACTTCCGGGGCACGGTAACCTGCTGCCCTCATCCCCACAGGAACTGCTGGGCTCATCAAGGTCATCAAACCTGCATCTGAAATGCAGCCATAGCCTTGCGAGTTGAGGAAAATGTTAGAGGCTTTTATGTTGCCAAGGACTAGTTTGCCACCATTCTGAAAGTGGATATGAACAATGCCCCGTGCTGTGCCAATTATGATCTTCAACCTCGTTTCCCAGTCTAATGGAATCCTACCCTCCATTCTGTTTCCTGCATGATTGAAAGAATACCTCTTTTTATCAGCATTAGAGTCAAAAAGGGATTTTCAACTTTCTGATAGATAATCTTGAACAAAGATGCAAATTTTGTCATACCATGTAGCATTGTAGAAACACTTCCTTGTTCATAGTAATCATAGACCACAAGTTTCTCATCCCTTGAATAGTAATAAGCTCTCAGTGGAGACACATTTGCATGCCTGAGATTTCCGATCACTCCGATCTGTTGCTCAAATTCCTTCTTCGCAACCGTAACATCCTTCAATCTCTTCACTGTCACAGTTGTTGCATCTTCAAGTGCAGCCTTGTAAGTGATCCCAAAACTTCCCTTCCCAAGCAACTCAGCAGATGCTCTCAACAAGTCCTCTAAGTCAAATGCAAGATCACAACCCTCAAAAAAGACAAGCTTGTTATCCTCTCCTTGAGGTTCTCCATCTTTCTTCTCCAAAGATCTTTCCTTTTTCTGCAACTTTATTGTTAATTCGGTTTTCTTTTCTTTCTTAGAGTAACAAATCATCAAAATAGCAATGATCACAAACACCAGTGCACACCCACCTAGAGCCATTCCCAATATAGCAGACTCACTCAATTTTTTGCATCTCTTTGATGCATGGGTACTCGGTGGATGAATTGGAAGAGCTGGACGTAGAGCAGTGGTGGCATTTTCCCAGGAAAGGTTGTTACCTGAAAATGCCCAACTTGGAAAACTTTGAAGAGACCTTGGTACAATCCCACTAAGATCATTGTTGGCTAAATCTAGCTGCTCCAGACTAGGAACATTAATGTCAGGTATATCGCCAGAAAGAGAGTTGTTGGAAAGGTTCAAAGACGTGAGGTGAGTCAAATTTGATATAGAAGAAGGAATGCTTTCATTAAAGTGATTATCAGAAAGATCTAAGATTGTGAGGTTTTCCCAAACCGAGAAATCCAAAAGCAACGCACCTGAGAACTCGTTGGACTGTAGAAAAAGTGAAGTTAAGTTCTTGAGTTGCAAGAAATCAGAAGGGAAAGAACCTGATAAAGCGTTAGATCCGAGACATAGTATCTGAACTGCAGATAGGCGACTCAAAGTGTTTGGTGGGATTGAGCCTCGAAGTCCAACTCCAGGCAACCCTAGAGCTATGACCCTCGAATGGTTACTGTCACATGTCACTCCTGTCCAGTTATCACACACAGAGGAGTTCTTGTTCCAATTTACAAGATGTGAATGATGAATATTGTCGAGGAAATCCAACAATGCTTGTTTATCCTCAACTGGGTCTGCAATGGAATGCAAGGAAAGTGATCCAAAAAAGAGAATTACAGAGAAAATGAATCTCATCTTCTCTGTGTCAAAGTGGACGACCATGAGTTGAATCAAAACTGCATTTCAAGAGCATAATCTCTATAGGAATCTCGGTCCCATCTGCATGAATTTATGTAGAACAATGAACAGAATCAGAGACGAAAAATAGTAACTTTCCAATGTCTTCAAGTGGTTTGTCAATTAAAGTCAACACATTTCTCAACTTTTCTGCCTAAAAACAATGACTAGAAAGATTGTTTAATTCAACAAGTAAACTTTTGTCAAACATTACCAGCTTAAGCATGAAAAGAGAACCCAAAAGTAGTTACTTTCACCTAACTTTGTTTTGTCGCCGAGAAATATGACTACAAACGTGGAAAAGCAACAGAAGTAAAATTTGAGAGTTTTAAGACATCCCTTTTCAGTTTCTTAGAAACCAAACAGAGTAGAACACAAAAAGAAGACAAAAGGATACGAAAAAGAACTGTCCATAGAACAAGAACATACTGAAAGTGTGCAAATGGCATGAAAAGCTGACCGAGACCCACAAGAAGACACCTTCTGGACTCTCCTTCTTCAACCCATTTTCACAAATTGAGCTCTCTACAGTGAGAAGAAACTCCCATGAATGTTTGGTGGGAAAAGATGAAGCTGACTAATATAGTTCCAAAAATGTCAGAGAAGAATCTGCAGACTAAATAACATTCGAGTCAAAAGCAAATTAAACTTTAAGGAGTAGTAATTGACAATGGTGTGCAATGAGGACTGATGATTAGAGATGTTAATGATGGGATGAGCTGATGGTTTGCTGGAGAAAGCATTTGAATCACAAGCCAAGAAAGTAGAAACAATTAGATAATCATTGGAAAGAAACAGACTGTGATCTTTTCCTATTCTTAACTAGTTTCTTTCTACTTTTACGCTTAATTACATTTCAGTGTTGTATAGATTCATCAGAATTGCAAAAGAAAAAAGAGTTATATATGAAAATGGCCGTTTATCATTTATGAGGTTAGTTGAGTTTATTTATTAGTTGAAGATGGTTGGTGACGTCCTACTGTCTTGAAATAATGAGACTCTCCAGTCCTTTGACTCCTTTCTCTATGCATGCTAAATAAGCTTGACAGTGAAATTAATAAATTCAAATTAAAATAATTTAAATTTGAATAATATTCTTTTAATTTAATTTAAAAATAATATTTTATGGTTATATAAATTTAAAAAACTTATAATAATAATAATAACAGTACCTCATCCCCTCTATTCTAAGTGAAAGCTCCAAGTGAAAATATCAAGAAATAGATCATAATTTATTTTATCAGAATCATCTATTTAATAAATAAGACTCACAAAAGTTAGATAAATGAATGTTCATAAAATAGGACAGACACAGAGTAATGGATCAGATGATATTAACAAAAGTTCTCATATTTATTACACGACTGCTACTTGTTGGAAAAGTTAAAACTCATACTAGATTAAACAGGTATAATTAAGTTATTAAAATTTAAAAATTCAAAACTCAAATTTAAATATTCATATATTTTTGAATTTAATTAATAATAGATTAAAATATTTTAAAATTAATAAATTAATTATGTTAAATCAAACTAATATTTAAATTCAAAATTGAATTAAAATTTTTTTAGATACAAGGCTTAAAAAGCTTGATTCGATCTAATTTAATCATTCCTAAAAATGGAAAATTGTTTTTTGAGAACATTAAAAACTGCATATCTTAAATAACTTATTTAAAACACTTGTTTTTGTAAAATTATTAGGTGAAAGGATTACTTAATAAAAAAATATTTAAATGATATTTAATTTTTTCATCTTGACACATTTATAGAACAATTCCAAAAAATAAAAAGGCAAAAACGATTTGTCGCTCGGTGTCAACCAATTCAAAGAACGCGATATATCACGACACATGAAAATGGAAAAAAATAAAATAAAAAATCATAAAGAAACGATAAGATGAGACAATAGATAGGAACAAGAGGAAGAGAAGATAAGAGACTATTTCAATACAAAAACCCTAAAATCTCACGATATATGAAAATTTCGCCCCTTTCTCTCTGCAACTTACAAGCTTCCGATTATCTCTCCGTCGACAACCTCAAGATTCTGTCTTTTTGTGTTTTTTTCTTCTGTCTCTGTAAGTTCTCGCTATTTCTCTTCCTTTTTAATTCGATACACGATTTCATTTAGTTATCTCGTTAAAACTCCAAAAGCTGCGATCTTTTTCATCTCAGAACACTGAAGAATTTTCAAGTGTTTGGCACTTGTGATGCTTGACCCTTGTTTGGTTGCCGAGAAATTGAGGGAAAATTAGACTGTGCAGAGATGGGGTGTTTTTGAGAAATGTCTATGAAAATAAAAACCTGAAATTATCAACACCCTTTGGTGAAAAATGGTGAATTGCTCTGGTTTTGGTTTGATTCTTGATTCAAATCTTGATGTGTTAATGATTTAGTTCGTTAAACAATGGACTGAGGTGGGTACTGATGTGCAAGTAATGTAATGTCATTAACTTGAGCCTGTATAAGGTGATATAGAAGAGGGGTTTTGAGTGATAGGATGTACTGGGTTTACTCTGCATGGTCAGCTTCATGTGGACTGGCTGGGGAATACTGCTAAATGAAAGGATTCTGAAAGCTTTTGACTAAAATTTGTGCATCTTCTTGACATGTTTGTGTGTATAATCAAATACGTTCACAGTCTAGTGCTTAAAACTGTGGACCTTCGTGTAGAAGTCTTCAAACTCAATATTTTCGTATGTTCATTAACCTTTTATTTCGTAGTTACTGTTATAGAACTCGTTATCTTTTAGATATTTATTGAATGAGTCATTGAATGTATGTAATAATCTGCAAATTATGTATTCTGAGTAAATTATTCGACGAGTCAGCAGTTCGGGTCTAAGTAACAACTTCAATCCAGCTGTTTTGCAGCTCTCAGCCTGTCTTTACTTCCGGCCAGCTATCCTGTTTCATTTTTCAGGATCCTGGAAAACTTTTGAAGTTTTAGGTAATGAATGCTCTAGACAACAGAATAAAATATACCTTTTCAACTTCTTAAGGATGCCTTCTGCTTTTGTTTCGGGTGCAAGTCAGTGTGGAGGAAGTCAAAAGTTAAAAATCCTGTAACAAGTAAGTTCGGACTCTGGAAATACTGTCCAATTATGTTCTTTTAGTGTGTGAAGTTTTGATTTTGTTTCTTTTATTGTTAACCACATGCTTGTAGTTTCTAAATATTCTTATGGCTTCAATTGATTACTTTGCATCTGCAATCTGCCCATTACAGCCTTCTTATCTCCTTGTTGATTAACTCAAGCATTGATTTCCCATTAATCTTTTCAGTTAATGGTAGGCTGTTTCTTCATTTCTAATGTACATTTCTCAACCATATGCTATCATTTGTCTCAATCAGAGAGTATTAAGATACTAAAACATATTCTGATGGTACATTGATCTACTACCAGTGGTTCGAGAAAAAGACGTTTGTTGGGAATATGCTGAGAAATTAGATGGAAACAAGGTGAAATGTAGATTTTGCCAAAGAATTTTGAATGGTGGCATCAGTAGATTGAAGCATCATCTATCCCGACTGCCAAGTAAAGGCGTAAATCCTTGTAGCAAAGTGAGAGATGATGTTACTGATAGGGTGAGGGCCATTATAGCATCAAAGGAGGATATTAAAGAGACTCCTGGTACCAAAAGGCAAAGGTCTGCAGAAATTAGATCTCCTGGAAGCATTCCTGCTGCAAGTAAAAGTTTTGTACCTGTGGAGGCACCGTCTCCGGTTGCAAAAGTTTACCCCACTGTGGCACCAATGGCTATTTCCTCATTAAGCAACCAAGAGAATGCTGAAAGAAGCGTTGCTCTTTTCTTCTTTGAAAATAAGTTGGATTTAAGTGTTGCTCGTTCTCCATCCTACCAGTTAATGATTGATGCAATAACAAAATGCGGTGCTGGATTTACAGGCCCATCGGCAGAAATGTTGAAGACAACGTGGTTGGAGAGGATGAAGTCTGAAGTGAGCTTGCAACTGAAAGATATAGAAAAAGAGTGGGCTACTACAGGTTGCACTATCATTGCTGATACATGGACTGACAACAAATCAAGAGCTTTAATCAACTTTTTGGTTTCCTCTCCATCCAGGACATTCTTCCACAAATCTGTAGATGCATCATCTTACTTTAAGAATACCAAATGCCTTGCTGAGTTATTTGATTCCGTTATTCAAGACTTTGGGCCAGAAAATGTTGTGCAGATAATTATGGATAGTAGCTTCAACTATACTGGTATTGCTAACCATATTCTGCAAAACTATGGAACTATCTTTGTGTCTCCCTGTGCTTCTCAATGTCTGAATTTGGTTTTGGAGGAGTTCTCTAAAGTAGATTGGGTAAATAGGTGCATCTTACAGGCACAAACAATTTCAAAATTTATATACAACAGCACATCAATGCTTGATCTGATGAAGAAGTTTACAGGAGGACAGGACATAATAAGGACTGGCTTGACTAGACATGTGTCTAATTTTCTGTCACTGCAATCAATGTTGAAGCAAAGGTCAAGATTGAAACCAATGTTCAGCAGCCCTGAATTTTCTACGAACTCCTCATATGCAAATAAAACACAGAGCATAGCTTGTGTTGCCATTGTTGAAGATGGAGATTTCTGGAGGGCAATAGAAGAATGTGTGGCCATTTCTGAACCTTTTCTTAAAGTTCTGAGGGAAGTCTCTGGGGGTAAACCTGCCGTGGGATCTATGTATGAATTAATGACAAGGGCCAAGGAGTCAATAAGGACTTACTATATAATGGATGAGAGCAAATGTAAGACCTTTCTGGATATTGTAGATAGAGTGTGGAGGGATCAACTCCATTCATCACTTCACTCAGCAGCTGCATTTTTGAACCCCAGTGTCCAATATAACCCAGAAATAAAGTTCCTTGTATCTATTAAAGAAGACTTTTTCAAGGTTATTGAAAAACTGCTCCCTACTCCTGATATGAGACGTGATATCACCAATCAGATTTTCATCTTCACACGAGCAAGCGGGATGTTTGGTTGCAATTTAGCAATGGAAGCCCGGGATACAGTTGCACCTGGTATGTGTCCAACTCTCCGTCTTTCTGAGCACTTGTGAGTTATCTGCAGATTTTAAACTGTATCTTGCAGCTAACATATCTCAGATACAAAATTTATCAGTACATTCACTCATTTGTGTCATAGCAATCCCATACCAGCCCTTGTATTTCGGATTAGTCATCATTGTAGTTGATGCAGCCGTGATTTTAAGTATAGGATATCATCTCTTTCTTTTTTCTGTCAGTTTTAAGCTTGAAAGGTTGGATATTTTCATCAGTGCTTCGTTACTTTGCAACTTGTTAGACATAAAATTCTTACTTCTGGCATGTTGTAGGTCTTTGGTGGGAACAATTTGGTGATCCTGCACCGGTGTTGCAACGGGTGGCGATCCGAATACTAAGTCAGGTTTGCAGCAGTTTTACGTTCGAGAGACATTGGAACACATTCCAGCAGATTCATTCTGAAAAACGGAATAAGATTGACAAAGAAACATTAAATGACCTCATCTATGTGAACTACAATCTCAAGCTGGCAAGACAGATGAGAACAAAACCTGTAGAACTAGACCCTATTCAGTGTGAGGACATTGACATGACCTCGGAGTGGGTAGAGGAGAATGATAACCCAAGCCCCACTCAGTGGCTCGACAGGTTTGGTCCTGCATTGGATGGAGGCGATTTGAACACTCGGCAGTTCAGTTCCATTTTTGGTGCAAATGATCCCTTGTTTGGCTTGTGACTGCACTGGTCTAAATCCTTGAGTTCCATTTGTATATCAATTTCAGTTCATTAGTGAAATATAGAAGCAACTTTAAGTCCTAGGTTTCTTTTTTTTTTCACAATTTAGTACTAAAACTTGTGGAGATGTTGTAATTATAGAAACAATAACAACTTCCCAAGTTGTCTTGTTTAATATACTTTCATAATAATAAAGATTAAATTTTTATTAATTTGGCCAGCAAAACTATACTTGAGTAGTAGTTAAACATTTTTTCACTAAATTATTTATATGTTAATAAATCAGACTTATGTATATATAATTATAAGTTATAATTTGACTCTACTTAAAATAATTATACTTGGAACAACTAACATTTAAATAAGGATAATTATATTAAAATTAACAAAGGAACAGTATCTTGTGAGATTTATTATTAAATTGATAAATAGGAAAGAACCACACTAAGTTGAAAATGTACACCAAGCTAAAGCTTTCTATTCTCATTTCTCACGAACAAAAAGGAATCATCATCAACATAGCATTAAAAAAGCTGAGTCTTATGACGTACAAGATGTTACGAAGCTGCATTACTATGAAGCCTGTGTACAGGAGGTTAACAAGGTCCAGAGTGTCCAAGTGAGGTATCCTTTGCCTTTCAGGATCTTGGATCAGATCAAATCACACTCCTGCACAAATAGCACCTGCAGAACGAAGTCTGCAGTCAATTTACTAACAAAAAGGGTGAATTAAGTCATTTACATAGAAGCTACACATCTCGAAATGGCCTCACAAAAGTGCCCTCCTATGATCTTAACAATATGGCCTTAGTTCAAGCAGTGTCTTATGTAAGTTGGTCAAAGCGAAAGAGAGAGACCTGATGACCGGGATAAGCAACAAAGCTTCCCTTCATCAACGTGTTTAATGTCAAGCCCGATAAACCAAGATCCGGCGCTAACATCATCATGTGCATAGGTACGCAGAATGGATCTGCACTCTCCATAATTTGTGAGTTAAAATATGTCTTGATACAAGTCCTGGATTCCTAGCTTATGGAACTAGTGCAATGGACTTGTGCAAGAAAATAGTTACCTGTTTATAGATATGTATTTAGCTAAAGCTCGGGATATGACATAAATATCACCTGAAGCATGACGGAAGTACCTGTCAAATGAAAGAGAATGGCTTCCAATTTCAAATAGCAGGATAAAGGAGTGCCAAGAGTTCTAGAGTATTTCCAATTAGTTGGGGAAATAAAGTTTGATGAGGGTTTGCTTTTAAAGAGTTCTTTATTAACTTACAACTCTCAGCAACTTTGAAGTAAACTTAAAGATGAAACTGGTTTTAAGGTAACTCACGACTTCTTATTGCCGAATTTCCACCATTGTGGTTCATACCATTTATTACTCCTGCACAGTCCAGTGGTTAGGTTTGCCAAAAAAGAATCTGAAGACATCAAATTCTGATCATCTCTTATTAATGTACTATCTGTTGTCAGTTAAATCATGAGGAGAAAACTCACCGTTCGGAGGAAATTTCGCCTGATTTCATGCAACCGATATAAACTCGAGGCTTGTCCATATGAGTAGCCAGTGTATTTCCTAGGGCATCTAAGAAGAAATGGATAAACGTCTTTACATCAACCACAATATGGGACTGACTTCTTCAAACAGAAAATGTACACAGGAAAAAGATATTTTATTATTAGCACGATTGAACAGCAAAATTTGAAAAGGCCATGAACTTTTAGTTTATACATCTACAATAGGACTAACCAATATTCACATAAATATTGTCATTGACTTTAGCATAAAACTCTGCATCCCATTTTTCCGCAGCATAAACAAAGAATAGTTTGGCTCTTTTTGGAAGCTCCTTCGCATGATTGTCCTGGAGAAAATAAAAGTGTAAAGTGAAAAAAGAAGACACAAGGTTTATGGCACTTTCAAATTAGGATTAAGCCTGAACATACAAGAATGACTAAGTCATTAGTTTGTGTATTTTCGTTCTCAATATCCCTATCAAGAGTGTCCCATCGATTTGCACTACAAGACAACAAGTATTACAATCAGACAATTTCAGCATCTATCATAAGTTCCTCTTTTTGAGAAGACCTTTGGCTACCTTTGTCCAATTACGAACCGAGCAATGATGCCCCTCTCATCCTCCACTTTTTCCAAGGTAGAACCTAAGAATGTGAAGGCTTAGTTTCAAGCTTGAAAAACAATATTCTAAAAGATAATCGAGCATTTTCTAAATCATCAAGGTTGTTTCATGCAAGAAATATATTTTAAAAAACTTAAGCAATGCAACCACAATCATATAGTTGACAAGTTGTTGACACTGAGACCAAGTATGTCAGCATTCTCGGTAAGAGAACGTCAATGTAATATGTTAGAAAAATATTTACATGTTTGTCTTCAAGAACACATCATCCATACCGACATATTTTTCCTTAAAAGAGAAATTGTTAAGAAGCGATGGCATATGTTATAAGTTGCTGTAAGATAGAATGGCTGTGTAAGTTCTTCCTGCTATTACCCATCAATATATTTGCTTTCAGTTGTACATTGTACACAAAAATCATCCACACTTGCCAAGATATCAAGTTGTTTGGATTATATACTCATTCGTGATATAGCCAACCACGTGTAGGATTGTGCAATAAAGAAAGTCTATGCCAGATGAATCTTAATTTCCCACAGAAACAAACAGAATCTCGCCAAACTGACAAATAAATCAAGGAAAATAGGCAGGAATTGCCCATTACCAGTTCCCATCCACGCCTTACGGATCGCATCCCTCTTGTTCCTGTTGCCAAACTCTGTCATTATTCCTATCACTAATAAGTGTCTCTTCTTTGATTGGACATCTTCGTTCTCTGTCAAAAATGTTGAGGTAAAACCCTCCAGTTTAGCTGCAGCTAATTCCATACGAAGGGCTGTCAGCTTCTTTTCTTTTTCTCTAAGAAGAAACCATCTAAACATCAGCAGTTCGGCATATAACAAGTAAGACAAAATTAATGATAGGCTGTCTCAGCGAAAAGATGTTAAAAAACACGAAAATAAAGAAGAAAAAAAAAACAATTCATGTTACCTGCAAGCAATGATTTTCAGTGAATCATCCACTGATATAGCAGATTGTCCCTAAAACCAAAAAACAGTAATTCACTTGATCACTTCTTTTTTCTTTAGCCCCAGCAATAGACCAACTAACCAAATAAACCAAATTAATGGACTATTAAACCAAATGCAAGAACTTGCATTACATCCAAAACTAAATCGCAATAGAGATTAACAAATACAATTTCTTCCTGAGTAGCTGAATCCAATAAAGAAAACAGAGAAAAACAACTAGAACGATCACATTTCGACCTCAAACAGAAATCCCAGTTCTGTTAAGACCAAAACAATCAGAAACTTGCCTGCCCAGTTATTCTATCAAGCTCTTTAATCAAATAAACCCTGTTTTGCGAGTCCTGCCACAACCTGTAATCCACATGCAAACCCCAGATAAGTGATCAGGAAAAAAAAAAAAAAACAGAAGAATCGAACATATCATCTTCAAACATGAAAAACTATGAAAGAGTAGGAGAAATAAACAATAAAGGTGACCTTCCAGCGACATAGAAACAGGCTAAAGTTGCGAACATGGATAGAACAAGTGTTAAAATTCTTGATCCGGACAACATAGTTGATCCTCTACTACCAGTATGCATCTCTTCACTTCCCTTTTCAAATGATCATACACTCAAGAAAATCGTTCAACCAACGGTTGTTGATGGGCAAACAGTGAGTTAGTTAGCCTTTAGTTCAGAATCTAAACTGAACAGAGTACGAAAGATCGTATCTTGGAGAAAAACACCGTACAACTGAAACAAATTTTGTACTTAGTTCTTAAACGACATGTTTGTCTTTTTCTAGGAATAAGACCCGATAGCCCACAACTGGTAACTGAAAACCTGACTCAATGGGCTAGGCCCATTTAAAATGCTAAGTTCTTTTAGGGCCAAAGCCCAATAAACTTTTTAGTCAAAGATAGGCCCAGAATTTGTTTTTTAAGGCGTATTTGAAATAAGCATAACAATGTATCGGTCCGATCCAACCCCAAAGTGATGACTCAAATTTAGTTTAATATTCGATCAATTGAATCCGACATATTAATTTTAGAATGAACCGATTTAATTCAATTTTAAAATACTAATTAACTCTCACAATTTTATTTTTTTCAAATTGATCTTTAAATTTTTTAAAAAATTATCTTTGAATCTCTAAATTTTCAGAATGAATTATACACATGTGGGTGAAAATTTTATTTAAAATAAAATATAAAAATAATGGTATCAACATATGTGTTTTATGTGACATTATAATAAAAATTAAATGATTGAATAGGCCTTGTTATGTAAATAACATGCAATTTTATATCTTATAATAAGAACTAAATGATTAAGATACATGTTATGATCAAACTCATGTCAAAACATATATTGTTCAACTCAATATTATCATACTATTATTAGTCGCCCTTTAGGGGTGGTCGAGTTGGTGAAATGGGAGGCATATCTTGTGTTCGAATCCTCTTACTTATGATTTCTCGATTGAGTTTGTCGTACAGGGCTTGTCTAGTGTGGAGTACCCAGTTGGTGTAATTTACAGGCTATTGTTTCAATTCGAAGGTTTGCCCAGTACATATCCAAAAGATAGCGACATCAAGTTCTTCCGTTTCTTTAAAAAAATATTATTAGTGATCAAATTCTCATTTATTTGTGAATAATTAAAATGATTATTTTAGAGAATTTAAACACTCAAAACAATGAAAATAAAGTTGCAAGCATTCAATTTGTTTATAATTATTGATTTTGTCTAATTAATTTATTTATTGACAAGAGACAAATTTAATTTAAGGTTGACATCAATTTGTTTGTTATCCATCAATTTGTTTGTTATCCCACTACTTTACCTTAAAGAGTGCCAGCACATCTGAAACACATCTTGCACGTGGACAATACGTGCTGTCCATTTCCCAAACAATTGACGTTTCATAATCATAACAACCATCTGATCATTAAAAAAAATGTAAAATAAGTATTATTATCTCTTTCATTTTGTATTTATCGTATAATATTTATAAATAAATCACTAAAATCTAAACATACTGAGGGAATTATTTTAAATTTTGAGTAAAAGAGCTGAGCCTTTAAAAAAGTTTATAAAAATTATTTGATATTTAAAATTTTATTCTTTTAAGTTTAAAATTTCAAAAAACTCAATTTTTAAATTTTAGTTAAAAAATGGTTAAATACATCTAATATAAATATTAGAAGTAAATTAATTAATAATATATACACAAGGATTTAACTTAACTTTTAAATTTGAAATACAACTCAAACTAATTATTATCATAATTTAATTTGTTTAATTTAAAAGTTAAATAGAGTTAATATGAGAAAAGGTGACTCACGAAGTAAAAATATTAAAGTAACAACTCGTTGAAGTAAGAGATATGATCAGATCTTTGTTCTCCAGATGTGACGTGACAGAGATGTTTGATATGATGGAGGTTCTTTTTTTTTGGACCGTGTGATGTATTTTTAGAAAATCTGTCGAATAGATTTTTAAGTCTGTTCACTTTTTAGATACGCGTTTCAATTAGTTTACTTGATTTTTAAAAGTATAATATAATAGCATATCCTCGAGATTATTTAATTTACATCGGCAATAATAATTACACGACTGTTAAATTCTATGATTTTTGGAAATTAAAAGTCTAATTTTGATTACTTATTATAAGTAGTTTGTTAACAGCTACATGTTTCAAATATCTCTAATTAAATTTGAGATTTTAAAGTTTAAGTACATCCTAATCAAAGTTCTAAAACCAAATAAACCAATTCAAATTAAAAAGTTGGAACAAAGGTGCATATATATGAGAATATTAATGTTTTAAAAAATGAACTAATTCTAACTGTTTAATAATAAAAATCTTGAATCGGTCAACTTTTTTGTTCTATTTGGTTTAATAATATTTGTTGTTAAAAACTGATCAGTTTATTAGTTAATCAGTTAGTTTTCTTAAACTAATTAAATTTTATAAACCAAAATAATTCGATTAATTTTTATTTAACAATCTTATTTTTTTAATTAAACTTTAAAATTTTGACGAGTAAGGATATTCTTCTTTAATCATTTTTAAAATCTTTAACCAATTTTATAATGATTTAATACCAATTTAACTTTTTAAACCTTAAATCTCTTGTCTTAATAACTTAACTTCTATTTCCGATCTTTTAAACGTTGAACAATATTATTTCTCAATAAATATGCCATAAATAAAATAAATTAAAGTATACTAACACTATCCCTTATGTTCATATTAAATTAAACTCTATACATTACATATAATAATTCTTATAATTAAATTGCTAACGATTCAAAATATTTATTTTTGGAAAATGAATTTATGGATTATCAGCATGTTTAATACTCAACTTTCTAGTTTTACTATGATCTTTCGATGTTGATACATCAATTGCTTTTAACTCATGCTTTTGGTTTTTTGATTTTATTTCCTAGGAAGTTAAATACACTTAAAAATCTCATTTTGATGATTATAGAAAAGGAACATTATAATTAAATTTTGTGCATTAATTATTTTCTGAAGTAAAATAAAAGTAGGTATTCTCAAATCTTCAATGTCACTCATTCCTCATCTACATATCTATTTAGTCACTCTAGATGGGGTCCTAAGATTTATATACATCACCAACTCAATCCTACTTTTTTTTAAAAATAAGAACCATTATTAAGACTTGTCATTTGGACCATATGGACATATGGAGAATACTAGTTTTTTAATATTAAAACAAGTATAAGGTAGTAATAATAATTAATAATTATGACATTAAATTATATAATTATAGTAGTTCACATTATAATTAACAAGAGAAATATAGAATCATAATTAAGTGATACATAAGTGTAGGTTTAGATATTTTATTTATAATTGTTTTGTTTTAGAAAATGAATATATGAATTATCAACATGTGTACCATTAAGGCAGCTAATGGTTAGAGGGCACACGAGATAACATTACTAAGGTATGTGACATTATTAAATCATGTAAATCGATAAAGACTTTTCTCGCCCTGATATCAGTAAGCTTCAAGAGAACTGTATCATAAATTTCCAACCTATGTATTATTTAAGTGGTTTAAAATAAATTTTTATAAAAAATTAAAGATAAATAAAGATTGGCTGTAGTTTATATTTCAAATATGCTATCTGTGACACAAGTCCCCTTTTTTTGTGTGAGCATCAATGCTCAACTATGTAGTTTTAGTATGATCTCTTAGACATTGAACATTAATTGATTTTAACTCATGCTTTTAGTTTATTAACTTTATTTCCCAATAATCTAAATAGACTTAAAAATCTCATCTTGATGCGTATAAAAAAAACTATAATTATGTTTTATACAAATTATTTTACGAAGTAAAATATAAGTAGGTATTCTCAAATTAGGACCTAATCCTCACCTACATATATATTGAGTTCCCCCTCGATGTGGTTATAAGATTCATCATTCATATAAACTTAATTAGATTCCCTCCCATTCATTTATAGATAGGTATATAGTGATCAACTCCAAAACTATGTACGTAAACATAACTATGTAGTAAGAGGGTTCAGATGTTCTATCTAATATTATGGCGTCTTATTGTGTTTAATAAATCTCAGCCATTTATTTCTGTGAGTTCCGCATGAATCTCGCGTGAATTTTGTAAAATAAATAACTAAGATTTCATAAGACAGAATAAAATAGAGTAATATTAGACAGAGAATCTTGTGTGGTAATAAGAAGCGAGCTTAAACTATTTACGTAATACTGACATAAGACAAAAACCACTTGTTTGACGAGTCCAAATCTTCTGTCTATTTTTTATGGTATTTTATTGTGTCCAGTAAATTTTAGCCATTTATTTATGCGGGCTCTACATTTATTTATGTGGAGCCCATGTGAAACTTGCATAAATAAATGGTTGAGATTCACTAGACACAATAAGACATCATAAAACTGGACAGA
This sequence comes from Erythroxylum subrotundum, assembly GCA_027563845.1. Taxonomy (NCBI): domain Eukaryota; kingdom Viridiplantae; phylum Streptophyta; class Magnoliopsida; order Malpighiales; family Erythroxylaceae; genus Erythroxylum; species Erythroxylum subrotundum. Next base: position 29,342,115 of record JAOQMQ010000006.1, on the reverse strand, counting down.
ATATCTTGTTGCTTGTTTGACTTGGTCACTTCCCTTTGCCGGTCCTCTCAGCTAGCGTCTGTCATTGTCCTGTTCCTTTTTCTTAAAGTGTCTTTATGTTTTTTTATAATAAAGGTCTTTCGTTGAATGAAATAAACGAGTATCAGGTTAGCTGAGAATGTTAAAGTGTCTTTATTTCTTTCCCGGAAACCACCACCTTTCTTAGAATGTAATAATGGAGCTGACGCTGAGACAGATATGGCAACTGGAAAGAGACACCACTCAAGTTTTGCTATTTCATTCTCAACTTGCAAAAGGGTACATGTTGGATTCTATATATAACGATAGGTTTGGTTTGAGCGCACATTTGGAGCTTCGTTTGGAACTTTCAGGTAGCAGAAGTCTCGTTGTTTCGTTCCCCACTTCTTAAAAGTGTTTCTTCTTCTCGGATACATATTCAGAAAACTGTTTGTAAGGTCGATGTATGTAGTATATATATATATATACATGTGTGTGTGTGTTTTACATGTGATCTGAAATATAAATTTATTTTTCCATGTTCAGCTTATTGTACCTTTACTAAGTGGACTTGGGATTTCTGTTAAAAGTTTAGTAATCAATGGACGCGTTTATGGTTGAACTTATTATTGTAGGAGCTCAAGTGACGTGCTCTTCTATAGGTTCTTGACCTCCATGTGAATGCTATTCTTTCTCTTCATATTTTCTCTTCAAAAAGTGAACGCATTTGTTGTAGTCCTCTTCTGCTACCTGATGCCTGGAAATCATTTAGGTCACATGCACACTTTTAATGATGAATACACTCCTCCTCCTCCATCAAACATGGGTGATATGATAATGGCTTATTTGAAATGAATGCATGTAAGTGCTGATCATAGCAGTCAGAAATTGTATATTCTTAATTTGTCAGTATCTGCCTACTTATGAACTTCTCTTCCTGCTTTCTGATGAGCACAATAAAGATTTCATGTAGTGTATGAGTTATTTTGAATGAAGTTTTTTGTTTATCTAACAAGCAGGATTTTGAAGAGCAAGCATAAACAAGAAGATCATGGGGGATTTGTGGGATATCTTTTGTGGGGAATCTGGCAGCAGTCCAGATATCAGCAGGAAGCTCTCAAGGCTCCATCTTGTCCTTTTAAGAAGACCAACTTCGTGTATTAATCAGGAATTAATCATCTGCTTTGATGTTTTGCTTCTAGTCATGCTCTTAGCACTACAAGAAAATTGTTAAATACCGACGGAACTATACCGACGGAAACGTAGACGAATGTAAATTGCGATGGGCAAACATAATCCGTCGGTGAAAGGCACAACATTTGCGACGGCAAATGAACCCGTTGCTAATTTTGGTGCGAAAATTGCGCGGTAAAGTATAGCGACGGAAACATTGCGATGAAAATAATTCTGTTGGCAAATACGGACGAAACAAAAAATTCGGTCGGCAAATGGGTCGTGGACAAATGGTTCACCGACGGTATTATTCCGACGGAAACGTAGACGAATGTGAATTGCGACGGGCAAACATAATCCGTCGGTGAAAGGCACAACATTTGCGACGGAAAATCAACCCGTTGCTAATTTTGGTGCGAAAATTGCGCGGTAAAGTATAGCGACGGAAACATTGCGATGAAAATAATTCCGTTGGCAAATACGGACGGAATAAAAAATTCGGTCGGCAAATGGGTCGTGGACAAATGGTTCACCGACGGTATTATTCCGTCGGTATTTGTTAAACATTCGTCGGGATATTAGGTCGGAAACATAACGCTACGACGGATTATTTTTATTATAGCGACGGCATAAGTCCGTCGCTAAAATTAAATTAAATCGTCTTCAGCCCCCCCCCCCTTCTCTGCTCGCCCCCAACTCTCTCTTCTCTGAATCTCCTCTCCTCCGGCGAACTTCCTCCTCCGGCGATCGTTTGCGCTGCTGCTGCCTGTCCGGCGACCACAAGGGGCGTCTTCTCCGGCGACAGCTACCCCTGCCGTCTCTGCTCCGGTGGATCCGAAGGTAAGGGTTGGGTTTTTAGTTTTTTTCATGTTTTTGGACTGATTTAATGCATTTTAATTGTTTATTTGGGTTTGTAATCCGTTGTCTTAGTGTTTTGCATGTTAATCATGGAAAGAATTAAAAGATTTGTGTATAGTTAGGGTTGAGATGAACATGCCCTCAAAGTGTTCGATGGAATGCCTCATCCCACAATATTGATTTCGACAATACTTTTTAAATTGAATTTACTTGTGCTTGATTTAGACAATGCTGTTAAATTGAATTTTTTATACAATACTTGTTCTTGTGCTTGATTGAAGCAATACTGTGAAAGTGATTTAGAGAAGGTGTTAATTAATTTAACACCTTGTCTAAATCATCTTAAGCAAAATTATTTATATATGCTAATTAATAATTCAATTTGTTAAACAAATTCATGATAAAATAATAATTAGCTTTTAATAATAATAATGTTAACAAATCAATTATA
>JAOQMQ010000006.1:29307667-29320601 GCA_027563845.1 Erythroxylum subrotundum | reverse complement strand
CCTTTTTCTTAGTCAATATGTCCTTTCGTCCATAATCCGAGCTTGGGACCCATGGGAATTACAAGGAGTTTTAAGCAGGAAGCAGAACGCACAGTTGTCACATATGAGAGAAATGAGAACTTTTATAGATACATAAATGTCTGGAACTAGCAATGGGCATGTTCCAACTACAGCAGTGCTACTACAAGTCAAAGTGAAGACACTACATGGTGCTATCCCAAGCTATGTACCGGTATACTTTGCCAGAAACAGAGTTTTTGTCAGAATTCCAAGGGTCTGTACATTGCAGTACAAGGTTTAAATAGCTGTATCTAAACATTGATATCCTCCACTAAGGTAAATTACCATACTAGGAGTGATGTTTCATAGGAAACATCATTTTCCAACAAAAGAATTGCTGAACAAAGTCTTCTTTAACCGAATTTTCCAACAACAATACTTATTCCAGATCATCTTCTTTTCAATCATTCAGATCTTCGTACTGTCCAGTGATGTTACCAATTCTCAAAATCTTAATCAAGAGCACCTAAGTTTGGACGTACTGGACATGCAAGTCACTGTCAGATGATAGCCTTATCTTCTTTTACTCGAAATCCTACGCAATATCTCAAGGCCAAACCAGGCCTATTGGCTATCTCACTAAGTTCGTTCCTTGCCAGATCACTTCACTTCGATGAGCCACTAGCTTCCAGCTGAGACTAATTACATACGATATAATAACACATCCAAAGGAAACATCGAAACAAGATCATTAACATCACTGAGATCATTCAAAGTAGAAAATTTGGCATGTTTTAATATGGACTTGACTATCTTAGTTGTTAACCAGGGTTTGCTTACTCCTCTCAGTGGCAATTCAATATGATGTTTTGATTCAATATATTAAGTTCCCTATAGCTCCTGAACGATAGTGGTCGTCAACCAGGACTTCAATCCGGAAGTAATCAGACCTCCATTAGCAAACATACCATGATTACAAAACACACAACCAACGCATGAGATGAAATCCAGAGAAAATACATCAAGGTGGTGGTCCGGTAGAGCTTACTCCCAAATGCAAACCAGTCTAAAAGTCTCAAGTTTGAGTTTCTATGGGGAAAAGCATAACTTTTTAAACGCAATCTGAAAATTTCACAGCCTTACAACGAACTCAGCAAGGTTAAAAAGAAGAAATCCATGAAAAGCATCAAAGAAAAACCCACAAAAACCAAGATTTTATACAGGTCAATGACATCAATGGAGGGTTGAGGGTGCCAGTCAGGCTTTCAACCAACGAAATTGCTCTATCATCTCCTCTGCGAAGAAACCAATCTCATGGGCTTTCCTGGACAGCTACACAGATTGTTGTAAACGAAGGAGATTTCGGAGAAAAGTGGAGGATATGCAATGGGCAGGTGAGGGAATTTCGAAGAAGTTAAGGAACAACCGTTGAGCAAATCACTGCAGGTAGACAAAGACGCAGAAATTGCGGACATTGTTCTAAATTTCCTAGTCTTTATCGAACCATAGCCATTGGGGAGAGCTTCACAGAAGGCGATAAAAAATATATATATATATGTATATATTGAAGATGTAGATGGGACCCACGTGGATTGTTGGGAAATTCTCCCGCCAAAACCAGCCGCCCCAACGCTCTTTGAAAAATCTTTGAAGGAACAAAACGCCGCCGTTTGACTTCACCTCTTTTCTTGCAAAACCGCACTCTCTTATCTCTTTTCGTCTGTCTGTGAGAGACGACAATGGCTGTGGTGGACTCGCTCACTGACTACACTCGAACACAGAGGATACTTCTCCTAATAGACCTAAACCCATTTCTCTACCTCCAACAACCGGACTCATACCGGACAACCGTGCTCTCCGCCGCTAAAACTCTCCTTTCTTTCCCTCAACTGTCTTCTTCTCTCTTCTCGTTTAAGCCCTTCTTCTCCTCTCTCTCTCCTCTTCTCTCCTCGTCAAAGCTTCCAACTTTTTCACTTTCTCTTTCGTTTGACCACTCAAGTTCCACTCTTGACTCTCTTTCTCAGTTCTTCACCTCCATAGACTCTACACTCGATAGAGACTCGGTTCAACCTCTCTACCCGAAAGCTACTCATGTGGCGACGTCTATGCGGCAGATCGTTCATGACTACGCTTGGGACTCCGCGATCTGTGATTCGTTAACGGGTACGGTTCTTAATGGTGGTTCTGTTGTTAGATCGAATTTGGTAGTTTTGTTCTCTCCAGTTTTGAGGGATTTGAAATGCTTGTCAGAGTTTATGGGCGTGGGTTTTAATGATGAATGTTTAAGAGATGTGAATGTGTTTACTTCGAAGCTTAGAGGGTTTTTTGAGAATGTTGGTCAGGCATTTGCTAGTAGGGATATTCATTTTACATGGGTTGACGTGAAATGCGAAATTGATTCTAATCAAGATAGGGGGGATTGTGGTCAATTTGATCCGGGATTGAGGTGTTTTGAGAGTGTAATTAGGGATTTGGGTTGGGGTTTTTGTTCAAGTGACTGTGTTGTGTTGGGTTCTGTTTTTGTTCCCTTTGGATTGATCTATCCGAAGATCGGTATCTCACCTAAACTATTTGATGTCAGTGATTGGAGTAAGAAAATTCATGCACAATTGAATCTTGAGATACAAGATGTTAGTGGCAAGCCTTTGGAATGCAAGTTCTGTGATCTTGAACTGGTTAGTTTAAAAATGTGCCCTAGAATTAGCCTGAATTTCACGGAATCAGAGGCAGGTAGTTGTGAAGAAAAGAAAGTGTTTTGGAATCATTTTCATGAGGGGCTGACAAAGCTTCACATTAAGGCAGTCAAAATCTATGATAAGCCTGTGAGTTTTGACGATTTTTCATCCAATCCCCTTCTTGTTTGTGAGTCTTCAAGGAATAATAAGAATGATGGAAAAGAAAGTTGCAGTGACTTTATTGAAGATAGGATTCTTGACATTCTAGGAGCTGAAATGGGTAAATTGGTGCCAAGAAGCTCACAACCGATTTGGCAGATTCTGTTAAGTTTTCTGTATAAAGAGGGTTTCTTGGCTATGGTTTCCCTTTCAAATGTCAAAGGCTATAATCTTATGGGAATTCTAAAGCCTTTCACACATTCTTTAGCCCTCCTCTGGCTTATGGAAGATGCACTGTACCCTCATGGTATGACAAATAGATCCATTGAAGAAATTTCAGGAAAATTTCTTGTAAAAAATTACGGTGAAAGCTTCAGGCAAGAGAGTGATCTGAACCTCTGCAATGAAGTTACCGGGTCTCAGTCTAATCCTCCACTGGCTGGTAAATGCAATGAACTTGGAGTCGAGAAAAGGAAGAGGGACAAGAGGATCTTAAATATGCTTCGGGAGCTAAAGTGGGATGCCTTCTGTGAGGCAGCCTTGGAAGGACCCCAGATAGATTTGGAGGAGGCTTACATTTCTAGGAGTTCCTACAAGTCGAAGAAAATGAAATTTCTGAAGTGCTGGATGAAACAGAGCAAGAAATCTAGCGAATGTAGGTTGACCCAGGTAAAAGGTTTCGAGCCATATCAGGAGCCATCGAAAGAAGCAGAGAATAACAGATTAAGTGAGTCCCTCCAAGAAAATGAACAGCCAATCGCTTCATGTGCCTCTGCAGGGGAAGATTCTTTGACTGAGGCGTCTAGAATACAAGATGAAGATGCAAATGATTTTCGGCCAGAATCTGCGGAAAGTTTCTTTAGTGACCTTCCACATAAGATCCAGCAAGGACTTGAATCTGAAGAAGTTGATTTGTGTACTTTGGCCGAGCGACTTGTTAATTCAACTAGCTATTGGATATACCAAAGGTGGGAAAGAGTAACCTCTTCAGAGATTCAAAAGCCTCTGGTAAAACAAGACGATGCTTCAGCTGGCATGGTATGTCTTGAGCTAACAAAACTCTTACTTAGGGAACCTAAGGACTTGGCTGCTATGTACAGGGCTAGTAATCCCTCCTTCCAGGTATCGGCTTTGGGTTTTTCTGAGGATGCTTCAAGAAAAATGACTAGAGAGTATCCTTTTATTTGCTTTTACTCTTTCTTTTCATTTCATGTTCCATCTGTAACTTGCTTCTGCTAACCCTTTTGTGTAATTACCTAATGCACAAATAGTAATAGCACTTGCCTTAACCAGAGAAAGGTATGAATTACAGATTTTGTTTCGTATGGAGATATTACAGTCAGAGGCTGGAGCAAGTGTTGGGGAGTCTACGAAGCAGAAGTTTGTGAAACACATTTGCTTGCTTTTAGAGACAATTCAATGTCATCTTGAAGGAGGCTTTTTTGGCGATTGGAACCTTGATAAGTACGTGGAAAAGATCATAAAAAGCAGGTAATATATTAGCTTCCTTAACACACCAAGAAGTTGTCCATATTGGATCCATATATGATGGGCATTGCTGGTGTTTGCTATTCCACTAGTATTTTTTCAGGAACTATTCTCAAAAGATTTTAATGTTGCTGCAGTTTATATGGTGATTGAACAGTTCCTATCCTGAGAACATTAATTGAAATAAAAAAATTTGTAGGTACTCTGACAGCCTTGAGGAAGTAGTTCATAGAATCTATTCAAAAATGGACCTCTTGTTGTTTGATGAGGAGGATGAATCTCCAAATCCTTTACTCAACAGTGAGGACAGTAATCAGTCATGGAGAGGAAAGCTGGAGGGAGATAAATTAGATGAAAGTTACAGAAATGGTGGCCAGGTTTCAGCAGAAGATGAGTCCCTTCGATTGGTTGAAAAAGATAATCAAAGCATTACAGGACTAAACCAGGATGAACACACCCGTAAACTAATAGAAGCTCAGGAGAGGAGACAAAGAGCTCGAAGGTTTGCATCTTTCACCAGCTGGGTACCAGATTTGCAGAGAGTTTGGGCGCCAAAACAGCCAAAGGCAATGAAAGTGAAGTTTAACCCTTTCCGAAAGCCAGCAAACAGGAAGGGACAAAGAGATGGAGGCTATGGCCGAGTGTGTGAGACCCCAATGACTGGAAATACTCATACTGACAGTGGAGGAAGCAGAAACAATAAGAAAGGCCACCATGATTCCGTTTCCAAGGCTTTGTTTCAAGATGACTAATGGTTCAAGCTACGCAGAAGTTTCTTCCCTGATGAGCTGCTTTTACGGAAGGCTCTTTGGAAAGACAAATACGAATCTAAAGGGAATAAAAAATTGCTGACGCAGCACTTGCTTGCTAAAACCTGTTGCACAGATATAACCCGACTATTACTAAATGTAGATATGTTTATGAAAGTTTTTGAAGCAATTGTAAATTTGTTGGAACTGATATTTTGTTTACTAAAGTTTCATATATTAATGAGCAAGATGGTCGCCTGTTTCTTTTCTTTTATTTCTTGCCTTATGTAAGTCAAGATTGAACACTTCATTAACTATTTTGACGATCAAGTTTGATTCAGTTTATCAACTCGATCATGTAAACATATGGTTTGTCAGGATTCTGCTCGAGGCCATGGCAGTAGAGGGAACCTATTCGGCTATTCGCAAGCTAGGTTAGTATGACAAGGTGATATGAACCAGAGAACTGCATTTGCTCAATAATGAAAGAAACAAAAGGGAAGTTAAATACTACTCTGATTACAAACCACATACGGATACATGTAAATGCACGAACTTAAAGAGTTTAAAGGTCATACTTCTCTATGCCTACACAGAAGTTCCTAACTTTACACTGAGGCCAAACCAGAAACGAGAGGCAGGTATCATGAGTAAGGATGAGCCAGTGGCTTCAAAGTGATTGCGCAGAGTGAAAATGTGACCAGTATTCCTTAACCAGCTGTCCGAACAACGAACCTTCCGTCCTCATCAACTTGCTTGGCTCATCGTACTCCACTACTTTCCCTGAAATGAAGCAAAAACTGTTTTAGTACACTTCTCTGCAATCCTTCCTCTATATGGGGAAGTTTACTGCTTTAGTTGTTTTGACTAAATGTGTGGGTTCTAAAAATATTTCAAACAATGTAGTTGGAGGAAGGACACTTGCCATCTTTCATGGCAAGAACCATATTGCAGTCCATAACTGTTGGAATCCTGTGTGCTACTGTTATAACTGTACAATCTGCAAATTCATTCCTAATAGTTTTCTGCAATATCGTATCAGTTGCATTGTCAATGGATGCGGTTGCTTCATCAAGCACCAATATCCTGCTTCTCCTCAAAAGTGCTCGTCCCAAGCAAAACAGTTGCCTCTGCCCCATGCTCCAGTTAGATCCATCTTCAACAACTGCATGGAAAATTTCTGGTGTCTGTGAAAACAGAAAGTAGACTGGACTGGTCACGCATCTCATGCTCAAAGTGTTCAAACCTTACCTAAGGAATCTAGACCCGCAGCTTTCCCCTGTACTGATTCTCTAAGCTGACACTTTCCAAGAACCTGCATGATGTACAGCAAAACTCTATGTCAAGAGATGTTGTGGGAATAGAAAAGAGACATTTTACTGCTCAAATTAACGAGGATCAGAGACTTACCTCCCATATCTCTTCATCAGTGTGTTGAGATAAGGGATCCAAATTGTACCTCACGGTCCCATTGAAAAGTGTGGGATCTTGGGGTATAATTCCAAATCGTGACCTCAGATCATGAAGTCCAATTTTAGAGATGTCAATGCCATCTACTACAATCTTCCCACCTGCCGGCTCCACCAGACGAAACAGAGCACCGATAAGAGTAGTTTTTCCACTACCTGTCCGACCAACAATACCAATCTTGTGACCTCCTTCTATTGTGCAGCTAATCCCTCGAAGTACTAATGGTGTGTCAGGCCTATATCTGATCTGCTTGAAACTAATATCTCTCATTACACGCACATTTGAAAGTTGTCACTGACGTATGAAACTAGGAAAGCCAAACTCACCTGCAAATCGCAGATATCCACTTTACCAACTTCAGGCCAATTATGAGGGGGACGATTATCTTCTACTACTTCTGGAGCTTCGCTTGGTATATGCATATATTGATCCAGTCTTTCAACTGAAATGATGTAATTTGCAAGAATGCACTGGTTTTGAATGGACAAAACCAGAGACAGGTTCAATGACAGGCCATAAGACAGTACCATTCCAATGAATCCTGATAGAAAAATCACAACACTTATTATGGTATATGAAATAATATAGCATATCAAATTGATAGGTTCTTGGTGGCTACATACTCACCAGGGGCGAAAGTTCCAGGAGGAAGCAAGGCCATGCAGAGTGCAACCGAGGCAAGAACAGTTGCGCTGACGACTTCTAGCCTCTGAATCAACCACTCTTTGGCTGTGAAATTGAAGAAGAAAGGACCAGCATTTGTGTCAATGAGTTCTAGACTATGTGCAAAGAAACGTTCTTCCTCGTTGAATGCCCTTATTGTCATGGCTCCAGCTACTGATTCAGCCAAATGACTTGCCACCAAAGAACTGGTTGTGCCATTGATCCGCATCAACTCTTTCGCTGAGGCGTAGTAATATTTCTATGCATATTTTACGATGGCAAACGACAATATTAGTCATACAACATAGTATGTGTTCATGTCGGAGAATAGACATTGAAGAATTTTGTAGTACATGTACCTGCAAGTGAATTGCCAGATAGACCATAGGCACTGAGACAAATAGAATTTGCCATGTAGCAACAGTTAACACTCCAAGATTAGTGTAAGCATTAAAGGTTTGCCCAACAGCGAAGATTAAGCCGAGCGGAACATCAAGATCAGCAATGCTTAGATCGGCTGAGACCTAGTGATAAAAGAAATACCACAGCATACAAAGATATTAGTTCCATATCATCTCTTGAAGATCATTTTCTTTTTCTTGTGAAAGAGATGTTTACCCGACTAAGTATCCTCCCGATAGGCGTTGAATCATAAAAGGATATCGGAGCACGAAACAGGGAGTCTTGCAGCTTGGAGAACAGAGATTTTGCTGACTGAAGTCCCAGGACAACTGTGAAGAATGATCTACATAGCAGAAACATTGTTGAGATAAACCCAATAATCAGGTAGACCACAATCATCTTCGATTTGCTCACGTGATGCTTATCCACATTAGCTGCCATCCAAGAGTTTTGTACTATCTGACCAATTAGAAAAATGAAGTGACCAAGAGCAGCCAAAGAGAAGTAGAAGTAGCCATTCTTCTGATTCAGATATTGAATGTAGGGCCTAAACCCTGTATCTCCCACTTCCCTCTCTTCTTTCTTGATCAATTGATCACCTTTCGATCCGTTAAGTTGTTCTACCTCGTAGGAGGTCCTGTTTAACGCATTGGTAGAGGATCCATTACTCTGTGGATCAGCAGCATCGTTGTGCCTTTCAGAACCTGCTGTTTCTTTATGAGCATTGACAAGTTCCTGAAACTCTGGACTTTTTTCCAGTAGCTGATGGTATGGAGCTGCTCCTAGTACTTCTCCTTCTGACATCAACTGTCAGAAAGATCAACTTTGTATCAAAAAACAAATGATGGATCATAAAAATCACAAAATTGTAACTAAAACTCGATAAGCCATGGAAAGATTAGAGATTCTGGGAGCCAAATATACGTATTTTGGAACACTACTAACCAAAACGGAGTCAAATGCAGGAAGGAAATCAACTTGATGTGTCACCAGCAAGACTGCTTTGCTTGAAAGTGCTCCCGTGACATATTCCTGCCAATATTTCCATTTGACACTAAGTAGGGAGACCAAGCAGTAACAGATTTAAGAGAGTAACGCGGCATTAGCATTACTTTAAATAGGGTTGTGGCAGTTTCTGCATCCACAGCACTAAATGGATCATCCAGCAGATATATATCGGCATCCTGATAGAGCGCTCTAGCAAGTTGAACACGTTGTTTTTGACCTCCGCTCAGGTTGATTCCTCGTTCTCCTATTATAGTCTGATCTCCATGAGGTAGAAGCTCAAGGTCCTTTGTTAAAGAGCATCTCGCAAGTGTATCTTCATACCGTTGGGTATCCATTGGTGAGCCAAATAGTATATTTTCCTGTATTGTTCCACTCTGGATCCAAGCTGTTTGAGAAACATAGCCAACCCTCCCCGAAACCTGAACCTGTATATTGCAACAATACAGATTGTGGACTTACCTCATTTCAGACATTTATCTTTACATTAAAATACAAAATGCTAAAGGTTTTATCTGTATAGAAAAGGAAATTTGGTTGTGAACTTACTACTCCTGAGGTTCTTGGAACTTCTCCAAGAATTGCAGCTAAAAGTGTTGATTTTCCCGAGCCAACTTCTCCACACACAGCCACTTTTTGACCAAGTTTCACCTCTAAGTTCAAATTCCTGAGAGTAGACTTTGATGAATTCTCTTCCCACGAAAAGTTGGCTGACTTGATAAGAATGGCATGACTGACATCTCCAACTTTCTGGCTTTGGCAGACATTAGAGTTCTGCAACTCAGGCGCTTCGAGAAACTTATGAATACGTGCAAAGGCCACCTTTGCTTGAATTATTGATCCAATAACATCAGGAATGTATCTGATTGAATCTTGAACAATGCGTAAAGTTGCCACGAAAGTGAAAACATTATTAGCATGTAGAGGGATTTTGAGGAAATAACAAGCTCCAAAGGTTGCAGCAGAGACAGAAACAGGAGAAGACCAGTAGATGAAGTTATTGAATGCTTTGGTTAATTGCACAGCAGACAACCATCTATACTCCACCTTCCTTAACTTTTCAATGACATTCTTGAAATGGGTTTCCCAAGCATACAATTTCAACACTTTCATGTTCACCAGAGCCTCAGTACTAGCCTTCAACCTCTCATCCTGAGCCACCATGAGTTTACTCTGAAACTTATGTTGTAACTTTGCAAATGGACTGTTGCTTAACAAAGTAATCAGTATAGTTGCTAAGGCTGCAAATGTTGCAAGTCCCACCGCATGGAAGAGAATTGCAAGTGATAAGCAAAGCTGGAGGCTTGTAGTCCATGTCTGATGAAACCAGAACGGGAACTCGCCGATTCGGTAAGCATCAACCGTAACATAGTTCATAATTTTACCACCAGAATGCATCAACCTACCTTCATGAGATAACCTTAGTTGCTTCTTATAGATTGCAGCTATGAGCAAAGACCTGACCTTCAAACCAATAAGCCTGCATCTAAAATACCACTGTCTTTGAGCCACAGACTCTATGTTTTTGGCTACGAAAAGGGTGAAGGCCAACAAGAATCCTTCATGTTTGAAACCTCCTTTTCCTTGTGCCACCAGAATGAATGCATTCAGAAGTAGAGGACCAGCTGATAGAGTAATTATCTTCACAAAAGCGAAGATCCCAGAAATAAGAATCTCCTTCCAATGACACATTATAATAGCCTTTAGCAATGATGGTTTTGATGACGATTCAGCTTGTTTTTGTTTGTTGAATTGCTCCAGGAACTGGAAATAACAAGTTTCAGCTCGATCCATCTGTCGCAACTTGGGTATATCTTGATCCTTAAGAGTTTGCTGGTTGCCCTTTTGCATCAGAGGATTCATCCACCAAAATGCCATTCTACTCAACAATCCTGCTTTTGAAAATGGAGTCACTTGATCAACTGACTCCATTACAGGATTTAAAGAAGCTTCATGTCTGCTTTCTCCTCCATCACCTTGTTTATTTTTGTACTTCTTAAAACCACACAAGAGCAACAAGATTGCTCCTGCAGGTGACAAAATGTCTACAACAATCTTACCAGACACTCCTGCTAAGATAGCAGAAATTATAGACAATGCACTGACGAACAACGCAAGCAGGAATGAGAGAATGGAAAACAGTCGCAATGGCATTCTTGAAAGATGTTTCCCTCCAAGACTTACTGTTAAAGAAACACAAGACCAAGTAAACCACTGAAACAACAGTAATAACCAGTTTCTGATAGGTGAGGCACTGTGACTTTTCCTCAACTTATCTTCTAAGCTCCATATGGCCAAGCACAGATATGCCAATGCAAGGCAGCCATTGAAGATGATAGAAGCAACTTGTAGTTTTGAGAAACCCCGAAACTGAACCGAAATTCTATGGTTTCTCGACCATGATTTGTGTATCCAAGTGAGCAAGACCAAGGTTATAAGAAAAAGATCAATTAAAATGATGGAGGCCTGATTAACACACGATGTAGGTTGTCGTAATAACAGAAAACTAAACCCTGAAAGCTTTCCACCACCACCTGAACTGCCACCTTCCCCGCAAAACGTAGCCCACAACCCTCCCATGTTCTTGTTTGTTCTCAAATCCTGCATTGCATCGAATTCAGAAACAACAAGTTCATTCACTAAGTTTCCAAGACATGCAACACCATTGTTGCTTTTTTCGCAAGAAAAAACAAACAGGTTCAGTAAATGTACAAAACTCTTGCAAATTCCTGATGATTCATGAGCACTCAGAAAACAAGAAAAAGTCAAGATAATTCATCAACTCATCCAGAACAGCAAATCTAGACAATTTTTATGCTTGTTAAAAGAAAATCCACACATGAAAAGCAAATAAATAGTTGCAACGTGCGAGGATTGATAGTTTAAACAATAAGCTCCCACATCATGAAGACCGTATATAACTAATGCAAAAAATAAACGTGTAAGACCTGAAAATCTTTCAAGGAACGTGCCAGTGATTAAAATATTTTTATAAAAGTTTGTTTTCCGCATACACCCTCCTTGAAAATATTTTTCCTACGAATTCATTCACTAAATCTCGAAAGCATAAAACACATTGGTCGCTTCCTTCCCAAGAAAGGACATCCAAAATGTATTAACAACACAACCCTATACTTATTTCAACGACCTATTCTGTAACAATTTAGCAAAGTATTGCTAAAAATTAATATAATGCATCAGTTTCTAAAACATTGTCTTTAATAATATTGAAAAGTAAAGATAATGATAATTTGTTGTTGAATATAAAAAAAAGACAACAATATAAAAAAATGGTTTCAATAAATTCTTATATATGCAACATCTGAAATTGTCAAATATCTATTTACTAAAGATTATTTGCTACCGTCATATATTTATTTATATAGGAATACTTGCATATTGACAAGTGAATGTGAATTAGCAGCATATTAGCTTCCATGTCTAAGAAGAGGCTGATTTTCTTCTAAGTTATGGTTTCTTACTTGTTGTGGGCGATGTCAATGGGAACAAGTTTCGAGAATACTGAAGAATGTGATCCCACAGGGCTTGGTGATGTGCAAGGTCTGAAATTGATTGCAGGTTTGATGATCTCGAGCTTGGGCCTTATGTACTGCCTCCTTTCATGGAGTTTTGATGTCCATCTCCTTAAGCCTGAAACCTTTGGAGCTGGAGGAGCACCCTCTGAAGGGCCTGTCAATCCTGCACAATCTCTTGGAAAGCATTTGTGTCTGTTTGGACGGAAGTAGTTAAAGGTTTACAAGTTCCTGTGCTTTGGCTTACAGGTTTCTCCATGTCCTTAACCTGTTCGAAGAATTGCGCCAATGTTTTCAGTAAGTGAAAAGAATTACACATACGATTAACATAATTGCATTCTACATGTCCTGCTTGTTCTATCTTCATCATATTTAAACTCCCGAATCAACTATTAAGACAAAGGTAGGATTCTGTTCATGGCGTGCATTCTGGTAAAGTTGTTATCTAGTTAATAAACATAGTTATCAGAAGCTTAAAGATAGCCAAAATCTTGACTTCTGAACTGAGAAAATACTTCAGAACACATTCTTTATACGCTTCAAATCACTGTTTCTTGCATGATTTTGCATTCTGTCAAAAACCATTTGTGGTGGGGGTGCGTGGGTAGAGAAAGTTAGTTAGGCATATCTGATATCTGAACCTGGTGATCTAAGAACCCTTTGGAGTGGAACCTCATGGCTGCCTTTTTCTCGTAATGGGGTAGGTCTTTTTATCCACTTTTTTTTGGATATGGAGCTAAATACAATAAACGGTTTCTGTAACAGAAATACCTAGCATCATCATTTTGTT
>JAOQMQ010000006.1:29259568-29270886 GCA_027563845.1 Erythroxylum subrotundum | reverse complement strand
TTCTATAACAACCCTCCATGTCAATACTCCGGCAACGTTAATAACATCATAAGTTCATGGAACCGGTGGACTAGTTCGGTGAAAGCAGGGAAGATATTTTTGGGGTTACCGGCGTCTCCTCAGGCAGCCGGAAGCGGCTATATCCCACCGAACGTGTTGACTTCTCAAATCTTGCCGGTGATAAAGAG
The DNA here is from genome assembly GCA_027563845.1 of Erythroxylum subrotundum. NCBI lineage: Eukaryota > Viridiplantae > Streptophyta > Magnoliopsida > Malpighiales > Erythroxylaceae > Erythroxylum > Erythroxylum subrotundum. Next base: position 29,270,698 of record JAOQMQ010000006.1, on the reverse strand, counting down.
GTCAGCCAAGTATGGAGGTGTTATGCTTTGGTCAAAGTACTATGATGATCGGAATGGTTATAGTTCCGCCATTAAAGCAGGCGTCTGAGAAAGTTCGTATAGTTAATGATAAAGCTCCCAGTTGAGAGCTACCTCTAGAGGAGGAAATGTAATCGAGCTATCGCTCACTAATAATGCTTTTGTATTTCCGTTTCCATCAATAATAACTCGTACTTACCTTTTTAATAATTTATTAAATATATCATAATTTTTTATTTTATAATACTACATATTACTATTTATAGAATATACATATATATTGTATTATAATATTAATAATGACAAGACTTAATACTTAAATATTAATAATGACAAGAGTTAATTCTTAAATCGGTGGATTCAGAATAAGTTTTTAGATATATTATAAAATTCTTAAGTCTAATAAAACGTCAGTCGAGTAGAGATTTAGTATGATAATTTCTTTATACAAAAAGAGACATCAAATTACTTATTCATATCATGAAATTACGAGAAAAGTAGACTGAGAATAGAACGAGGCTACATATCCTTACGAGGCTAACGGAGCTTTATACAGAAAGACAATATAACTTACACATAGATTTTACTGGCTTAGAGAAGGCGTATGATAGAGTTATAAGGAAATTCACGTGGAGTTGTTTAAAAGTCAAGGATATTCCTATGATATATCCAACTTATTAGGGATATATATTAAGGTGTAAAAACTAGAGTAAGAACGAAATAAGTAGATACAAATCATTTTTCTATAGATACTGAGCTACACCAATGATTCTCCTTAAAATATGTTATTTGCAGATGACATTATTTTAATAAATAAGATAAAAGAGGGAGTCAATGTTAAGCTTAAATTTTGGAGAGATATGTTAAAGTCGAAGGATTTTAAATTGAGTAAGAGTAAGAGTGAGTACATGTAGTGTAACTTTTCGAGACTACGAGCAGGTACTAATGATCAGGTAAGCATTGATTCTGACGTTATACTAGAAAAGAAGTGTTTTAAATATTTAGATTCTATCTTTCACATTAATGGAGAGTTTGATAAACATAGTCCACCAGATCAGGTTTGAGTGACTTAAATAGCGAAGTGCATCAGGAGTTTTATGTAACAAGAAGATACTACTTAAGGTTAAAGTTAAATTTTATCGTTTAGTAATTAGGCCGATTATACTTTATAGAGCAAAATGTTAGCTTATCAAATAAGTACATAGTTATAAGTTAACGATGATTACGGAGATAAGGATATTTCGATAAATGTGTCACCTCGTTAGAAGAGATAAGGGACAAAATATTTTACCTCTAATGGATACGGTAAGAAATTGTATAGGTCAATGTTCTTTATCGTACGATTAGCGCTCTCTGTTTTTCCAAGTCTTCGACGACTTGTTGGCTTGAGCTTCATCGACTCCTAATGGCAGTCAGTAGTGTTTTGATTTTTGAATCTTAAAGATCATTGCAGTGAGTGGAACAACACTTAACACCCTTATAGTTGGTCTATTCTGGCAAAAATACTTCTTGATTTAATCCGATTTGGAATTAGTAGACTAAGTTTAATTAAACAAACTTAGATGTAAACTTGATTATTTGGACCTAATCAAATTTGAATTTGAATTTTTTGTTTGTCAAACTAATTATAGAAAATTAGGTCAAACTAACCAGAAGTCACCGGATCAAACTTAGTCCATGCTAACCCTTGTATGCCTTCATCTTAAAAGTCCCACCATAGATATACCATAGTTCAAGGTATTAATGAACTGTTTATTCGAAACTAGACTATAATATATCGTTATATCTACCGCGAGAGTAATAGATGTACCGACTGACTAGTAAACTATGCTGAGCATTTTAATGTAGGCACTATTTATTTTGATACTCCATCTATTAGGTGCCATGTACTTCTTTTAGAGGATATATCCGGACTCTGTTTTTCAAGACTTGTCGTGTAATTTATTATATTCCCTTCCAAAAAAAAAAAAAAAAAGTCGCACCAAAGGTTAAAACAGATAGTGCGGAGGGCGTACATATAAATATTTCCAAGATATTTTAGTAAAGAATTGCTTGTAGATGTGATACGTGTGAGGAACCATTATATGGAAAAACAACATTAGGAAATGGAATCACTGTTGCAGAGTTCACTGTCAAAATAAATAATACTTATGCCAATACAACAGAAAGTATAAAATCCAGTTTGAATCCTAGTTACAAGCTAATTTCATCAGTCTCATAAATAAAATAACGCACAACAAATATAAAACCTCTATAAAGTATCTTGTTCACTGACTGAAACTAACTGGATAAGTTCCCTTCTTTCAGGGTGTCTTAAACTTTTCGGACCTGAATATTGTGAGTAGATTGGAAACGCCAAATCGGTTGTCTGCCACTTCGAACAAGCGCTATCTCCTCTCCTTCCTTTACCATCCCCTGATTCTGTAGACGAAAACCCAGATTTCGTTATCATTCTGAACAACTATCAAGTGCTTGATGGCCTAACAATGAGTTGTCAAAACTTCTGGCAGCAAATAGTTGAAAGAAAAAATAACCATCTTGACCTTAATAACTTCAGGCCAACAGAGACCAGTTGATGTCGTACACTTTAGTTGATTAGTTGCTTTCAGTCAGTCATTATGAGCATACAATATCTACAATTCAGATTGGTGCTCCACTAGCTAGGGATAGGAATACTATTCTGTAGTCGTCTTCTATGGAGAAATGGCCCTTAAGCTAAAGTTACTTTATGTTTGTTTCGCATAATTACCAAATCTGATGTTCACAGAGTAAATGATGTCCCGTAGAAAATGCACATTCATTTCACCATGACTTGGCATAAAGAAAAATCACTGTATAAATTAGGTATCTTAATAAACCCAGCAATTACGCCAGATACCATTGTGTGTGTCCAGTGGATTCATTTTTTTTCAAAAAATTAGGTCAAACAAATTAGTCAATATGTACCTCCAGGAGGTATCTAATTGAAGAGATTTCTGAGAAGGCAGCCAAGAAAATACTTACCTTGAGCAGTGATAAAGCATTTGCGAAGGTTCCTTCAGCATCATCAGAAAACTGCATGTATATAGGACATACTCCCTGATACAGAGCTAGTCTTTGTTGTATCCTCTTCCTGCAAGTTCATCAACGTCATGCAAGTAAACAAAGTCCGAAATCATTGAATCAAACTCTTATATGAACTACATCTGAACAGCACAGTATCCATAATTTGTAAACACAAATTGACTAGTCAGTGTAAACAAATTTGTCCCTAAATTAACCAGCAGTTGCATAAAGATATACACTGAACTAAAATAAGTTTCTTAGGACTGTAGGAGGGGCACTGTCCATTGTTCCTTCACTAAACAGAGAAAACCATAAGAACTGACTAGCGAAATTTGAAGATTTTAAGGCCATGGAGAACTCACTCATTTGTGAAGGCAAATATAGTGCCTTCCGGTCGATAATGGCTGAGTAATATGGCCATGAAACCAGTTCTGGTGAAAACAATAATTGATGTTCCAAGAGTGTTTGACATCATTGTTGCATGGTATGCAAACATCTCGCTTGTGTGGTTCTAGGAAAAAGAAAGAAGAATTTTGTAAGTTGTGACTGATAAGCAGATGAAGGAGAAGGAGAATTGGACAGGAAATAGAGAACACCTTAAAGGCTTGACCAAGATTAGGCGGCATTTGACCACCAACTATGGTTGCTTCTGTTCTTAATGAGACTGTATGCATAACTTTCACAGCCTTCAACGGGAATCTAGAGGGAGCAAAATCACCTCGTTAAGTTTAAGAGCAAACATATATATGCAACACCAATATGATGCCAACTTACTTTCCATGAGCAGTCTCTCCAGAAAGCATGACAGCATCTGCACCCTCACGAACAGCTATAGCAATGTCTGACACTTCTGCCCTGGTTGGAGTTGGATGAACAATCATGCTTTCCAACATATTTGTAGCCACAATAACAGCCTTTCCCATGCTCCTGCACAGCCTGATTATCTCTTCCTAACATTTAAAATAAGGAACAAGTTAATCCAATCTCTACAAGGTGAGATGGGTCATCATTTTTCTCCTAAAAAAAGATACCTGTAGCAACGGAACCTCCTCTATAGGGAGCTCTGCACCAAGATCTCCTCTTGCAACCATAGCCTAAATGAGAGAACCGTGTATAACCATTAAGTACACTAAGCTGAATATTCAATTTGAACCCAATGAAATTAGCAACCAATAAGAAAAGCTGAAGTTGAATAACCCATATAAACATTCTTCAGCAACTCAAAAATAAAATGGCAAGATCTAAGACAATTACCCCATCGGATGCTGTAATAATTGAATGCAAGTTTGGTATGGAATCAGCACTTTCAATTTTCACAATGACATGTATATCTGCACCACAACCTGCCAACATAGAATGAAAAAGTATAATGCTTCATGAATTTAAACAAATTACTGCATGTAGACTATGCCAATTATCTATAGATAATATTTAAGAAAATTATTACTTTGCAAATAGTTCTTCAATTCATGAACCACTTGGGCATCTTTCACAAATGAAACAGCATAGAAGTCAACTTTGTTGTCCACTCCAAATTTTATATCATCCCAGTCCTTCTCTGCAGCAAAAGAATGTAACATCTATGCCAATTAGCCAGAAAATGCCAAAGGAAAAGAGAATAAGAGCTTAAGGCAAGTGTATCCATGGTTCAACCAGTGATTGAAGGCAGTGTTGCACTTTTTCCTCGAACATTTAGATGGCGCCTAGATTTCAGTTCTCCTCCATCTACAACTTCACATTTCACAGAATCTTCAGTCTTGGACTTCACCAGCAAAGACATCATACCACCTACAACATAAATCAAAATTCATCAATTCTTATAAAACACAACAAGACCTCTTTCCTGTACTGAAAGTTTGTTTGAGTACAGATTTTAAATGATTTGGTTGATAAGTATAGCTATTTCTTAACCAATACATCTCATATCAGCAATTAAACTTTGATTGAAAAGGAAAAATCATGTCATCGTACCATCAACAAGAAGCATATCACCCACTTCTACATCATTAATGAAATCATCGTAGTTAACACTAACACAATCAGCAGTCCCAACCCCTCTACGAATTGTAAAAGTGAATTCCTGTCCAGGTGATAATGTGATTGGTTGAGGCAAGTCTCCACTCCTAACTTCAGGACCCTGACAACAAAAACAATCCATGTAACCAAGACAACAAAAAAGATAGTTGAAGTAAGAGAGTTTTGTAGCTAGTTGTGTTTCATATAAAGCCTTATATAAATTTTCATTATTTTTCCACTCTAGGTGCAGCTTTATGGCAACACACGTAAGCCAAGTCCCTGAAAATGTGCCTCATAACCATATCTGGGATTGATAAGAACTGAACGTACCTTGGTGTCAAGCATGATAGCAATAACGTTGTCCTTGGACTGAGCATTATATTCTTTAACCAAGTCAATAACTTTTTGATGCGATGCATGGTCTCCATGAGACATATTCAGGCGAGCAACATTCATTCCAGCCTCAGCCAGCTTCCATATCATCTCCCTTGTATTGGTCGAAGGACCAATGGTGCACACAATCTTAGTCTTACGTCTAACTGTAGGCTTCGACCACATAGCCATGGACGTGTCATCCCGAACTTGCTCTCTCTAACATAACAATAAATAAACAAAAAAATTGTAAACAACCAACTCTCCATAAGTTACAATTATGCCTTTCACCATTTACCATTCTCATATCGGAAAGTCTCAGTACCAGAGTAAAATGCAGTACAGCAAACAAGTAACCACTTACCATCCGTTAACCAATTCTCTTGCTTAACCAAAATAAATCCAAAAACTTATACGAAAATAAAGCAGTTTACTCAATTGGTTACTAAACGAATGACATAAGAGCAAACTCAACATCCAAAATTAAGAGAATCAAGCAGTAGAAATCACCACCAACCTTCGGTACATCTTCGGGAGTGACAGGGATGACTTCCGGCTCGGCACGTGTCGAGCTCTTAGCTACCACAATGTGGGAGCTTCTACGAGCAGTAGAGAAGCTCTTGCTTTTCTTGTCCTTCGTCGTCTTCTGTACCTCCACCAGCACATTCGACACAAAGCTTGAAGCTTTAAGCTTATCGGTTCTCTCAAGCCCAGAGCCGGAACCAAGCAATGAGCCGTGAATGGATCTGGTAGCCACCACTTGAGCCATTGGAGAAGGTTTGTTTGATCAGATAGAAGAAGAAAGGAACTTCCTTTTTATTTTTTGAGAAAAAGAAAGGAACTTCCCTTTTAATGGCTTAAATTGAAGGAGACTGAGGAAGAACAACGGAGGCTTTAGCCAAGCTATAGAGATCGCCGCCAATTTGGCGGAAATTGCAAGAGTCTGGCTTTGTTCGTATCGAAGAAATGGGACGTTTTCTGATTTTGGTTGTTTTAGTTCAAAAACAGCTGGAGGTTTGGCATTATTAATTGATAGTGTTCTTCAAACTGTGTCGTTTCGCCACACCTTAAAACGAGGTCGTTTTAAAAAACTGTGATTTTGCTGGGCTGATATCTAGTAAGAAACTGGGCTGCAGGCTTTTGGATTGACACGGCCCATGGGAATAAGATTCCTCCAGTTAGACAACGCCACGTCATGAATTCTATGAAGGATTATGGTCTTGAGCAGTTGGCAATCTTTTCCCACTTCATTCAAATATCATTCGCAAGAGCGCGGGAAATTAAGCCACAGTGACTTAAAGGTTAACAGGTTTCTAGGGTTACATATTGCTTACACTAATCTTTATAACATTCCATTCATACATTGCTCCGTATAAACATAACATACTTTTGTCGGTAACTTGAATTTTTCAAATTACAAATCAATACTATTTGCATGAGAACATTTGAGTCCTTGGAAGTAGTTCTAGTTATTTCAGAAGTGTATGAAACATGGTGAGTTTCATCGCTTTCTATATTGTATGTAAATGCAACTTTTTTTTTTTTTTTGAACGGTGCTTCAATGCTAAATTAATGCTACCAAATATGAATTGTCGTATCATTATGATATTGATTTTCTCTGTTGGAAAAGATAAATGACTCGAGTCCTATATTCTTTTGGTGCCAGGTTCAAACACCATAAACGATGCAGCAATATATACCATTACAAATTCACTAGAAGCTGATATTGCTTTCACAGCTGCCTAAGTTCTGACTTGGGCTAACTTTTCTGCGTAAGAAGTCTGAAGCTCACGTGCAGTTGAAAGCCGTGGAAACGAGAGATTTTGGGTGTGTTTGGTAAAGAGCTTATCAGCTCTTTTTTAGCTGGTCAATTCAATTTAGCTGATTGACCAGCTAAAAAAGAGCCATAAGCTTGTTTGGTAAATAGCTGATTGGGTTAGCTGATTCAACCCAATTAGTTAATTTTCAACCAGCTCCTAATAGGAGCGTTTCACAACAATAAGCTGATTTTATTCAGCCACATCTCGAAAATGCCCTTTGTCTGCCCAAGTTTCTCTTGCACTTCATTTTCTCTTTAACCTGCAGGAAGGTATATTCTCTTTAACCTGCTGACTTTCTTCCACAACGAATTCCTTCCACTTTGGTGGTGAAAAATAATATGAACACAGTTATAATCGTCTATTTTTATCTAGCACTAGCAGTGGAGGCGCCCATTCCATTTTATCGCTTCTGTCCCAACTGCTTTAAATTTTGACGGGACATCAAGAAGTTTGAAGGCCATAGGCCTGCCCTTTAGTGTTTTGTTTTTTAAGACGGCAAAGTATTAGGCATTGCACAATGATAAAAAGTAAAAACTAGACGGTCCGACACGCCGGAACTTATCGCCTAAATTTCATCGAGAGCACATCTAAAGCAACAAAATTAACTATGGCGTAGGGGAACTATTCTTATGTTTTCCTTATCTAAAATTTAAAATTTCTACTCTCATCTTATCTCATCCTACGGTTTACAACCAATTAGATTAAAAATTCGCTTATTTTTATTATTATTTTATAATTTTTTTGCTATTCAAATTTTATATAAAGGTATCTTGTGTTAAGATTTTATATTAAACTTATTTTAAATTATTTAAAACTGCAAACTATTTTTAAAACAAACAAGTAATTGCAAATTAGTAGAAATATATATTTTCAAATAAATAAATTAGAGCATTTATAGATTTTTAATCAAACATTTTTTCTTTATTGGATTTTAAAATAAAATTTAAAATAAAAACTATTAATATAGTTTGTTTTTCAAATTAACAAATTGGAACATTCATGTGGTTTATATTTTTACTTTAAACTTGTTAAATCATCAAAATAATTTTACTTTTATGTCAACTTGATTTTGTTGCTCATTAGAAAATAATATTACAGATTAGCAAATAAAAATTTTATATTTGGTTCAATATTGTTTTTATTTTGTTGTTATTATTGTGCTATTCGTTTCTGAAATTTTTCATAATTTATTAAGATATAAATTTCTATAATTCATAAAAAAAATCTCATCAAATATTAATATGTAACTTTAAGTTATAATTTAAAACATATATTCCTAAATAAATAAATTATAGCAAATGTCATTTCTTATTAATAGATTAATTAATCATCTGACTATGATCTATTTTGTTAATAATGAAATTGACTTATGCTTATAAGGAAAAGATTTTACTTTTTTACTTTAATAAAAAATTTCGTTGTAAGATTTTGAATTAAAAAATGAAATCAATAATAAAATATAAATAAAAAACCAAATACAAATTTTCTTGTGACTTTTCTGTTTTGTTAAAACTTATTTAATTATAAAAAATCAAGTTGCCTTCACTATTGTTTTTAATTTTGTTGCTAATTTTGTGCTTTCCAATTTTGAATTTTTCATTTATTGTTTTTACATATGAATTTTTATAATTCTTTAAAAGAATTTATAAAACATGAATATGTAACTTTAAGTTATAATTCTTTTTTAAAAAGAACAGAACATATATTCTAAAATAAATAAATTAGAACAAATCTTACTTTTTATTGATTTAAGAGTCAAATAATTAAATTAGAATGACTGTTACTTTTTATTAATAGATTAATTAAATATCTATTTTTGCCAATCATGAAATTAGATTATATTTATAAAGAATAAAAGGCAGTAAGATTATAGCTTTTTTATATTAATGAATCAAAAAAATCAAACATAAAAGTTTGAAAATTCTAATATAATACTTCCGTTAAATTTTAAAAAGAAATCAATAAATTAATCACCATTAATATAGTTTGTTTTTTAAATTATCAAATATATGTATTCAAATGAATTTCATTTTTAATTTAAACTTGTAAAACACCATAAATATAATTTTCAATTTTCGTTTACTTTTACGTCAACTTGGTTTTGTTGCTAAGTAGATAATAATATTATATTATTTTACGTTACCAATAAAAATAATGCCCATTCTTAATCCATTATTAATAAATATTATATTCCATTAAAAGTATTTAATAAATTAAGGAACGTTCAAGAAATATTGTAAATTTATATAGCAATTTTTTAAATCCATAATAAGTTTCAAAACAAAAGTTGAAAACAAAATTTTGGCCAAACACACATTGCTTAGATTTGAAAATGAAGAAAACAAATTGAGAACAAAAAAATGAAGCCCATTGCTAATCTAATGCTAATAAATATTATAACTGTTTTTTTTAATTTTATTTATTACTAAGTGTATTAAATGCTATTATTTAGAAGATATAAGAAATTAATGTTAACAAGTAAATTTCTATTTTGTTTTAAAACAAAGAAATCGAAATTCATTAAGTGAAAACTAAAATGTACAATTAAAATATTAGTCTTCTATAAGTAAATAGCTATTTTTTTCGTTTATCATTAAAATTAATATTTAATAAATAAATTGTAAAAGTAAGATGTACTTATTAATTTTGGCAACACTTCAAATATTCTAAAACACTGAATTCTTCTATTCTTTGATAAATTTAAAATTGTTCACGTTTAAATATTTTGCGTTTTATATTTATTAATATTAATAAAGAAATTATAAAACTATTAATATAATTAATATTAAATAATTACTCCTGTCTAGTTAACAACGAATGAAGAATATGATTAAAAAATAAAAACATTATTTTCTACTTCTAAATTAGTAAGACAAGAAATCAAAAAAAAATGTAAACAAATAAAAAATGTAGCAAATCAAACCACAAAGTTTGGTACTCCTTATAGGCCCAATTAAGTCTTCCACTACTTATCATTTATTGAAGAAAAAAAGTAAGCTATAAAAAGTTATTTCAAAACTTGATGCACAAGCAAGTTATTTTTCTGTAGGGTAGTATCACATGATACTTTGTTGTTAGCGTTTGAAACTTTAAATGAATGAACAGGACTTGAAAATGTTGACTCAAAGTGTAGTGTTCTTGATTAATGAATGACACTGTGATGGTGCCAGTTTTAGAAAACTCACTTGAAACCATGTATTTCGGAATTGATCGAATGTCATGGACCCAAGCCCATCTTCGACTCACACTCACACCAGGGATCACTCCACAGCTACTGAGTCACGCCAACATCCAACACGTGACAGACAGCCACATGCAAAATATTCTGATTTTGTTATGTAATTCTGTTATAAGCAGAGGAGAGCATAGGAGTGAGACACACAATTTGTCATTTGTCCTTTGGGCGTCTTCTTCTTTCTTACTGGTACTGCTTTACTGTTTCTATCCTTCTCAACCGCCTTTTCTTGAGAAACATTGGTGTTTTCCTGTTTTGTATTGGAAATTCCTTGGAATGAAATGAAATGAAATCGTCATTTCGCTTGCCTTATTTTCTGGTTTAATTTCCATTGCTCTGTTTAGGGTATTTCATTTGGTGCTTTCATTGAGAGTAATTTTTTCTCCCCTCCCATGGCCGACGGAACCCGCCTCACCAAACTTGACACAGCCGTCTCCAAACTCAGCTCCGACATCGCCACTCAGGCCACAGCAACGACCTCCCTTCAATCCACAGTTAGTTTTATGCAGCCAGCTAATGGAGGACATTACTCATTGTTGGACCAATAGTGGTTGACAAATAAAATCCCTTTATGTTTTGATAATTATAAAAGGTATAGAAATGTTTAAGAAATTATTTCAGGTA
>JAOQMQ010000006.1:29219267-29232186 GCA_027563845.1 Erythroxylum subrotundum | reverse complement strand
ATAATAATAGCAATAATAATAATAATAATAATAATAATAACAATAACAATAACAATAATTAATAATAATTAATAATAATAATAATAATAATAATAATAATAAATAAATAAATAAAATAATTAATTTCGTATAATAAAATTAATAAAAATAATAATATTAATAATAATAAGTAGAAAATTTATAAGAATAATTATTAATAATAATAACAGTAATAAATAATAATAATAATAATAAATTAACAGTAATAAAAATAATAATAAATTAACGACAACATCAACAACAACAATGACAACAACGACAACAACAACAACAATAATAATAATAATAATAATAATAATTGCTTATGTGGGGGAGGGATATTTCTGAAATTTGCTTATGTGTTTTGTTTCTGTCATTGGGACAAGAAATCTTATACTACAATTTTGGAAGGAACAAAAAATTTCTGTCTCTGTAATCTGAAGTCATAACAAAAATAAGTCAAGTTAATAACCAAACACTACAAAATACAAGATTTTTGTGTTTTGTTATCTGTCTCCACCGACGGAGACAAGAACCATACGTTGAACAAGGATTAGTGTGAAACTACAGTGCAAATTAATCCCAAAGGAGTCAGTCTTAGTCTACTCTGCTCAATTTCAATCTAAAACGCCTTAAAGAATGTCGTTTTGGTCTTGAGTTCTTAACTTTGTAAGCTAAATAGCGACATTTTGCAGAGAACGTTCAAGCCATCTGAACGGAGCCTCAAACTTGATCTCGGTCCATAACTCAGTTAACCCAAGATTGGCCTTAACTTCGCGCTAGGCTTAAGCCTACTATTGTTTCTTCATAAACGAACTGTACGGACACTTTAGTTGCAACCGGAAATTGTGAGGTCCGTTAAGAAGATTTTAGCCTAAAAGATAAAGATCCGTTGCTCACTCAAATACATATGTTATTGTAATTATCTTAAATTATTAATTTAAATTAAATTTAATTAATTTAAATTAAACATAAAAATTAATTTAAGTTATCATATTAATAATATTTTATTGGTCCGTATATATTATTCATATTATGTACATTTCATCTTATTTTAAAAAAAGTTTAAGAGAATGATTTTTTAAAAATATATATATATTAATTATAAAGAATTTTCTCAATATTTTAAAAATTATAATTTTTATAATTAGATAAATCACAAGAGACACTCGTGCCTACTACTCTTCGGTATACATGATATAATATGCTAGTTTTCTAATACAGTATTCAACCATACCCGCATAAATCTTCATTCCCTCTCAACACACATGATCATGGGAACTTCCAAATTCTACTCTAACGAGTTCCTTACATGATGAGGGTGAAAATTCAGAAAAATGCAAGGACCCCCCGAGGATCTTAAGTTTAGATCTATTCAGCAACTTCTGGATTCGGATGTTCTGATGAAGCTTCCAAGTCTTTGGAATCTGAAGTGACAAACTTCAAGTAATTCTCAATCTTTTTACTTTCTGAGCTTCCATGTCTTAAACGGAACCACCTCTTGTGATGGCTATGCTTTGGTTTCTTGTCACTAATGGCTATGGCAATGTCGTTTGGGAAGAGGTCTCGCAACACAAAGGCGTGTATTATCGTCGATACGAGCAGAGCTGTTACTGTGAGTGTGGAGGCAGAACAAAGAGTAACAGAAAGGGCTCGAGTCACTAAGTTCTCAACTTCATTTGCATATTTAATAGTTGCAATGGCTGCACCAGTCATAGGAAAAGTGTAAGCCCACCAAGCCAGAGAGAACCTGTAGATTCAAGAGAGTGATCATATCAGGAAATCTGAAAATAGACTGATACAAAAAAGCATTAGGATATAAGCTGAAGAGGGTAGAAGAACTTACTTGAATCCTCTGAAAAAGTTGATTCGAACAGCCTGGAAAATAGCAGGAACAATCAGAAAAATTTTGCAAAATCCTGATGAACTTGTAATACCAAAAAGGCACTAGCAGTGATCTAAAATTAACATTAATCAGGGACCTGGCATACTAACCAGTGAGAAGTAAAGGAACAATGCGATGAAGTAGGCGATGCGTGATCCGTAATCGAACGAACCTTGCATCCTTGACCATGCCATTGAAGCTACACTAGGAGCTGCAACAAACAGGAAGAATACTGGATGGAGCTCCTTTGGGAGTGATTCATTTGTTGGAAGTCTCTGATAAAGTGTTACAAAGAGGACTGTGTAATGAGACAATCCAACAGCAAAAAAGAATATAGGACCTTCTTTAAGCCCCATTGATGCACCTAACAATGCACCTACAAAGTTGCCAACAACTGAAAGGTGATTAGTAGGATTTGCCACCTTTGAGAGCCTTCTTTGTCCTCCTGACATCCACTGTCCATAAATCTTAAGCTCCAGGCAAAGAATTGGAGTCATGAGAATGTACCAAAGTGCTTGATGCAGATCTTTAGCTAGTGTAGGCGGCACTCCAAGAGCTAAGAACAGAAGGGCTATCCACGGGGCAAAGAAGAAGTTCACACGAATTGGGTGGTAATATTCACGACGAACGGCTTCGAAGTAGAAGATTACTTTCAGAAGGTATATGGAAGCGATGATTGCTATAAGAGCAACAGAGATGCACCATAGGACAAGATTTACATCAAGGCTTATGTGCAGAAATTTAGTAGAGTCAGAAGTGGCTAGTGTTTTCCACATGATTGCTTGGCTGCTAACACCAAGGCATATACCAAATGAAGAGACTGGAAATCGAAGAAGAAAAGGCCATCTCTTGTCTTCTGGTAACACAATTTGTTCTGAAGACTGTAATGATAAGAATCCAAAAATGATCATCAGGAAAAAGATCAAAAACAGACAATCATCAACACAAGTTGCAAAAGACCTGAAAGGACATACCCTGAGAGTCTCCAATTCTGGACCTTCCAATGCATCAAAGTACCTGTCAACAGGTAAAGCTTCTTTCTCTGATTTCTTACCAGTTGTATCAGTTTCAGGATCTTCCCTTGGCTTTCCACGCAGATTTGATATCTGCCTCTCAAGTTTTCCTGACCAAGTCTTGAAAGAATCATATCTTTTATCCCTCATTTGGTTCACATGGGGATGGTTGCGAAGTCCCTCCTCAAAATCGCGGCCTTTAGGCATTGGCTGAGAAAGAAACTTTACTTTTTTTGTCTCTTTGGAGGAACTCTCAGGTGCAACAGAAGAGCCGGGAACTCCATTGCCAATATCTTCAAAAAGAACTCCATTGTTGTTTGAGCTTTCTCCTACGGGAGAAGCCGGCATGCTGATTGAAATAGATTGCTTTCTTTGATGGCTGACGAGTTGAGATTCATCAATGGGAGTCGCAAAGCAAATGGTTTCATTACCCTGATTAAACATATATAAGAAAATGTTACTACAATCACGCAAAATCTCAAGTTCTTGGAGACTGAGTTCTGTTCAGAGGTTTGGCATACCATGTCTAGTACAGTATGAGGTTGAGTACTACTTGACTCAGACTGATTATTCCATCTGATACTATCAAAACCAGCCACTTCATTTGATGAGACGTAATTGATGAGTGAGGGAAGCTCAACTTGCTGTTGCTTCCTTGACTCCATCTCCATCACCAAGTAAGCTTTTCCTGTAAGCAGTACAACCTAAATGTGTCACCAACTAATCAGGTCAGGAAAAAGAAAAAGCAAGGCTTCTAGCAGCAGAAAAATAAGCTCCAGGATGCGAAACTGGAACAACTAAAGATGCGTTTCTCAGACTCAAAATCAAGTAACAGACTCAATTCAAACCCGCTGTAGATTCAATCCAAGCGCAAAGTACATTCAATTCCAACTCAAGAACTCTTATCTGAATATGGTCAAAATTTTAAAATCAAAGAAAAAGATAGTAAGTTTCTAATCAAACGCAGTATCTGCTCAATCACCACTTTAACAAATTTCTGTTCCTCGTGGAAAACCAAATCCTTAGCAGAAAACAGGAAATGAAACAAAGTTTGACACCAAGTATGATAGTTTATAACGGATCGAGTAAGGACTATAGGACCGGAATACACACCTTTGAAATGATATCTTCTTCTGTGAATGAAAATTCCCACACGAATGAGCTCGATATGGAAGGAAACTATCTGTTTCTTTTAGAAGGATCAGAACAGAACAGAACCAATGGTTGAAAGAAGCTATGAGGAGCTAGCAAAGGGAAGACTAACTTGCACACGTCTCTGCCTCTCTGGGCTATAAGTAGCTGTATATATAGACAGCATCAATGGCTGGCTACCTATATAACAGCTATTGTGTTCAATTGAACTTTCACGAGTGATAATCACTGGTGCTTTTCTTAGTTGACAATGACACATCCCATGCAGAAAAAAGAGACCCATCTGATCTCAAACAACCCTTCCTGTTATATTTATGTTGTAATAAGCCAAAACAGCTATGGTAGGTGACCACAGCAGACACAAAGTTTGAATTTATTATCAGCCGTCCTAGGTGTTGGTTAGGTTGATAAGTAAACAAAAAGATCTTGAATCCGTAACTTGATTTTGAGTCGTTCAATGACTAACCCGATATAATGGAACATTTACTGCTTACTACTTAGTGTGTTAAAGTAAAGAATTACAGAGCTGAGAAGGAAGTCAAAGTTTACGAGTACAAAGAAGCCTCCCCGTCTCAGAAAATGTTGAAGTCGTAGAAAAATGAGAACAGAAATCCACTTGATGCTGCGATATTGTCGGGATTTCATCTCATAAAACGACAAGTTATAAAAATGGCGGCCCACGTCTGAAAGCTACAAAGGAAGCAATTGAAAAGAAGCTTTTAAACACTCAAACCGAATTCATCACTTAAATTTATACCATTGACTCGATAAGCAATTCCCTAAAAGTTAAAATACATAATTTATAATTTTTACGTGCATCTGACGGTGCTCGTCTTAAGGGTAAGGAAGGCATATGGTCTCATATGATTACTATAAGCTCTCACTAATGAAAGAAGCTTATAAAACTAGTCCTATACCAAATACGCGTAATATAGTTATGTTAGTATTTAGTATTTAAAATTAAAAATAATAATTAAATTTTTTTTACTCATATTTAGTTATTATATAATTTATTTTGTACATAATTAATTAAAATATTTCATATTTTATAAACAATTAATGAAAAAATTTTCTGATTTATAAAATTGTTAATTTTTAAAATAATTATGAGCTATTTTTATGATAAGAATAAAAATATAAGGGAAACAAAAATAAAATAATTATTAAAAATTTATATAAAAGATTGTGATAATATTAATTATTATGATAATAATCAATACCTTGGTAATATATTTTGATAATAACTTAATAATATTTTTTTATCTCATATTCTTAATTTTTTTATTTCAGCTTATACTCATGATCCCGATAAGAATCAAAGTTTAAAATTGTTTAAGAATTATTTTAGTTTTGTCTTTCTTTATTTTATCCATTACTAGTAACAAAACAACTAAGGAGGTGCTTGATTAGTGAATACGAGAAGAAATGGATGGGTAAGAAATGAAAAAAAATAGTTGGTAATATGTTATAATTAGATGAAAATTATTTTTATATTCCCTTTTGGAACAATACTTCATCCTCTCTATATAGTGAAGAATCATCATCATCACACCCAGTCCGAAGTCCTGCAATAAAACGAGGTCTGATAGTACGCAGCCTTACTCCTACATAATAGAGATGCTATATAGTGAAAAATATCATATTAATTTCAATTATCATTTCCCTAAATAAACCAAACATACTTTAAAATTTAGAGAATAAATGTTGCATTCTCATTCTTACCTCTTTATTATTATTGAATACCAAACAAGACATCAATAAAATTAAGGCAGGACAGGTTGGATACAACAATGGCTTATTAATCTAATAAAAGCAGAGAGTGAGTCATCATCATTAATCTCTTAATCAAACTGACTACAAAGATAAATTAATTAAGGTAATAAAATTATGTAATTTAATGTATCCATCTGAGGCATCTTCCGCCGTCAATTCAGGACAGTCTGGAAGAGAACATGAGAACCACAACCATTTTTTATTTTGTTTGTATAAATAGAGAGGTTGATGATATTTCTAGTGATAGTAAGTAATACTGTAGTCCCCACAGACAGCTATAACATTTATATTTCAACATTTATTAACTGGAAATGACTATACAGGTGGTTTCGAATCATTAAGTAAATGAAGCAGATTAGTATGGAAGAGATCTGCATTTTTTTAAGTTTCAGGATGATAATTTGAGTTGATCGGATTTCGGATTAGTTCGACCTTAGAAAACCAGCTAAGTTCACGTCGATTTGAGCTTTGGAATGTCTTAATCCGAAATTGTCATCTCTACCCAACTTTAGCTTCCGTATAGCAGTAGTTATGAACCAAAAATAAAGGTTTTCAAATCTAGATGACATGAGCTTGTCAAAGGAAGAAAGATCCACCACGTCTTCATTTCTCTCCGACCATAAAAGATATTCGTCTGGATCATAATTAAGGTTGTTGGTTTTTTAATTTTCTATAAGAGAGCGTTGACATGTTAAATATTGTATTTAGTTAATAAGACACTGTATTTTAGATACACACTCGAAATTAAAAGTATTAAAAGGTTTCGTAACCTACAAACACTAAATATACTAATATATCACAATCCAACTAAATAATTAAATATTCTAAGATGACTTGTGTCCAATTTAAAAGATATCATATTGATTATAACATAAAAGATATTCAATTTTAGCACTATGGAAATAAAATTCAATAATTATTATTAAGAAAATAAGAATAGAAATAAGCCTTAGCAAGCAATGTCAAACCCATTTCGACAATATGTCAGTATTTTCTCTCGACTCGACCATTCTGAACAGACGTGTAAGGGCAAGTAAATCGTATTTGAATACCCACTGCTTGTGTGACAAAAATGAGTTGTTTATATTCAGTCCCATTATCGCACTGAAAAGCCTTTATTTTAGTGTCAAACTTGTTCTCAACATAAGTTGAATGCGTGTATGGCTTCTCTTTTATGTTTTAGTGGATACAACCATGTATATCTACTGAAATCATCTAGGAAGTGGATGTGGTAGCGATGACCATTTGCAGATTGTCCAAGCTAAAGTCCCCAAATGTCTGTATGTATTAGTTTTAAAGGAGAAGAAGCATGAGACTTAGACCTTGTAAATGACAATTATTTAGATTTACCGTATTGGCAAGCTTCACATACAAATTTCGGAAAAGAAATGTTGGCATTGCATTTATTCAAGATTTCCTTTAAGATCCTATCATTAGGGTGTCCTAGTTTGTTATGCCACTTGACAAATTTAGTCATATTCTCCTTTTGTGAGGAAGAATCAAAAGGAGGGGAAGCTGTCATATTCACTTGTGCCTGCCACATCACTCCATCCATGGGATACAATCCTCGTTTTGCTTTCCCGTACGCTAGAGATTTCCCTGTCTTCTTGTCCTTCACAACATATTCATCATTAGTGAAATGTATATCAATATCATTATCTTTAATGAGTTTGTTGACACTCATTAAACTTTTAGTTTCTGAAGGTACCAATAAGATATCATTCAGTTGAATTGTTGAACTAGAAACAGGCAGAGAACTGGAACTGATACCAGTTACTCGCGTTTTCTCACTAGTGCACTTATAGAAATGTGCCTTACCTACTAGAGTATAATAGTCAAGTTGATCAATGTTAGATGTGACGTGGTAAGTGGCGTCACTGTCCATGTACCAAGACGGATCTGCTACTGACTAAGATTGAGCTTGAGCGTAGCAAACTTGAGGTGGATAGTTGTTCGAACTTTGGCTGTAAGTTGGTGGTTGAAATGTTTTATCGAAGCGATAATAGTAATTTGCGATGACGTGGCTAGGCTTCTCACAAAGGTGACAGTAAGGATGTCCACTTTTATTGTAGCCTCCTCTACGTCCTCATCTTTGACGACCACGTAAGCCACGAGTGCTTCTCCAAGAACCACGTTCTGAGTTGCCATAAGCTGAGAAAGTTTTATTGGATTCATCTTTTTGAGCCAGGTTTACAAAAGGCTGAATTGATAAGTTCAAGAAATGATTCAATTGTTCAAGACGGCTTTCAAAAGCAAGTAACGAGGATTGTGTATCAATCCACATAAGATCTGGCTGATCTACCGGCTTGACTACTATTGCATTGTAGTGAACATCAAGGCCATTCAGCGTGTGAAGAATAAGATCTTCAGTTGCTACAGGAGCTCCTGCCCGCATTAGTTGATCGGAGATGGTCTTCATTTTGGTGAGATACTCTTCCATCTTAACAACATTTTTGCGAGTTTGATGGAGCTCCGACTTGAGCATTATCACCCGCGACTTCATCAAGGCGCAAGTAAGCTCTCGTGCACTAACCCATAATTCTCGAGCAGTTTTGTAGTGTAGGAGTTGGGCTCCTGCCTCTAGGGTCATGGTGTTCCTTAACCATCCAACTAAAAGATGATCGACAGAATACCACTCATCCAAAGCTGGGTTTGAAATCATTCATATGTCTCCAGAAACAAGACGCGGAGGAGCGACTTAGGTGCCGTCGATGTGAGATTGAATAAAATTCTCTTCAATCAATGGTAGCACTACTGATTCCCACACCAAATAATTTCATCTGTCCAACTTGATGGAGGTAGTCTGGCTTGAGGAATTTAAGAGTGAGCACATCCTCAACAAAGTTCCGACGAGAGGTGCTGAAGCAGAAATTGCCGAGGACCCATCAGACGAGGCTGTAGCCATTACTCTGTGCTCTGATACCAAGATAAAAGATAAGTGCTTACGAGATATGAATGAGAGAACAATGAATACAAGCCATACATGTGTTAAGGTGCTATGTACGACTAACATACTGTACAATAGGGCATTTAATGAATAGGCAATTATTATATTTACATCTAGCTAACCCTATCTTTCATGCTTTATCAGTGGTTATTCTTTAAAAAGAACTAATACTATTATTGTTCAAAATATAACCTTTATTTAAAATAAATGTTCTAAATTACTTAAATCCATATATGAAAGCCGTGTATATATATATATATATATATATAATGATAATAGTTGTGTTATGTATCAGAAATGTGAGAAGGAAATAATTCTCTTCTGAAGGAAAAGAAATCTCCTTGGGCAAGTAGTAAGTTCGAGTCAGTACAAAATGCAACTCACCCAAAATACTTGCAAATGGGGTTTTTGTCCCTCCTCACAGAAATACGTGACTCTAACTTAAAAATTGATTAAATACAAATTACTTGAACCGTTTTAAAATAATATTATTTTAATTTCAATTCTTAAACGTTTTGGAATTTTAAATCAAAATAATATCATTTTAAAAGAATATTAGAGTCGTTGGGGGCAAACTTCAAGTCAACTCCTCCAACTCAAAATTTGATTAAAATAGACTTAGTGGACCTCACTGAGTTTAATTTGTTAAACTTACTAGTAGAATATTATGTATACTCGGTGCTTGATTAGTGCGTACTCCAAAAATAGCTAGCTGACTGCAAATTATATAAACTAAAGAGGGAAGAATTAAACGCGTTGAATAGTTAAATAAGTTAGTGGAAATTTGTGTAACACGTAACAATATTTTTGTTACATATCTCGGACCGAACGTGAAAGGGCAATAAACAAAAAAATGTGAAAAATATCTTATTTCGGTTTCATAACTTAAAACGAGTTTTTCGAAGTCGAAATGAGCGCGAATTTATCGCCGTCTTCACGGGAACTGCTCACCGAAATGCAATCAACGTCTTTCTACAGTTTTCTTAAAGGGTCAGAAGATTTTTATACTTACGAATGACATGAGCAACTGTAGAAGACCTTAACCTTTATATATAGCTTCCATATCGAACTTTTCATCACAAGCTAGATATGAGTCTGGTCCATATTGACTGAGATTGAAAATTATCGGAAATTAATTAATCATTGTTCAACCAGAAAAGTATAAGATATCCGACAATTTGACGTGAGACCTAATATACAACACTAGGAAAAAAGGTAGAATTTGGCATTGGTGGGTACGTAATACAGGCTCACTTTTTTTCATAGAACGGATGGTGCATGCAATAAGAGCTTGAGATTGAGGCGGTGAAGGGGAGTGGAGTCCAACACGGGATCGATTCATTTTTGGGAAACAGACAAAAAGAGGTGGAACTTAATAATGACCTAAAATTATCCTGCACGAGTACAATGATGGTGTCTGAAATCAGCATATCCGTACCATTTTTTAGAATCCACTATGTCATCAAAGTACACTGCCCAATTGTTTAGGTTTTGTGGAATACCATTATATGATTAATTTAAGTAAAGTGGAAACAAGTTCGGGCTACAGCTACGATCACTATCTTAAGAGTGTCTTTTCTATAAATATCGGTAAATTTTATAACTGTCTATAACCGCTATTTTGTAAGTGCGTATTAAATATATAAAGTCTTTTAGGATTGCATTTAGATGTGATGTCATTATAAAAATTTTCAATAAATTAAACAATTTAAAATATCTTATCCTTTAAATAAATAATAATAATAATATCGAATTTTTTAATTCTTTATAGGATTCCAGTACAGACATTCAACTGTCCTTTGTTTTTACTTCTGCACGAAACAAGATAAGGATTAGTCGTACATACACACCTCAACACTCTACGATCCGTCCTGAAAGTGACCACACTTTAATAGACTGCTCGTGCTAACTATTTACACGTCGTGTCTTGCCTTTACTTTCGTCTTTCAACTTTTTCCTAACATTACTTAATACTACATCGTTTTGTAATAAAAATTATATTATGTTATGTACAAAATGACATCGTATTATACCTATGTTAGAGAAGGAAAGTTAGACCATATACAAGTCTAAGTGAGATTCCATCCTAAAATCAATTGGTGATAGGTGGAGTAGCTCACTAAATTTATATGTTAGTCTTCTTTTCTCTTTTTCTCTAATGTGGGACAAACTCTCACTATTTATATTTTAAGACACCCCCCTCACGTGTGGGTCTAACATATGACATAATCTATCATTTTAATGTGTTAACGACTAACATAAGAGTAACTTGTTCTACTATCCTAAGTCTCGTGACTAGGAGGTACGCAGAAACACGCGTAAAGCTGGTCTTTGGTCCCCATTCCTTGAGTTGTCCTGAACATTTCCATTGGAATCCAGCTTGTGCATGCCGTTTGTCGTTTGGTTGCCGAGAAAATTGGAAAGAAACTACTGTAGGAAACTTCCAAGTCTGTCTGATGCACCAATACCAAAAATAACAATTCCGATCCTAAATTTTCAAGAGATTGTGGGAAATAATGTTTATGAAGTTGCACTACAACATATAACAAAGTTTGTGTTTTTATGTTACAAATTCAAACAGAGCCACCTTAACAGAATAGAACTCTCAAGTTCCATAACATTAAGGTTGCGATCATCATCTCTGCCATCGCATTCAGCTCTAATTATGCTTGTATCTTGGTTCAGATTTTATTAGATTAGCTTTACTAATTTATTATTAAGTCCCAAGTTATGCTGGATCCATCTCCAGGAGGTCTTAAAAGAACAAACTTCTAGCCCACATCTGAAGATCTGCAACAAGCCTATTATAACCCAGTTAAGGACATCAAGACTTGTTGGGCCTAACCCAGAAGGTAAAAAGCTGTAGGTCAGATGACGCCTGTTCTAGAATTAGCAATGAGTCCAGCAAGGTCTAATTTACCTTTGACTCAACTTTTAAAAGGGGGTTCGAGCTTAATTTGGATTTGTTTGGACTATTTCAAAGTAACTTCATTTTAAAGATAAATTTCAAACTATTAAAGATGAGCTTCAGATTGAGCAGGAATCTTAAACTACTAAATCTGATGATTTCAAAATGAACTGGACCGGTTTATTTTTCCAAGCCTTACTTGTCCCCGTACCGAAATAGCCTAGCTCCGTTTCAAGTCCCAAAAGCATTAAAAAAAGAGAGAGAAAATAGCAAGGATCAAATAAAGGGATGGTAACTTACGGGTTGTGGCTCAGTTCGCTGTCCAGCCTGAACATGTGGGAAGAGCTCTTGGGTTTGATTCTCATTAAACACAACTGTAGGAAGGGGCAAGGAGCCTTAACTGTGACTAAGCTCCGACCTGAATTAGTCAGCCCAGTGGGTTCGGATATCGGTGGTGTAAACCAAAAATAAATAAATAAATGGATGATAAAAGAGTGATGAGTTTTAAGGAATCCCGGGCAGAAATTAGACTGGATTCAAATGAGCCTATATATGACTAAGATATTATATTTCAACTCAAAATTTTAAGACACTAAGTTATGAGTCATATCTTTGTATAAAATTCACTTTATCTACATGTGAATCTCCAAGCTCCCTTCAACCCATAGCTCATGAGAAGCTATTTGAGTCACTCTAATCCAAATCCATAAATCTTTATTCATCAAACTTCGCTAACTTAGCATTGATACTGGTTGGGTCGCCCATAGTAGGCCCAATCTTAGGCCCAAGCACCGATCTCTGATCCAAGTATCCACCACCCATGCAGACCAGGCCCAAGCATCAACCACCCATGTATGTGTAACGCCCCAAATTCTGTCAGCACTTTCCTATATAAGGTATTGTTTTCATTATAATACAGGTATAACACTATTACCCGGCTTCTCTCTGTTCACTATAACCCAATCCTTCACCAAAAGACTGACTTAAGCATCGGAGGGGCCTACCGGCGGTCAAGCCCCGGTACACCTTTGTTATTTTGCAGACATCTTCAAGTCGAGGACTAACAACTCTATAGATCCTAGTAGTAACGTCCAGCCTCAACAGAGTCAGGCTGAACTAGATACTAATGAAGAGTTTTGAGAGAGTCTGTGGAAAAATTAGACTGGATTCAAATAAGCCTATATATATGACTAAGATATTATATTTCAATTCAAAATTTTAAG
>JAOQMQ010000006.1:29190825-29211405 GCA_027563845.1 Erythroxylum subrotundum | reverse complement strand
GTGATTAAATAAATTTTAAAATTTTAAAAATAAAATGACATTATTTTTTAAGTTTGAGTTCAATTTACAAAACAAAATTTTAAATATAAAAGTTAAAACATAACTCAAAGTTCAACGGGTTAGGTTTGGAGATGTTCGAGTCCAATCTAAAATTTATGTTAGGGTTCAAGTTCAGTTTAAAGTTCGATCGGGTTCAAGACTCTTAACCCAAATCTTTAAATTAATCTAACTTAAGTGGTGATTAAATAAAATTTAAAATCTTAAAAATAAAAATGACATTATGTTTAAAATCTAAATTCAATTTACAAAACAAAATTATAAAAATAAAAGTTAGAACCTAAGTCAAAGTTCAATAAACTGGTCAGACAAGCTTCGTCATGCCTAATTATGCATCTCAATAATAGAAAATTCATTCTCTTGGAAGTTCCCAATCAAACCAAATTCTGTATTAAATACGAGACATTAGCTAAGAATGCTAATCGAGTCCCTACACTCAAAGTTTAATGGGTTAGGTTTGAGAATGTTCGAGTTCAATCTAAAATTTATGTTAAGAATTAAGTCCAGTTTAAAGTTCGATCGGATTTAAGATTCTTAACTCAAATTTTTAAACTAATCTAGTTTGAGCGGTGATTAAATAGATTTTAAAATTTAAAAAATAAATATGACATAATTTTTTTAAATCTAAATTCAATTTACAAAACAAAATTTTAAAAATAAAAGTTAGAACCTAAGTCAAAATTCAATAAACTGGTCATACAAGCTTTGTCATGCCTAATTATGCGTCTCAATGATAGAAAATTCATTCTCTTGGCAGTCCCAACCAAACCAGTTTCTGTATTGAATACGAGACATTAGCTAAGAATGCTAATCGAGTCCTACCGCTTGTCCTCTCCGAGGCAAGTAGGCAACATGATACGAGACATTAGCTAAGAATGCTACTCGAGTCCTACCGCTTGACCCTTCTTCACTTAAATTCCTGACCTCAAAACAAACTTAACATGGTCCTACTAGTTTGAAGTTACCACTACAACATACACACACGCATTATTGAGTTTTAAGCTCTAGTTGCAAACAATGTTGCGATTGTGAAAGTACCATCAAGTTGTTTGTGTTTTGATTTAATAAAATTGACAAAATTAGTCGATCTAACACGAAATTAATATATTAAAATTGCTTTAATAAGTTTCGATGTTTTCTCTATTTTAGTTTTTGTATTTTAAAAACTATCACTTATTTTTATAATAATGCTTAATTATCGCATAATTTCTTCCGCCTATTTTATATTTTTATCTAATTATATAAAATTGTGTTAAGTATTGTCACGTTTGTACGTGGGTTTATCGGAAGCAGTCTCTCTATTATGTAGGGATAAGGCTGCGTACTATCAGACCTCTCCAG
Source organism: Erythroxylum subrotundum (assembly GCA_027563845.1). Classification (NCBI taxonomy): domain Eukaryota; kingdom Viridiplantae; phylum Streptophyta; class Magnoliopsida; order Malpighiales; family Erythroxylaceae; genus Erythroxylum; species Erythroxylum subrotundum. The sequence goes on along the minus strand of JAOQMQ010000006.1, from coordinate 29,210,007 downwards.
ATCTCGCTTTATTGCGGGACTTCGGACTGGGCATGATGATGATGTGTTAAGTAAACATATGAAATAATAAATTAAATATAATGAGGATAGTTACTATATAAAATAAAATTTTAAAATGATAACTAAAAAATATATTAAATCACTAAAAAAATAAGATTATCATAGTAAATCTATTTTTTTTAGTTTATGGGTAATTTAAAGTTCGCATCCAATCAAATTTTATTAACATAATTCTTTAATCACTAAATAAAATTACATATTCTTTAATTAATGAATTAAAAAAATGATATAGGAACTAAATACCAACCCCAGAAGGAAGACTGAAATGCTTGGCTTTCCACAAACCATCTTGACGGGTACACTATAGAGGCAGATGAGCAGATCCTACTTTGAACGAATCCACGTAACGTTAGCCTTGTCCGACTTACGTAAGACTGCTTTTAGTAGTTGACAGCCGCCCAAAGTTAGTCTCGTTGCTCTTTTATGAAGTGGCATTCGACAACTGGCCTTCAAAGCCAAAGCTGCACACTTTCAGCGAAAAAAGGTTGCAAAACGTGCAAAATAAACCGACTCCCCAGCCCCCCCATGTGGTCCTGTAAATTAAATATTTATTTTTATATAAGTAAAAAAAATTAAAAAAACAAGACTGACCAGTTGTCAATGACATTAACTCTGGTGTGAACAACAATGGTACTTGGTAGGCAGGACCGAAGTTGAAGAAAGTACAGCAGTGGAAGCTGTAGAAAGTACAGCATGATGGTGTCTCACTAAACACCATTACTTTACTTTTAATTTGCTTAAACTTTATTAAAAAAAAGAGTTATAAAATCAAACTTAAGAAGGTTACGTGTTCTAATAACTTATTTGGCCAAGTTAGACCATCAACTTTAAAGAAATTAATGATATGCTTAAGTTTGAGCCTTCATTTTCAAAGCACCAACAGTAAATGATGACAAGAAAAGCCTCCATGGATTTAGCAGTGAAAATTTAAAGAAACAGAGCACAGAAAGGATAGGGACAGAGGAGGCACATTAAGCGGTCCCCTGTGAGTCAAAAGAGCAGAGGAAGTGCAAAAGTGAAAACAAAAGAAAAAAAAGGAAAAATTTCTGATTAACGTCCATTACTAGAGGAATGCTTATATATAGTTGAAGAGGGCCAGACCACAAGAGTATAGAGTCATTACGTGTTAGAAAAGCTCAGACACCAACGTTCTACTCTTAGACCCCTCCATTATATATGCCAATAATTTTTGCCTTCAATTGTTTTTTCCCTTTCTTTTGCTTCCAAAGAATTCATTTTTTTTTTTCAATCTTGGCCCACTTCTTGTTTCTTCGAATTCCATCATATAAACCCTTTTGCATCTTGGATCTATATATTCACAAAGCTTGTTTAGAACTCTGTGGGTGGTGAAAAAGTTGATCAAGCTCGAGATATAACCCGGAGCTTGTTTCTTGGGATTGGAAGAAAAGAGAAGGAAAGGGGTACAAAGAAAGAACGAACAAAAAAAAAAAAAACAGAGCAGAGATGGAACAGAAACATGTGTTGTTGTCTGCGTTGAGCGTCGGAGTTGGGGTTGGTGTGGGGCTTGGATTGGCTTCTGGGCAAAGCGTGAGTAGATTGACAGGGAAAAATGGCTCACCAGATGGTGTCTCCGCCGTGCAGATTGAGCAAGAGTTGATGAGGCAAGTTGCTGATGGTAAAGATATCGACGTCACTTTTGACGAGTTCCCTTATTACATCAGGTACAAACAAGTTTTGATTCCTTTGTTCCAGGAAGAAACTTGTGTGAGTTCGTTTTGTTTTGGTGATAGTGCATATGGGATTCTTGTGCATTGCAAATGTTCTTGGTTGGTGATGTATAAAGATCAAGTTTTTCCAAATAAATTTAACCTGGTTTCCATCTTTCTGTGGTGGATATAACTTGTAAGTTTGTGCTGAAACTTCTGATCTTTTGATTTCAGAAGATCTGGAGTAGCATTAATTCGAGTTCTGTGATAATTTTTACTGTTTTTCGTTGATAATATCATTTTGTAAAACTCAACACACGTTACTTTCAGACTGTTCTTATGAATGCTTTTTAAGAATTTTATAAAATTACGTGGATCACTGGCTGGTCTTCTTCTGGACTCTGGGAGATTAGGGAAGGATGCATCTTAATACAACTTTCTGGTACTTGAGTTCACATTCCTTTGCATGATGTGCAATTGCAGTGAGAGAACAAAGTCCTTATTGACAAGTGCTGCACGTGTTCATCTGAAGCACTATGATCTATCCAAGCACACCCGGAATCTTTCTCCGGCCAGTCGGGTGATTTTGCTCTCCGGACCGACTGGTAAGGAGTGGAAATAAGTAATGTTACTTCCTTTGATTTGTTGTGTTTTAAAAGCTTACTTTTAACCTAGTCTTGCTTATTGCAATTTCTGAAGAACTTTATGCACAAACGCTTGCCAAGGCTTTAGCAAATTACTTTGGATCAAAGTTGATGTTGCTGGATGTCACTGACTTCTCCATAAAGGTGAGTGGATAACACTATTCAAAGCTCTTTCTCTTCACTTTGAATGCTATGCTTGGTTCTTAGATCCTTTATCTTTGCCTAATTACAGATGCAGAACAAACATGGGTGCACCAGGAAGGAATCTGTAAGCCTTCACTTGCCTTTTCTTTTTTCCCTGATAAAGAAGCACATGCCCTTTTTTACCTAAAGGCCTTAACTTAACATTAAAAGACATAAGCAGTGTGTGTGTTTTTTTTTTTTTAAGATTATTGAAGTGCCAAAATTTGTAGTGGCCATTTTGAGATGATTATAGAAGTGTTTTTGAACTTTTACAGAGACTTTTCTTTGGAAGGTCAAAATACAGCATAGTTTCTGAATTAGAAACTGGAAGCTTTTACTTTTGAAAAATTGGAAATTTCTGTATAACCATGTTCATTGAACAAGGTACTTCTCCGATCTTCTCGCAGGCTTTCAAGAGAACTCTCTCAGAAGTGACATTGGATCGGATGTCAAGTTTGCTTTCTTCTTTCTCAATCTTTCCTCCAAGAGAAGAAACAAAAGGTATAGCTCATACTGTTTTGTTAGATGAAGATACATGTATTCCTTACTGTTCTGTATGCCAAAAATCCCAACTACTGATCAAGAAATGTCTTGTAGGTAAAATACATAGGCAGACCAGTGCTACAGATATAAAATCGAGGTACGTTCTTGAGTTTTAAGTCTTGTGATGTTGCGTAACAGTTTCTAACCTTGTAGCCTTATCAATATTTGCAGAGGTATGGAGGATTCTAATAATCCCACAAAACTTCATAGAAATGCCTCTATAGCATCCGATATGAGTAGTACTTCTTCGCAGTCTGCTTCTGCAAATTCAGGTGATAATCAGAAATTGCTCATCAGTAAACTGAAAAAATTGGATATTGAAGAAGATTTCATTAGAGGGAATGGAACATCATTCCTATTTCCACTTTTATACATTGATAGTTTCTTTTAGAAACTAAATTTCAGTTTGGTGCAAAAAGATTTGCTTCTGATTTGCCTCTTGGGAATTCACTTTTCAGCTTTGTTGAAGAACACAAGCAACTGGTGCTTTGATGAGAAAGTATTTCTGCAGACACTTTACAAGGTAGATTCATCTGCAATCAGTTTCTTGTTCAAATTCTTTTAGTTTGTGTTCGCGTTCTTGATTTTAGACCTGTTACTGTTACAGGTGTTGGTAACAATTTCAGAATCAGATCCTGTAATTTTATACATTCGGGATGTTGAGAAGCTTCTTCTCCCATCTCAAAGGTTGTACAATTTGTTCGACAAGTTCTTGAAGAAACTTTCAGGTTCGGTCTTGGTACTTGGTTCCAGGATGCTGGATCAAGAAGATGATGTCCGAGATATGGATGAAAGGCTCACTGTACTGTTTCCATACAATATTGACATCAATCCACCAGAAGATGAGACTAATCCTGTGAACTGGAAAGCAAAACTTGAAGAGGATATGAAGATGCTTCAGTTTCAAGATAACAAAAACCACATTGTTGAAGTGCTTGCGGCAAATGATATTGAGTGTGATGATTTAGGCTCAATTTGTATGGCAGATACAATGATTCTTAGCAATTACTTACAAGAAATTGTGTTATCCGCAATCTCACACCATCTAGCCCACAAAAAGGACCCGGATTATCGAAACGGAAAGCTTGTGATATCGTCAGAGAGGTACTAATTGGTTGGTTTCATGTTTTTCTGTTTAAAGAACTTCTATTAACCACTCTGCACAACCTGGAGCAGCTTGTCCCATGGATTGAGCTTATTCCAGGAGGGAAAAAGTCGTGGAAAGGACACTTTGAAGCCTGAGACGAATGGTGATGCTGGAGAGGTTTGTTCCATAACATAATATTGTCCTTCTTGTTAGTCTCAGAATATGATGAAATAGAGTTTTTAAGGTACTGATACATGTCCAAGATTCACCAAGCGCAGGACTCTGACGTAGAGGAGACTGTTCGTGCAAAGTCTGAGTCAAAACCTGAAACCACAGGCACAGATAATAAAAATGAGACAGAGAAATCTCTTCCAGGGATCAAGAAGGATGGTGAGAGTCCATCTCCCGCTAAAGCCCCTGTGAGTCACAATCCTTCAGGTTTTTGGCTAAACAAGATTAAACCAGGACTTCAGATACTTACTAATGAGTTTACATTGCTTCCTGAAGGAAGTTCCTCCTGACAACGAATTCGAGAAAAGAATAAGGCCAGAGGTCATCCCTGCAAATGAGATTGGGGTGACATTTGCAGATATTGGTGCCATGGATGAGATTAAGGAATCACTTCAGGAGCTTGTCATGCTTCCTTTACGGAGACCTGACCTCTTCAAAGGAGGGCTTCTTAAACCGTGCAGAGGCATACTACTCTTTGGCCCTCCAGGCACAGGTAAAACAATGCTGGCAAAAGCCATAGCGAATGAAGCTGGAGCTAGTTTCATTAACGTCTCAATATCCACCATCACTTCGAAATGGTTCGGTGAAGATGAAAAGAATGTGCGAGCACTGTTTACGCTGGCTGCAAAGGTTGCTCCAACAATTATATTCGTTGATGAGGTTGATAGTATGCTTGGTCAGCGTACAAGAGTTGGTGAGCATGAGGCTATGCGGAAGATTAAGAACGAGTTCATGGCACATTGGGATGGACTCCTGACAAAATCTGGTGAGCGCATTCTTGTTCTTGCTGCAACCAACAGACCATTTGATCTTGATGAAGCAATTATCAGGCGATTTGAGCGCAGGTACGCTGCATTGTTATGATTCTATAGATGAAAATTCCTGGAAGACATCCCCAAGTTCGAGGATTTTATAAACTCTTGGGGATGATTATCCTTTCCAGGATAGAACTCAACACCTCAGTTAAGTTCAAAAAATGCATATCTTCATGAATCACTCAAAACAAATGTTTTACATTGAGCAGGATTATGGTTGGTCTACCATCTGTAGAGAACAGGGAAGTAATCCTGAAAACTCTTCTGGCAGAGGAAAAGTCCGAAGAACTCGACTTCAAGGAGCTAGCCACTATGACAGAAGGATATAGTGGCAGTGATCTGAAGGTTTGTTATTTTCACATTCACTTGACTCTTTTTTCATGGCTTCCATAAAGATTCAAACAAACTGATGATTGACCCTGTTCACTCCTGACGTGAACTTCTGCAAGCAGAACTTTTGTGTGACCGCAGCTTATCGCCCTGTGAGAGAGCTATTACAGCAGGAGGTGCAGAAGGAAAAGGTAAGCTTGAACTCCCTAATGTTAGAACTTCAATAGGTCATGCAATATCCTGAATTAAACTTCACTGTAGGAAAAAAAGAAGAAAGCTGAAGAAGGAACAAGCACGGACGATACTTCAGCTACCAAGGAAGAAGATAAAGAAGAACAAGTAATCACTTTGAGACCCTTAAACATGGAAGACCTGAGGCAGGCAAAGAACCAGGTGACTTTTGCATGAGCTTTCATATACAAGATAGTTTCAGCTACTTGCAGTCTACTGCATAATAATATCTAACTCAGATGCTTATTCTGTACTTAAATTCTCCTAAAATTGTTTCAATTGATCGAGTTTGAGATCAATCTCGAATGCTTTTATGAAATTCCCTCTGCCCCTCGAGATCTAAAATGTTCAGTTAACTGGCATTATTTTATGCTGCAGGTGGCTGCAAGTTTTGCAGCTGAAGGTTCAGTAATGAGTGAGCTAAAACAATGGAATGATTTGTATGGAGAAGGAGGTTCCAGGAAAAAGCAACAATTAACTTACTTCCTGTAGATATGACGCAGAGGAAAAGTGTAAATTTGGAACAACTCCAAAGAGTTCAAATTTTATTCCATGATATTATATCTTTCGATTGCAAAACGGACATCTTGTATAGAGATAAAACTAATGAAAACCAAATAATTAAAGATAACATTTAATAAACCAAATAGAATATATGACAATCACGAATTTCTTAATATAAAAAACTGCCAGAATATTTGGTGTCTCCAAAATGAGAAAAACTGTTGAGATTTCCAACGATTACGGCGATCACATTCTTCAAGATAATCACAGGCTAACTGTTCTACATTCAGATAGCTAGCTACTCATCCGATACACTTATTACTCACATGCTGAGGATCATAACAAATGGAGAAACAATTGCCCCTGCAAGTGCAATGTAGTTGTTGTAGCTACCAGATAAGTGTACTTTAAAATTGTGAAATCCGAGACCCCCTGGAACCTGATATGAGAGCCCTGCAGATCCTGCAAAAGCCTTCTCCATGTCATTCCATCTGGAACCTGTATATCATTGCAAGAGAGGAGACCGCATTAATCGATCGGCGACACTCGACAGAAGGAATTGATCTTATTTTCAAATTTTCACTTTCATCGAGTGTACCGTTATTTCAATTCAAACAGGTTGCTTTCCAAAGCAGATTCCACCATGTTCCCAGCCTGTGTTGTATGATTGTTGTTTGAACCATGAGAATTGGAACTTGTTTGGGTTTGCAGAAAGTAGGAGGAACTTGTATTGGATTGTTAGGTGATCTGTAGACATTGAAAAATCTCTTCAGATACTAGCATTTGTACATTGATCTTGGCTAGATTAATATAATACTTCTTACCCTTTGCCTCAAAATCCTAGATGCCTAGAATCATAGTGATTCAATAGTAACAATAGCATTTCTTTTTATTTGAATTAAAATTATCACTTTATTTGGAATCATTAAATAATTTCTGATAGAGAAAATTTTAACACTCGTGCATAAAAAATAAGTTCTTCTATTACTAATTAGTAAAGTTGTTTTTTTGTAACCGTAAAATCACAGGTCACAAAAAACAGTCTCTTTATAAAAATATAAAGAAAATGCTACGTATGTTATAACCCTTCTCAGATTCTCGGGATCTTTGTGCATTGAATTCGATTAATTTCTAATTATACTAATATCATTTAAATCTTAATAAAGGGTTTTATTAGTATCTATACTGAAATTCAAATAAAATTCATTCAAATTGAAACTAATTTATTATTTTAAACCGAATTGGATTTCATCAAGCCTTTTTATCATACCAAGCAAATCCCACTGGCCCGGCCCTACCTTGGGCATATAAAGAAGTCCAACATACGTTGGTTGAACAGATACGACGTCGTGCTATATGGATTACCAACGAATTGGCGGTTGATGATGTTGATTGATTCGAAGATCCACAGACAAAAAAGTTTGGGAATTTTCTCTCCCAGAGTTTGCTTTAGGAATTGTACAATGTCAAATTCAATTCAAAGATACCAAAATCTGGGTTACAAGGAGGCTCTCTCAAGAAACGACCTTTACCCAATAGCCTGCAAGGAGCTCAGCTTGATTCTCAGACAAGCTTACGCCAAACTACCTAAGAATGTTCAATCTATCATCTTCCACGACACTCTCACCGCCTTTCGTCTGCTTCCTGAGTAAGCTGATTAGTTTTTACTTTTTTCTTAACATTACCCGAAAGCTTTGTCTTGCGAATTATACGTTCCCAGTTCGTGGTAATAATTAATTCAACCAAATGGAGACATGTTCTGGGTTTTGATCGCCTTTAGGGATTGAATTGTTGCCAATTCTGTGTCTGGATGATCTTCCGTGGTTTAATTGTATGTCTATCCGAGTTCGATCCTCATTTTCAATGGGAAGATCATTACAATCTTGGATAGTTAGCATGTTTTTCGTTCTTGGTTCCTTTGAGATCAAGAGGTTGCTATCTTATGCTAATACTTAATTGCTGGATTGTTTGTGAGAAGGCTAAAGCTCTGAAATCTGTGTTGTTATTTATGTTACAATGTTAATGTTTTCAAAACGGTATCACTAGCATCTTAAATCCAAACAAACTTGGTTTCTTTCAGTTTCTAGTAAATAAGTCTATCGAACTAGCCTATGTCACATCGTAGCTGAGTAATTTGAATCCATGAAACGATTACTTGATTTTAAAAGTAATTTCTTTAGATATAAATCAAAGGTGTCAGCACTTACTTAGACTTTTCGGGGAATGTTGGGATGCAAATCGTGACTTTAGCCTTATCAGAATACCAGCGATGAAGAACTAGTTTTCATGCACAGTTAGTTGTGCAGGAAAATTTTTGGTTTGAATTCACTTCGACTTTCCTTGGAGGTGTCTTATTGGGTTGTCTTGTCATAGAATGCAGACAAGGATTGCTATTTCAGCAGCCCATCTCCTAAGCCAGAGTGCTGAAGCTGCATTACCGAAGCAGAAGAAAAACATGGCCGTTACGGAATTCAAACATGCTAAGGTTGCTCAAAAGAGGCGGTCTAAAAGCAATCAGGAGGAAGAAAGTAAAGTTAGAACAAAAGTAGATGCTTTACTGTATATCCGATGATTATCTGTGTTTGACTCATCCATTAAACCATGCTTCCTAAATGTTTTAGGTGCAACTGAATTGCCAGAAGATGTTCTTGCATGCATCTTCAGTTTTCTGGACATCCAGTCTTTAGCTTCTGTTTTGCAAGTTTGCTGGTAATTGTTATTCACTTTTACCATATTGATTGTATCTCAACACACCCCTACAATGCATAACCCATGGGAACATGGTCGTAGTCTCGTACAGGAGTAGTTTTCCATGTGTTGGTTCAGCTAGTTGTAACCATCTTTAGGTTAGCTATAAACTTGGTTAAGTACATGTCTAGTATGTTCTGTCACTTAATCGTTCTTCGAACAGTTCTTTTTATCTCAGTCAATCTCTTGGTGCTATTGTGAAGGTCATGGAATTTTGCAGCTAGTGACAACAATTTGTGGCAATCACAATATGCAACATATTTCGGTAACGGTATCCTTTCAGATGCTGAGTCACTGAACAGCAGTGAGTGTGGATATAGGAAGTTCAGTCATTTGAAGAAGAACAGGATGACAAGAACCAATATTGATTGGAAAGAGGCCTTTAAAAGGGCATATATAGGTATAGCTTCCTGCAATCAACTAAATACATTTAGGTTTTCCATAACCATCTATTGATGGTTCCAAAAGGAAACCATGAACTTACAAGGTTGCCAGATCTTTACCTGCAATTCATTACATTTTGTTTAATTGGTTTTGTTGTTTCAGGCAATTCTTCAAAAAGATTAACATCTAAAAGGGGTTATTGTGATCATTGTGAATCGATAATGTGGCTTAATAATATGAGATGCTGCAATGAAGATTGCAGTGCACCTCAATATCGAAAAGGGCAGATCATCCCCGTATCTTCGCACCAGGTACTTCTCTCGGTATCTTCTACGTCGTTTTAACCCTTTGTTTCCTTACATTTTAACTGAAGAGGATCATATGAGTGGAGGTTTTCTCTTCAAAACACTTCCCTCAAAAAAGGGCCTTTTTTTCCAGATTAAGATGTGTATTATGTTATGCTTGTTCAATATGGAATTGTTATGCATTCAACTTTTCTATATTCAATATCTTCAGGTTCTTGAATATCTCTTAGATGGGTCCTCATCACTTGTTCCAGCTTCGGACAGTGACAGCGAATCCGATGAAGGGTCAAATTTCGGATTATGGGCATATCCGAGGTTCCTTTGTGAATGATGGAGTATCTAGAATTTTTGTGATTCTTAGTGTGCGGTATGTTCACGTTGATAATTTAAGCTTGGGCTTAGAAACTTTGCCTAGTACCATTGCTGCTCAGCTGGAAAGATGTCCTGTAAATTAACCCTGCGACAAGAACGCATATAAATCTTCAATTGCTTGGATATGAATTCTGCCGCTCCCTGCTTATTCCTGTATTTACAGTTTTGTTTATATGGGACGTAAGTTCTTCATAAGCAGCCATGAAAAAAAAAAAACCGGCCTTGGTTCGAGTCAGGCTCAACCTAACTTAAGTTAACAAGTAAAGTTTAATTTGTCAGGATTCAATCCGAAGTTAAAGGACAAAGTTTGAAGAATTTAAATTTTATTAAAAATTTAATTAAATAAAAATTAATTTATTTATTTTTATTTATAAAAATCTATTAATTTAAGAAAATTTATTAATTAATTAATTAACTGGTCAATTTTTAAAAACAAAAACTATCAAAATAAATTAAAACAAAAAATTAAAAATTAAATTAAAATATTAATTAATTCAAAATTTTTATAATTAAATCTATTAATTTGTTGATTCTACCGAAAAATAATTTTTAAAAATAGAGCTTGTGCTTTTGTTGTTTTTCCTTATTTTTTCTGCTAAAAAGAAGAGTTATTTATATCATCATTATTATCATACTCAATCTGAAATTCCGTAATAAAGAGAGGTCTGAAGAGATTTGATAATATGCAGTCTTATCTCTACATAATAGGGAGAGATATTTATATATAACTTATAATTATTTAATACATATTTAATAGATAATAAATAAAGTTTTATCATTACCAAAAAGATTATTCATCGAGTATTTTTTTTATGACACATGATTTGAGCTATATTATATAGTATTTATTAATACACATTTAAAAATATTATTTACAAATTATTCCCGATTAAAAAAAAAAAGAAACAGCTCACAACTTTTGAATATAGGTATGCTTTTGTCTTATTTTGTTGTGATATGCATAATAATAAAATATTGACAAGTCAAGAGTCTGTCTAGTCCACTTATTTTCCATTAAAAAATATGAAAGTGCTAAGACGTGCAGGGCAAAACCAAAACTGAAGGGCCTATGAATGATTCGACTTTGAACTTATTGATTTAATATTTAAATCGGCAAATTTTTTAGTTTAATTTTTAACTTTTAAATTCACTATATTTTAATAATTTTGTTGTTAAAATAAATTAATTTATTAAACAATATGCTAATTTTTATAAACTAATTAATTTTTATAAATAAATAATATTTAATTAAAACTTAAAATTTTCAATAAGATTATATTTCAATTTATTTAATTTTTAACTAATTTTACAATTATATGAGTTAAATCTTATAAACTTAATTTTTTGTTTTATCAATATGACTTTTCATCTAATTTTTAAAACATTCCGAAAATTATATGATCAAGGAAGGATAATAACTCTGTTTAACAATCAGCTAATTGCATTAACTGTTAAATTATTCTATCAGTTGGTAACTGATAGCTGATTATATAAGCTGATTTAACCAGCGGATAATATCAGTTGTTTATTAAAGATATTTGGTAAAATTAGTTATTTAGGATTAGTTGTTTATGTGTAAAAATAACTAATGAAAACATAACTTAAAAAATAATAATATTAATATTATTTCGTTGAATTTTTTATAAGAATTTAAATTTTAGATATCTAATTTTATATAAATTAAGTTTATAACTCTAATAAAAACATAAGATATAATAATAAATAACAACAACAACAACAATAATAATAATAACATTTTTAAAAACTTGACAAGTTGACGATTTTTAAATGTCTGGAAAAAATGACTTGAGGAGATTTTAGAAGATCTACACACGAATCATAATTTTTTCTTTTTAAAGTGAAAAATCTAAGGGTTACTAATTTCTTAATATGAAAAATGAGTTTAAAAACACAATTGTCTTGAGTAAGATTTTTATTAACTAATAGGTTAAAACGCTATTTACAGTAGCTTTTTAAAAAATAACTGATTGGGTTGAACCAATTAACCCAATCAGCTCCTAACTAAATAAGTATACTAACTATTTAACATAATTATAAAAAAAAACTAATTCTCTTTGACCAGCTGAAATATACTTTAGACGCTATCTACCAAACACGTCCAACAAGACAAGCTATTATAGCCAAATGACGTTATTACCTCAGCTATCTGTTCAACATTGCTCAGGGTACAATTTTGAGCGACAGTTTCGCGCACTCTGTTACCGTTCAGAACCTATACAGTAATCTGTAACTTCACAGTAGGATACAGTAAAATATTTGAATAGATACAGGCAAAATCCTATTCCTCCATAGCCTGTGAATCCTCGTCTCAGCTCAGCTCAGCTCATAGTGACGTATCAGAACAACAAGTATAATAAGTACAAATTACATATCGTTTGCTTCTGTGATACGTTTTTACTGTGCAAAAGAAAAAGGTTAAAAGGAGGTCTCAACAGGTCAAAACCCCTTTTAAGACTGAAAATCTGAGGAAACTCTGTTTGAAGAGAAAGACATGGCCTCTGTGTGTGTGACCATTTGGACCAAAATACCTTTGCATTGTGAAAGTAACAAAAACAAAAGACTGACTTTATCAGAGAAATCAATTTTTCTTTTTTCTTTTTCCCAAGACTCTGGAAAAAGCAAAGCCTGCAATGTCTTTTTATATATATATATATACACACATTAGGTATTTTAGTTTTTGCTCAACTAATCTTAAGCTCTTAAAATCTCACTCCAAAAGTTTTAGAGTAGGTAAATCTGAAACCTCAAGAGATCCTACTCCAATAGCCTTAGAGGAGGTAGAGTTTTAGAGTAGGTAAATCGGAAACCTCAAGAGATCCTACTCCAATAGCCTTAGAGGAGGTAAATCTGAAACCTTAAGAGATCCCACTCCAAGAGCTTTAGAGGAGATAAATCTGAAACCTCAAGATCCCTCAGGTTCTTACATAACTTATATATTTATGTCCACAAGGAGTCGTCACATACTGATTAATCACTAGCCTTACTCAACATCAGGTTTACACAAGGAATCATCGGGTTTCCTAATAGCTCAAACTCTCACACTATCGCTGAAAGTGTGACGTCCATAATTAATCCGACCAAGGAGCATGCCCAAGGAGGTAGAAGATTATCAACAAAAAAAATTATCATTTTAGTGACTCGAACTCAATACCTCCTATAAAGGAGAACCTTAAGTGAATAGTTAAAACCAATAAGGCCGCTCCTACTTGCGAGGTCTTGTTACTAGTTTATAGTGACCTTAAATATTAACCTCAAAATTATAAATATCTTATAAGCTACATGTTCTTAAAGGATTATTTAGTGAATCAAGTCAAAGTCACATGTTAGGCTCTAATTTGTGGTTGAATTTTGATTTTTCAATTCTAATACTTGAGTGTGTTGACCTTTTGTGAAAATTAGAAATTAGGATCTCACATATTTAAAAGGTATTAGACAAAGTTCTCGAGACCATTTGACCAATATAAGGAGCAATTAGACGATTTAAAATCTTATGAATTATAAGAAAAAGATGTCTTTTTTAAAGAATGGTAATAAGTCAATCTAGGCGCCTGAATTATTTTTTTTAAAAAAACAACACGACGTTGTTTTATAACAAAATAACTTCATTTTGATAGAGCCGAGAAAATCAGACCTAAGGCCTAACACAGGTCGAGCCTGGTCCTTTTGCTAAAGATTTTTACATGAATTAAAGTTAAGGATAACAATGAGACTGATTATCAACACAATTCAACTTCTTAAAATATAATTTAAACTCGATTTAAATTTTGGCTTTAATTATGTAGTTTGATTTATATCAGCCATGTTTGACAAACAATGGATTGCATTAACTGTTAACTGATAGTTAATTATATCAGTTGATTTAACCAGCAGATTATATTAGCTATTTATTAAAGATGTTTGGTAAAATTAGTTGTTTAGTACTAGCTATTGATGTGTAAAATGACTTATGAGGACATGATTAAAAAAAAGGCTTGAAAAATATATTTCTTAGTATTTTGTTGAATATTCTTATAAGAATTTAGAATTTAGTAAATAAATTTATAACTTTAATAAAAAACATAATAGTAATAATCTAATGTTAAATTCTCTATTAATATGAATGATGCAGCGAGCTACATCATATTAGTATTTTTTATATAATATGTATGAATTTTATTATTTAATAAATTAAAATATCTATAATTATAGTATGACACAGATACCATATATATCATAATTTAAAAATTATAAAAAGATGGTATAATTAGTTTTTTACCTATTAATTTTTGGTTGATCATTCAAAAAGTTCCTCTTATGTAGCTTTTAGAAATCAGCTTATTGGCGTTAAATAAACTACTCAATAAGCTATTAACTAAACACATCAATATCTTTTTAAGATGGTCAAAAATATAACTTTTAGTCAATAAGTTAAAAAACAGTTGTGTGCCAAACATCTTCATTGTTACTTAAAGTAATAATAATATAAAATGCTAACTTTTAGTCAATAAGTTAAAAAACAGTTTGATAAGTTATTTGTCAAATTATTCCAATAAGCTAAAAAACAACTCATAAGTTATTTGTCAAATTCTTCCGTTGTTACTTAAAAAATAATAATAATATAATATTAAAAATTTTAAATTTTAAATAGAAATAACATCATTTTAAAAAATGTTATAATAAGAATTGAGCCACTAATTGGTTCGAGCTTCAAGTTGACTCCTAAATTTGGTAATAACCTAAAGCTAACCAAATAGAAGATGGTCGTTAATTTTGGATTGAATTGACTCGGATCAAATTGGACTGTAATATTTAAGAATCCCTTTACGTGATTCGTACAAGATTTAATCCACCAAATTTACGCAAGCTTACGCAGTTCTCTGGTGAAATTGAGACTTTTACCTTCCATAGGATTCAAATTTTCCGTCGTAAAAGACAAGTCTTAAATGTATAGATTCTGAGCTAAACCTTATTCACACGGCATTGCTCAGTCTACGCTCTATTTCTCTCCTCTCCTTCCAAGAAGCAGTCTCTCTGTCTCCGGATCAGGGTCAGACTGAGCAGAGAAGTTCTTACCCACGAAAAAGGCTTCGTAGACCAAAACATACAAAAGCTACCGTCTCTTCCGAAAACCTGTAAAAGCAGAGCAAAAAGCTCTAATCTTTCTCTTTTCCATCTCTCATGTACATGCCATGAATTTGAAACCCTCAAACCAAGTGCAAAACCTCTCTCAATCACACCATATCGCCACTTAAAGCCTGTCTTAAAACCCTGAGTAGACCATACACTTCTGGTCGTTTTCTTCTTCAAAAGCTCTGTTCTTTCTTTCTTGTTTTCCTTAGTCTTGAATCATGAAAGCTCTATATTTCCTCAACTTCTGGAGGGCAACAACCCAGAAAGAACACCGCCCTTCTACTGAAAATAATGTTGCCGCCGAGTTTTCAAGCGGTGTGGTCTACTCAGACGACGAGTTTTATGAAGGGGAAGATTCTTTATTTGAGTTGGAGTGTACCCTGTCTGATTTTGATAAGAATAAGTTTGACTTCAGGGACGAAGCTCTACACAAGTCGTCGGCCATTAAAACTGACAATAGCGAAAGTCAAGGTTCACAACCTGCTCTTTCTCTGTCTCCTACTGATCACGTCTCTAAAAGACAGGTACTACCCGTTGAACCAATCTTCAAGCCGCAGTCTCCAATCTCGGTATTGAGATCAGCCCCCAAGTTTCGCGTCCTGATGTTTAAGAAATCCAAGTCAATGGCGGTCCAGAAATCAGAGGAAACAGAGTTGAGTGGCGTGTTTGTGGACAACAACGCCCAAACTGCTAACAAGCAAGGAAGTGAAGTGAAGTTCGAAAAATCTCCACAACGTGCTACCTTCACTAGAGACAACAGCCTGAGAATGCACAAGTACCTTAAGGTAATAAAGCCTCTATATGTCAAACTCTCTAAGAAACTAAATGAAAAGATGAAACTATCAGAGGAGTTGTCAATGTCATCAGCATCGTCTTCACCGGCAGCCTATACTAGAAGTTCACCGAAGAACGGGAAACAGGGGAATATTCCGGCAGGAATCAGAGTAGTTGGTAAACATCTTGGCAAAAGCAAGTCCTCATCTTCAATAGCCGGCGTTTCATCGGTAAGTCGGAGGGACGATTCCTTGCAGCTGCAGCAAGATGGTATTCAAAGTGCAATCCAACATTGCAAGAGATCATATAACATGAGAGGTAAAAGTTTAATCCACATACTAGCTCGATTGTTTCATTTCTTTTAGTGTTCTGTTACAATATTGTTCACCCTATAATGGCTTTCCGAAATCTGCTTACAGATTATTCTTTGCCTTCACGGTTTGCAAGTGATTCGATGCCAGATGAGTTGATAGATTCACCAAGAATTTCAACCGAATAGCCTGGAATTGAGCAAGCATTTCAAAGCTACAGGATTTGGATCTAAAGGGGAGAGGTAGCTTGAAACCTGGCAGATGTGAAATTCAATACTACAGTAAATGAACAAGAACGCGTGCTCTTGTTCTCCTTGTAAAGACAAAAAACTAAACAAATGGCACTAAAGTTAGGTTCTTTTGTATCTTTTATAATCAGGTACAAGAAGGTGATGGGTCATTAAGAAAAACTGGAACAAGGGATCTGATACTGTATCTGTTCCTAGTATAGAAATGTCTGGGCTGGTTGTTCCTGTCAATGGGATATCATTTCTGGATTTGAAATCTTAAAACGATTAGTAATTTGGCAGGTGGAAAAAGACAGGCTCCTTTATTTAATTAATTTTTAAAATTTTTGGGGTTATTAATTTCCAAATGATGGATTAATTTAACAATACTTCGTGCCCTTAATTATTCAAGTTTGTTACTATTCTAACGCAGAAAGTTCTCTGCTGTACACAGTGGAAAGCAGCTTTGTTCACAGGCATTTTGCCCGAGATAGTAGGGATTAACCCATGTAGTTAATGTCCTGACGGCATTACTTGAAGCAAACAACACATCGTAAGTTTGTACAATTTTGGGGAAGTGGAGAAAGAAACATTTTCAAGGACAAGATTGATGATTGGTTTTGGTCACAAATGATCCTGAAGCCTGCACTAAACTGCAAAGCTAAAAGCAAAGTTTTCTATACCACCATCATTAATGGCAAGAACTAGCTAAGCACCACCAAATGTGTCCCACTTCAGGTCTATTCTGTACCGTTCCAAGCACGTTCATTGGTCCCCCTCCTCACCAGACACAAGGGTTCTTAAATTTCAGGGCACGAGCATATATGTGCTTGAGGACATAAAAATTCCAGGAAAATGGAATAGAACTTGTTCCTCCTTAAAGAGTGGAGCGAGCTGAACATGGTCGGTGGTGAGGAACCTCCCAAGTGCCCTTATTTGAAATTATAATTTAAATAGTTCATATTAAAATTTACAATTAATTTAAATCATTTATATTATGTATAATTTGTTATTATTTTTAATAAATATACAAAATATTTTTATAAAAATCTTAAAAATTTAAATTTTAATAACAATTTTAAAAATTAAAGGTCATATTTTTATCAACTTATTGCAAACACGAAATTGAAAATGGGGGTATTTGCAAGTTCGAGACAAAGATGCTCAAAACATGGTTCATATAGGAACCCAACAAACTTGGAAAATCGATGACAGGCGTCTGGTCTGGTCTGGTCTGAGGGACGATACATTGCACCAACAGGCACCAAGAACAAAACCCTCCCATCCCAGCAATGTCAATAGATTTGCCTTGATCTTGTTCCCTTAGGATTAGGAAATCTTATGCATTCCCTTAACGTAATCTTTTCTTACTTTTTCATCACTGTGACGTAGAAGCTGACATGATTGAACGTAAATTAAATGTTTCAGGAAAAAGTTATGATAATGACTCTGTTGTTTTGACTGAAAGAAGGAAAAGTAATGAACTGAAACAACCGACAGTTTCAGAGTTCATCGGACAAGCAATGATGATGGGGCGGTGTTGTTGAAAACTGCGAATGAAGACTGCGAAAATCACGAGTAAATGTGGAAGATAAAGAGTAATGATAATTCCCTGAAACGATTCAGATGACCTTTGCTGTGTTAGCTTCACTTTTTGTTTTTGAACTAATCGAGTAGAATCAGGGATGTGGGCTGGGTCGGATCCGGATCTTCTATAGATCAGGCCCAGGTTAAATTTAATTTAAAATTTTTGTTTAAATTTATTTTATATAATATGAGTTCATAGATCTACATGTTGGGATTTATACTAAAAAAATTAGAAGTCAAAAAATTATAAAGTTAATTTCCGACTATTTCATATTAAGTAAAATCAACTTAAATTAAATAGATGAGAAATAAACAGAATAAGAATAGATATAGTTGTTATTTTATATACATTATATATAGAGAATTGATATTTAAATAGATGAATAAATATGAAGAGTATATTGTAGATTGATAAATATAAATCTATGTTTTTATATAGATTTTTATATAGTCTAATTTTTAATATTATAATAAAAAATAAAATACAATATTTCTTTTAATCATATTATGGGATCTGATGAAATAGTGTTGATTCTAGTCTATCCTTATTTATCTATATTTATTTACAACATGAAATTAGTTTTCTTGCATTTTTTCTATAATCAAATAATCAAAATTTATGAAACAAAACACACCTCCATTCTCGTCTAAAGATGGTAATGCGAACAATGGCCAAAGCTTCTGCTTGGTTGAGCTTATATCAGTAGAGTTTTTGTTAGTAGAATTTTTTATATAGATATTTTTTTAGAATAATTTTTTAAAAAAGTCAGTTGACTGTTTGGTTGTCATTTTAAAAAGAGTTTTTTTTAAGAGCTTTATACAATATACTGTTTGGCAACATAAAAATAAAAAACGATTTAAATTTTAACTATATTTTATTTTATAATAAAATTTATTTATGCATATAAATATTATTTAGAGTATATTAAACAATATGCAAATCACAATATATTAATTATTATATACTTTTAAATCATATGAAACATAAATGAAAATATATCTAACCAAATCTTTTATATAGATTATAACATAAGTAAAACTAATATAAA
>JAOQMQ010000006.1:29149335-29181454 GCA_027563845.1 Erythroxylum subrotundum | reverse complement strand
CTCGTCTCCTTTGTTGATCTTGTGTTCCTTTTTCTTAAATCAGAATTCATAATTGATCTCTTTTTGCTACTTTATTATTTTAAATTATTAAAAATGAATATAATATTAATTTAAACAACACAATTTATTAAAATTGTAATATTTTTTAAATATAAATTATTGCAGAATTAACTGCTTTATACAATTACTAAAAAGCTTAATTGATTTGATCAATTCAATTTTAAAAATCTTAAACCATTCGAGAATTAATTTAAGAACTTTTGTTATTAAAAAAAGATTAAGTTATTAATTAATTAATCAAATTTTGCAAATTAGTAATTTTTTATAAATAAAAAAAATAAATAAATTTTATTTAACAATTTTTTAAATTAAACTTTAAATTACTATATAAATAAGGACAATTTTTTAATTATATTTGTTTTTTAATTATATTTAATCTTTGTCCAGTTTTATGATATTTTAATTTTGGTTAAATTTTTTAAACCTTAAATCTCTTATCTTACCTGTTTAATTTCCGATCTGACATTTAAAGCATTGGTTATATATCTAATATTTTAATATTTATAAAATATTATTATGTATAATAACTAATCATCATGCAATATAAATTTTAATAATAAAAAGATAAAAATAATTTTTAGAACAAATGAATTTTACAAGAAAATGGGCCTATTGAATTGGCCTTTCTTGGCTATAATACTGGTGGTCTCAATCTCAGAAAAGCCCAATATCACTGACTTTGCACTACCTTGCATTAGGCTGAGATCAATCCTTAGCCCACAAAATAATCGATCTATGATAATTCCAATATTACCAAATAATTATCTTTGATAAATAAAAATGTTAATTTGGGCCCAACTTGACCTAATTTTAGCCCGAGTTAATAAAATCATGAATAAGTTAAAAGCTAAAATTGTTTGGCCTGACCGAAACATCAAAAATGTAATCGTCTTATAAAAAATGACGTCATTTTTAATTATTAAAATTGTATATAAAGTTGAGCCACGGATTGGCCAGCCTGTGGCCACGGTTAGGAATAGCCCGAATCATTGACATAAGCTAGGGCTGGCCGACCCGTGGCCAAGGTCACAAGTAGGGCTCAGCTTGTACCAACATGCCTAATGATAAATAAATATATTCAATAACTCTTCTTATACATCCTATAATTTTTTTTAGCGTATATATAAATTTTTAATAAATTATGTGTAATAAATTTTTAATCTAGTATTTCACAATAAAGTGATAAATAGAATTGTCATTAAACGATTTATTAGCAGATTAATAGATCATTTCGGTATGGCATACATTCCATCCTGGATCAAGGAAAAATATCTTTATATACAACTTCACTCTTGGATCCTCATTCATCGTCATCGTCATCGTCATCGTCATCGTCAATGGATGTTGAAGTCCGCTGAGAAAGTCGCAAGGTCTTGAGCCCTGAATTGGGTATCTAATAAATAACACTTGCAATTTACACATAATCTCATCTAGTGTCACTAGTCCGCGAAAACCCACGATGTCTAGCGGAGATGAGAAATAGTTCAAGATGAATTCAAATCCTAACTTGATTCAAAACTCGATGAATTCAAGCTCAAATTTAACCTCAAACTAGAACTAAACTTAATCAAAACCAGACTTGCCATACCTAACAAGATTAAATACCAACACGCTTCCAGGACTCGACCAATTCAGCAAGAGCTAAGCGTGAAGAGCCTCCCTTGCTCATTGCAGCCTTAGCTCCGTCCCGCATGGCAATGGTTTGCTCTCTCACCAACTTACCTTCCTCCGATTCCATCAACCCTCTAACTCGCTTCTCCAACTCGGCGGCGCTCACAAACCCGTTCTCGGACTCATCCATTGGCAAAGCAACCTTCATTTCTTCTACCAATAAGACCTTGTTCAACCTTTGTTCTGCGTACTGTGGCCAAGCCACCATCGGCACTCCTGCACACACCGCCTCAAGAACCGAG
Organism: Erythroxylum subrotundum; assembly: GCA_027563845.1. NCBI lineage: Eukaryota > Viridiplantae > Streptophyta > Magnoliopsida > Malpighiales > Erythroxylaceae > Erythroxylum > Erythroxylum subrotundum. Next base: position 29,179,481 of record JAOQMQ010000006.1, on the reverse strand, counting down.
TTCCACCCGCAGTGAGTCACGAACCCGCCAACCGAGCCGTGGTTCAACACCGCCACTTGCGGTGCCCATGTCTTGACGACGAACCCTTTTTCACTGGTTCGGCTTAAGAAGCTATCTGGGAGCAGAGAGTCTAAATCTGGGTCTTCCTGTTTAATGAGGGCTAAGCTTTTGCCATCACTAGGTGGACTCCGAACTACCCACAAGAACCTCTGTCCACTTCTCTCCAACCCCACAGCTATTTCTCTCAACTGGTCTCTCGAGAAGAGCCCCAAGCTTCCAAAACACAGGAAGACGACACTTCTGCTTGGTTGTGAATCAAGCCAAGCAAAGCACTGAGCCATGGAATCATCACTGATTTTAGCACCACCTCTTTGATCATCAGCTACTACCAACGGTCCAATACAGTAGATTGGCGGCGTGCGATTACTGGGAACACACAATCCATCTGATATCGCCTTGGTCGCTCTATTCTCGAGTAACTCAAAAGTGTTAACTATAATTCCTGCTGATTCTGGAAACCTGCTAAAGCATTCTACAAAGTATTGATAGGCTTTATCTTCGCGGTCCAGGACCGGTTTTGGCACGTCAGAAGAATGAATCGGAGGTATTCCAGGGATGTGAAGAAAAGTGTTGAGATCTCTGAAACTTTTTGATGTCTTTTGGTGAGGTATAGGCAGATACAAAAAGAAGCAAAGACAACCAGCCCCAGAAGTAAAGAAATGGTAGCCAGGAATGCTCAGTTCATTAGCTACAGATAGGGCAGCCGTACAGAAGAAGTCCATAACAAAGGCGCGAATAGTGTAGCTTTGAGATAAGGACAACAAGGTTTGCTGTACGTTAGGGTTGCTCAGGCGAATAACCTCAAAAGTGAGGGTTTCGTGGTTCGTTGCGGTGGTGGAAGCGAGCGTGATCGTGGGCAGTTGGTGGAATTTGATGGAAGGATAGGTGGCGGACACGGTGGAGATGTAAGGGGCGGTGGAGCCGGCATTGTATGGTGGAGCTAAGACCAATATGTGGATGGTGAGAGAGGATTGTTGAGTAACTAAGAGTTTGCCAAGTTCCACCATAGATATCAAGTGACCTATGGCTGGTGTTGGGTAAAGAACTAAAGCCTCTTTCATGTCGGCCATTGAAGTATCTGAATCTTTGTGCTTGAAATGTGAGGGAGATGATTAAATAAATACTTTAAATACTAATTCAGTGGAAGACCAATTCAGATTGAAATCGATATCTAACGAACACCATTTATCTTTCTTCACAGGTCAAGATCGATGCTCTTAAAGAACAAGTTCCTCACGCAACCTGTTTCAATTTTGTCTGATACAAGACTAAAGAAATAACGTGGGAATGTCGAAATACATAAGCATGATCCGATCGAGAAAGTAATGTCTTGCACGTTCTAAACCAATTATTGGTGATGCAAGGCCTAAGATGATAAGGTTAGGACAACCAATGAAACCTTGGGAAGAGCACAGATAAGACAATTATGATTATTTTAATTAATTATTTAAAATTATATTATTTGTTTAAATAGTTAATTTTACCAATATTTTTAAAATTTAAACTGATAAAAAGTAATCAAAATAAAAAAATTTAAATTCTGTTTATTAAATTTTAATTAAAAATATTAAATAAAAATTAGCCGATTTTTGTTAATGAGTGAATAATTAATAAATAAATAAATTTTTAATAATAAAAATTTTATAATTAAATTGAATAAATAGGTTCAATTTTTAAAAATAGCTAAACACCGTATGCAACTCTTAACCAATTACATTTTAGATCGAAAGAATAATATTTTTTATATATAATCATCAGGTCTCAAATTGAGGCAAACTGGAATAGCTAACTCAACCTAAGGTCCAGTTTTTTAAGAAAACATCAGACAAATCAGGCCTAGGGCTATATTACAAATACAACTAACCGCAGCAACAAAAGCTCAGTACTCCCACTTCTTCAGCTCCATGCCATCCGGAGGACTTCCTTCAACCTTCTTATACCCAACTTCTTTCCAGTTAGTTGACAGCACTGTCCCATTTGACTCGACCTGCAAGTTACGAGAAAACAACTTAAGCAATCGTCGCAAGAATATAGCAAACCGAACCATCACCGGACTTCTGTCTTATGCTTGCAAAGACATATTTAGAATTTCACACCCGACAAGATACAAAGTCAGTGAAGATCTTACAAAAGATTTGCTCATGGCTCTTCTCGTGTCCTCATCAGCATCATGATATATTTCTTTGAAAAATTTGTTCAAAGCTGCATCACCATCTAGCTTTTCTTCTTTCTCCTGATATTTGGATCAGGACGTTACGTGCTCGGTTAAATTTGATTGCAGCAAGAATTTGTAAGAATACACATAAAAGCACGAGAGAGTTAATCCAAAAACAAAAGGATTACCTCCTTCTTCACTTGTGCTTCGAGCTTATCCCAATTTGTTCCTTTTGGTTTTGAAGAGGGATAAGTTGGCCTATGAGATCCTGTTCCTGGTTTTGAAGATAGATAAAAAGTGGCATCACCAGTGTCAGAAGTAATCTTAGCCATCTGTTCATCATACACTGAATTCAAGCTACCTACGAAAAGCTTAAATTGGGATAAACACCTCATACAATGGCATAAATCCTGAAACCTGAGAAATTCTCGGTGTAACACCAATAACATCGAGAATCAATTAACAGTATCTAGGAGGTATCCACTCCATTATCCAAGATAAAGTATTCACCAAATTTCAGCATTTGTTACACATATTGCTATCTTGGCAAAAGAATTGCAATAATTTAAATCACTGATGCTGGCCTGCTTGCATGTGCATCAAGAGATAAAGAAGGAATAATGAAAATAAAAGAAAAAATGATTCTTAATAGCAACCACGGTAAAAAGAATTAGCATCCTTGCGATGAACGAATGACCAAAGAGGCACACAAGATATGATCAAACAGTTTAGTGAACAGATATGACATTAACCTCTTCACGTACCAGAGGCAACAATAGCCCTTTGTAGAACAACCGGTTCCTTGCTGTATTCAAGAGAGGTCCAGTGTATTGGTTCCGCTTTTGCCAGGTGGATTTCAATCTTTGTAGACAAAACATCGAACTTGCAGTTCACAGGTACTATCTGTTAGCAATGTATGGTCATCAAGAATAAATTGCAATAATCAGGGCCTCCAGTGTGACACAGGTGTTAATCACAACAGGTTTAACAAAGCAATGAATGGTGGCATGAGTACTAAGAAGTGATGTCCTAAAGTTCTCGGAAAAGCTGATTGGGATTGGCATATTCCTTGCATATAACGGAACTCCATATGTTAAGTCGGTAGATAGGCTTCCCATGAGGAAGCCATTTATACCGTTCGTTCCTTATTGGACCTGTAAGGCCGATAAGGTTTTCCAGCAAGGGGGAATCAAGCCAATGGCAACAGGTAAATGCCAAGTATTTAACTGCATTTACTGTTTACACGCATAAGTGGTTTAAAGCAACAAATTTAATTCAAAACCTTCCCAAATAAACGGGGTTGAAAATGGTACTCCTCTTGATCAGGAACATTGATCTTAACGCTTAACTGCAAAAGAAAAGGTAACAATGTTTAATCCATATGCGCATATCCAGGAAAACAAATAATTACAGGTATTCAGTTGATGCACATACTATCTGTTCACCATAGTCCACAGAAACATAACTTGGCGGCATGCCTTTTGCAAATATGCTCACAACCACCACATCTGGTTTCTGGTAGAATTCATGCCTGCAAAACCCGCCAGATCAATTACGTATTTAAGTTGAAAATACTGAAAAGAAAGTAAGAAAGCCACAAACCTGTACTTTGGCTTGGCAGGTGGTACAACTGATGCTTGACTTGATAGGTCACTCACAGGCTGAGGATCTGGCAAGGAAGCAGTATTTGTTGGGACTTCTGGTGTCTGTTTTGACAGATGACTGGCCTCCTCTGAATGCACATGCCAAATCTTATTCGTCATATACAATTTACTAAACCATTTGCAACTTCAAACCCCAAAAGCCAGTGCCAGGTAAAGATTAAGGTAAGAGATGATTTCATACCAGCAATGAGCTCGTTGCACTCTTTGATCAAACTAATGAATCTTGAATCTCCTGGTGCCAAAGAAGCACCAGTCTCTAAAGCAGCCTTAGCAGTCTCATACTCCTCAAGCTTCAGGCATGCAATGCTGCAACAGAAACAATGACACCCGCAAAAACCACAAATGCATAATTGCATAAAACGAATTTCAAGTAAAACTGGCTTCAAGGGTAGGCAACACCTTAAACAAGTAAATAGAACCAACTAATTAAGCAACCTAAGCAAAGAAAACCAGGTCTGGTAGAGAGGCCTGTCAGTCATATCTCAACATATAGCCCGTAAACAATGAAGAATTCTTACTATCGATTGTAGACTATGTTGCCGCCATAGTGGGTAATACAGAAGCATCCATCAACATGCACTTCACCATAGCACTAAGATGCATAAATGGCAATGATAATTTACACGACTTACCCAGGGTTCAATGCAAACACACAAAACAAACTGCAAAGAGGCAACAAATTGTAAAGTACATTTCTAATTGATATGATGGCCCAAACGCCCACGACCATGATTTAGTGAAAAGCACAAGGAATATATTAAATGAACAAAAACTATAAATCAGACTGCGACAAGCCCATGAAAAGAACAAGCTAAGATCAAAACACTTCAGATCTATTGTAACTCGACCAGAAAAACATCAACAGTTAAACTATGGTGCTAACCAGTAATTTACAACCAGCTCAACTAAGTGTCTATCTCTGTGTATGTCTGTGAAAAAGTATCAAAGAAGATATATTTGCTAAACCAATTATATAAATTACAAAAGTATACTAACCCCTTTCGAAAGTATGCTCTCGTCGTTGAAGGGTCCAACTCTATAGCCCTGTTCGCATCAGCAACAGCCCCTGAAAATCAAAGGAATAACCAAGAAACAATGTTTAAAAGATCACCATCTCAATCATTGCATGGACTAGAATAAACACTTCCCCTTTCTTACTCTGTTGGAAACGTAAAAATTCGAGCAACTTACATACTCATGTGGTACGAACTGCTTCTTACTTTTAGAACCTATACTGGAACTTACAAAAGTTTAAGAAGGCAAAATAAGAATAAGGTTTAATTGAGGAAACCAAGGCCTCTACGTTAAAGAACGTAATGATATTATTTTCTGTGATACCTTTGGTTGTTTTATTCATGAGCTTAAATAGCAGTATTAGCTAACAACTTAAGCTAATGACAAGGCAACAGCCCAACTATTATGCAGCAACTAAATAGGAAAGAATAATAACAGCAAAACTAACACGAGACTTATTCAAACATATTATTAAAGTCACGTGACATTTCCCTTCTCCTTAAACAATTCTCTTGTCCGCAAGAGAAGCTTCTGGAAATTGCTCTTTAACTTGCTCGAACTCTTCCCAAGTTGCTTCCATGGGAGATGAACCCCGCCAATGAATCAAGACTTCTCTTTTGTTCCTTCTTACCCTGCTGTCCAGAATCGCTTCAGGCTGGGGATTCGATTCATCATCATCGTCAAACTGAGGCAATTGCGTCTGTGCACTACTTCCAGCTCCAATATGCTTCTTAAGGAGTGAGACATGGAATACAGGATGCACTTTTGCTGTTGCTGGCAGGTCCAACTTATAAGCGACCGCACCAATTTTCTGCAGAACTTTGAAAGGACCATAATACTTAGGAGACAGTTTGAAATTCCTTCGCACCGCGAGAGACCTCTGCTTGTAAGGATGCAACTTAAGGTAGACTAAGTCTCCTATAGCAAATTCACGTTCTTGGTGCTTCAAGTCGTATATTTGCTTCATTCTGTTCTGCGCCTGCTGAATTTTTCCTTTGAGTTCCCTCAACGTGTCATCACGATCACCCAATTCCCTTTCCACTGCTGCTACCTTGGCAGTACCTGGAATGTAAGTAAGTAAAGTAGGAGGGGGCCTACCATATACTACCTCAAAGGGAGATTTTCCAGTAGCTGAATGGATACTTGTATTGTAACAATACTCTGCCCAAGATATCCACTTCATCCATTGTTTGGGTTTGGAGCTGGTAAAACATCTGAGATACATTTCTAGTGTTCTGTTCACCACCTCGGTCTGGCCGTCGGTCTGAGGGTGGTAAGCAGAGCTAAAATTGAATCGAGTTCCGTTCAGATCAAATAGTTCTCTCCAGAATAGGCTAGTAAAAGCTGGGTCCCGGTCACAAACAATTGTTTTTGGCATCCCATGCAGCTTAAAAATATTTTCAAAAAATAATTGTGCAACAGAGGCAGCAGTATAGGGATGAGAAATTGGCATAAAATGAGCATACTTCGACAGTCTATCCACCACCACAAATATTGTTGTCTTACCATTTGATTTCGGCAGCCCATCTATGAAGTCCATTGAAATGTCTTCCCAAATTCGGCTAGGAATTGGGAGAGGTTGAAGGAGACCAGCTGGAGCAGTATGTTCTGCTTTATGTCTTTGGCAGACATCACATTCTCTCACAAAGCTTCTCACCTGTTCTTTGAGATTTGGTGAGTAGAAATTGGATCGGATTCGTTGAAGAGGTTTGAAGAATCCTTCATGGGTGCTAGAATGAAATTGGTTAATGATCTCCTGAACCAAAGCTGAGTTCTTTGACAGATAAATCCTCCCTTTAAACAACAAGATGCCATCTCTATATTCCCATGGTCCAATAGCCTCGCCCTCTTGAACTTGCTTTACCTTCTCCTGTAAATCTGGTAAAGATTGTACCTCTTCTTTAATTGAATCAGCCCAATTTGGGATTGGGCAAGAAATTGCTGAAATTCACCCTTCTCTATCTTCTTGCTCATCTCTTCGGGACAAAGCATCGGCTACCACGTTTTCCTTTCCCCCTTTATATTGGATCACGAAATCAAAGCCCATCAACTTAAACAACCATTTTTGCTGAGCTGCCGTGGTAATTCGTTGAGTCCAGAGGTGCTTCAAACTTTGATGATCAGTTTTGACCACAAAGGTTTGTCCAAGGAGGTAAGATCTCCACTTCTGTATTGCAATAACAAGAGCTAACATTTCTTTCTCATAAGTTGACAAAAGAAGATGTTTACCATGCAGGGCTTGACTGAAAAATGCAATTGGCCGCTCCTGCATCAGCATTGCGCCAATTCTTGATCCGGAAGCATCACATTCCACAATAAATTGTTTAGAGAAATCTGGTAAGGCCAGAACCGGTGCCTTCGTCATTGCTTCCTTTAAACTAGCAAATGTCGTTTCTGCCATAGGTGACCAGTTAAAGCCATCTTTCTTTAGCATTCTGGTTAGAGGCCCCGCAATTCTACCGAAATGCTGTATGAATTTCCGGTAATACCCGCAAAGTCCCAAGAATCCGCGTAGAGCTTTGGGTGTTGTAGGTTTCGGCCAACTCTGTATTGAATCAATTTTATCTGGATCTACAGAAACTCCACCATTAGAGATTACATGGCCTAGGTACTTCACTTCCCTGGTGCCAAACTGACATTTCTCAAGTTTTACAAATAATTGGTGAGCTTGTAAAATTGAAAACACAGTTTCTAAATGCTGGACGTGGTCCTCCCAAGACTTGCTGAAAATGAGTATGTCATCGAAGAAAACAAGTACAAATTTTCTCAAATGCTTTTTGAATACCTCATTCATTAATGACTGAAAGGTTGATGGTGCGTTGGTGAGGCCGAAGGGCATTACCAGGAACTCGTAATGGCCTTCATGAGTGCGGAAGGCGGTTTTCTTGATGTCTGATGGATGAACTCTAACTTGATGGTATCCTGAACGGAGATCCAGCTTGGTGAAATAAATGGCACCCGAAAGCTCATCCAGAAGTTCTTCAATAACTGGAATTGGAAATTTGTCTTTTACCGTATTTTTATTTAATTCCCTGTAGTCAATGCACATCCGCCAAGAACCGTCCGCTTTTTTGACCAATAGAACAGGAGCAGAGTAGGGGCTTTGGCTGGGTTGAATTATTCCTGTTGCAAGCATCTCTGCCACTATTCTCTCAATTTCTGTTTTTTGGTAATGGGGGTAGCGGTAAGGTCTCACTGAAATTGGTTCTGGGTTTTTTAAGGGAATTTTATGATCATGGGAGCGTTGTGGTGGCAGTCCCGCTGGTTCAGTTATGGTCATGCTGAATCTGTTTAAGAGATCTCGGATTTGAGGGTGTAGGTTTGAAATTTGTGGAGTGGTTGAGTTGGACTTCGTAATTTGCAACAAAAAACCCTTTTTGATGTGTTTGAGCATCTGCTGCATCTGATATGCTGAGATGGCTTGATTTGGAGGAATTGGAGAGCCCTGAAAAAATACCTGCATTCCATCTAAGTTGAATGCCATTAAAAGCTTAGAGAAATCCCACACAATAGGACCCAAGGTACGCAGCCACTGAGTTCCCAAAACGACATCGTAGCCTTCTAATGGCAATATGTATAAATCAACTGTTATCGGGACTCCTTGGATTAGAATTTGAGTCTGAGTACAAATACCTGGGCTTGATAACTCTTCTGCGGAGGCTACCTGTACCTTTAATTTTTTTCTCTTTGTTGGCTCCAATCCAGCTTTTCTAGCGAACTCTTCACTTATGAAATTGTGAGTACTGCCAGAGTCTACTAGGACCATTCCATCTAGTCTGACCACCCTTCCGCGAAGCCGCATTGTTTTTGGTCCTTCAAATCCCGCAATGGCATGTAGGGATATTGCCGGAACCTCCTCAGCGGAATCCTGATGTTCTATTTCCATTTCAGTGTCATCATCACTGTCCTCAAGAACTGCTTGAATTGAAAAGAGCTTCTTGCACCTATGCCCAGGGCCAAATTTATCATTACATTTAAAACACAGTCCCAGACGTTTTCTTTCATTGAGCTCGTCCCATGTCAGCCGTTTGACGGGACCAGATGCTGGAGGAGATGGGGATCGAACCATCTGAGATGCTGGTCGGGTTTGAGATGGCAGCCCCTTCCCTGAAGCTGTATTTCTCGCTTCATACAACCGGGCAAGAGCAATCGCTTCCGCTAATGTTTTTGGCCGACTGGCCTGAACATCGGTGCGAATTAATGGTGTTAACCCACTGACAAAACAGCTGACTTGTCTATCTTGCGCCAATCTCCCCACTTTGGCCAAAAGCTTCTCGAATTGCACCTGATAAGTGTGGACTGTACCCTGCTGTTGCAATTTCGAAAGCTCACCAAAGAAATCAATGAGCTGATTTGGTCCGTATCGTGCATAGAATCCATCTTTGAACTCTGCCCATGTGACCTCAGGATTCTCTTGCTTCAGTAATTGGTACCACAATTGAGCATCCCCAACCATGTGGAAGGAGGCGATGCCCACTCGATCTTCATCGGGGGTGTGATGAAATTGAAAGAATTGCTCTGCTCTACAAATCCAGCTCGTGGCGTCTTCCTTTTCATCAAAACGTGGGAAATCCAGTTTGACCATTTTCGGCGCATATGAAGAGGTAGCTACCGAATCGTTGGACCTAATCCTGGATTCCCGGGTCCGAGGTGCTGGCTCAGTGCGCTTCTCTTGAGAAGATTGGGTAGCCAGCTGATCCATCCTCACGTTTAATTGGGAAAAGAGTTCTTCTAATCTCTTCGCAATTCCTTCCTGTCCCCCAGAAAGGGATTGAACTGTCTGCTCCAATTGCTCTACTCTCTGGTCCATCCCAGAGCTCTGATACCACTTTGGTATCAGAGCCGGTCTTAGAGTGGTGGCCCATGGAGTGGTGACCTGGGAGTGCCAGCCGTGATCAACATGGCCGTGACCAATGAGGCCATTGGTCCTTATGGGGGGACGAATGTTACGGTTAAAAATGTCCCACATCGGTAATAAAAGAAGCTGATGTGGAGTTTATAGGCTTATGAGCTCTCCCACCCTTCAAGCTAGCTTTTGGGGTTGGTTCTCTCATGAGGCCTATACCATCATGAGACCACTGTATCCAATTAATTCTCAATTAACACTACTAAATAAAACAAAAGGAGAAACATTTCCAATTTCGTTTCCTTCTACCAATAACCATTAGAAGTTGAGAACTAACTCTATGGCCTAGCATTCCTTTACAGCATAAGAGTGGATAGAGGACTACCTGTGAGATTGTTGAGCTTGATGTTGGCCTGAGCACGGTCAGCGAAGAGCTCAGCATTGTTAGGGTCAAAGTCAATGGCCTGAGAATAGAGATCGACGGCGAGCTCGAAGTGGTCGTCGATGAACGCCTCTTTCGCCTTGGTTACGAGATCGGAGGCCATTAAGAGGAGTTGAGAAATTTTGGCAGAGACGGATTAGAATGGGATTGACTAGAACAGAAGTCTTTTATTATCGAATTTTTCTTAAAATTATAAATGTTTTTGAAGTGAGCAGTACGCTGACAGGGAGGAGGAAGGTTCTAGAATTGTATCCGAGGCGAAGTTTTTGGGGGAAAGCTTAATCACATCTTAATATTTTTAAAAATATTTAAATAAATTATTATTATAAATTTTAACAAAATTAAACAAATACTATTTATATAACATTTCAACCCTTATTTTTTAAACTCAAATTAAATAAAATAAATTTGATTCAAACTAATTGTTTATTATAATTATTTTAAAATATTAATTTAAATTTAATTTAATTAATTTAAATTATATTTAAAATTAATTTAAATTATCTAACTTTTTAAATAATTTATTAATGTAGTAATTACATTAAACTTATATCATCTTTTGAAAAATAATAATACAAATTTGCATACACGTTTTGTAAAATCTAAACTATCACCACAGCGGAAATAATAATTTAACCTTCAATATTTATATTAAAATTTAAGTTAGAATTTAACGTGTTTCAAAAAGTTTGCTAACATTTGTAAAATATTCAAAATAAACCTTTACGTTAAAAAAAAGTTCAAAATAATCCCCTAATTGAGGTTAAATTTCATGAATTATTAGATAGAAGTTGTTTTGAACGTTTTCTAAATATTATAATTCATATTAAAAGTTTGAATTTATTTTAAATGCTTCAAAAATGTGCCAGTTTAGTTTTACTTCTGTTTTTTTTTTATAGTTTTTAGTTTTTTATTTCTATTTAAAAAAACAAAATTTTATTTAGTTGAAATTTATAATATAAAAATTGAAAATGAAAATATATTTGATTGAGATATGTAATAAAAAAATTAAAAACAAAATATATTTGATTTTATCGTCCTGTTTTTATTTTTATAATTATATTCTTATGTTAATAATTTTAACATAATATATTATATTTTAAATTAATTAATTATCATTATAAACAAAATTAAAATATATGTAAATTACATATTAATTAGAGTCTAATATCATTTACTGGAATAATTTTTATTAGTAATCAAATCACACTTAAATCTGGCCAGAAAAGTGTCGTACATTAATGGAATTACAGTGATTGCAAGAAACATTGCCTTTGCTACTTCATGCCTGTTGCTTTATTCCTTACATATAAAAACCATTTCTTGTACTCCAAACTTCGAAGCATCATCTTCCAAGCATTCCTAACACAATATCCCTATTTGTTAAAGTGAAATACCTTTCTTTCTCTCATGGTAACACTAACACTCCTCGTGCCATTCTCACAACCTCCTGCAATCAAACCATCTCCAATCAACCATGTACGCCACGCCCCTTTGGTGTCTTCTTTAAAACCCAGTTTTGCGTCATCCAAAACACGTCACCTTAGAATCCAACGCAGCAATTTGGGAAGCTTCCTTCGCTTGAAACATGAGTCAAAGATAGGGTCTTTGGATATTGATTTGTCATGTTTTATCATTCTAACCGCTTTCGCTATGAAGTTAGATTTCATAAGCAAAAGATACAAAAACAAACCTGAGAAATCGCAGACTGCAGAAGACTCGGTAGAAGATATAGACAACGACACAGAGGAGAAAAACCTATTTTTAAAACACACTAACTTTTTATGGTTTTTTTGTTTTTGAAAACATCATAATACAGCAATAACGTACCAAATGTGTTTTAAGAGGATGTTTCTTTTTTTTATAAAAATTACAAAAAAACAAAAAAACGAGAAAAAAAAAACAATCACTAAAGTTTAATTCAAATTTTAGTAATTAGTCTAAGGGCTAAATTCATATTTCAGCTAAGTCACGTTTGCTAAAAGGTTTTTTTTTATTTCGAGATCGAAGGGCGTAAGAGTAATTTCACTTGCTCTTTACCTGTTTTGTTTTGCCTATTATATTTAGTTTAGTCGTCTATTATTGGAAAGGGTGAGTCCAAGGAAAGAGACGATGACGTGGACAACGGCCACCGTTGGGAAGATAGTAAGCAGAACGGAGCTACACCGTTTCGAGGACGCCTGTGCGCGGATTATCTCGTTATGCAACTCCAGCCTGTCGGGAGAAGGTGTCTGCGTCCACGGTGCCGTGACCAAACTGGGTCTTGCAGATCACATGTACTTGAACAACAACTTGCTCTCTCTATATGCCAAATGCTTTGGCTTGGAGCTTGCACGCCAGTTTTTCGACGAAATGCCATATAAGGATGTCGTGTCATGGACGGGCATGGTCTCTGCTTACGTTCACAACGCAAGACACGAGGACGCACTTGGGAGCTTCGAGTCAATGGTGATGTCGGGTCAGTGTCCGAATGAGTTCACTTTCTCCAGCATTTTACGTTCTTGTTCTGCTCTAGGAGAGGTTAGTTATGGAAAGCGCATTCATGGTTCTATAGTGAAACGTGGGCTTGAGAGTAACCAAGTGTTGGGTAGTGCGTTGATTGACTTATACTCCAAATTTGGTTCTTGGGAGGAGGCGTCTGAGCTTTTTGGGTATGTCGAAAATGGCGATACGGTTTCATGGACAACGATGATTTCGTCTGTAATTGAAGCTGGGGATTGGAAGCAAGCTTTGCGGTTTTATATGGATATGATCAGAGATGGGGTTTCACCAAATAGGTTCACATTCACTAAACTTCTTACAGTATCTGGTTTCCTTGGCTTGATCTGCATCAGATTGATTCATGCCCATATGATAAAATTAGGGATTGAGCTGAATTTGGTATTGAAGACTGCTCTTGTAAATGCGTATTCAATATGTAAGAGTATGGAAGATGCATTAAGGGTCTCCAACCTGACTCCTGAACGTGACGTGTTCTTATGGACTGCTATAATCTCAGGATTCGCTCAGAACTCAATGTTCAAGGAAGCTGTTGAGGCATTTCAGGAGATGGAGATATTGGGAATCCTGCCGAATAACTTTACGTATTCGTGTATACTTAACGCTTCTTCATCGATGCAATCACTCGATTTGGGACGACAGATTAACTCCAGGGTGATCAAAGCTGGTTTGGAGGATGATCTCTCTGTAGGCAATTCAATTCTTGATATGTATATGAGATGTTCTCCAACTGTAGAAGATGGATTGAGAGTGTTTAGAGGGATGGAGTCACCTAATGTCATCTCCTGGACATCTTTGATTGCTGGTTTTGCCGATCATGGTCTTCGTCAAGATTCCCTGAAGTTGTTCATGGACATGAGACATGTTGGAGTTCATCCAAATTCTTTTACACTCTCCACCATCCTCAGGGCCTGCAGTATCATCAAATCTCCTAGTGAGACACTGAAGCTACATGGATATATAATCAAAAGAAAGGCAGATAGTCATATTATTGTCAATAATGCTCTTGTAGATGCTTATGCTGGATCAGGTAGAATAGATGATGCATGGCTTGTGATTAGAAATATGAAGCAAAGAGATGCCATCACATATACAAGTTTGGCCACGAGACTCAATCAAATGGGACATCGTAAAGAAGCTCTAAGTATAATTCATTACATGTTGAAATGTAATGTGAAGATGGATGGGTTTAGCCTGGCCAGCTTCCTTTCTGCATCAGTTGGTTTGGAAACAACAGAAGCTGGAAAGCAACTCCATTGTCATTCTGTCAAATCTGGCTTAGGCAATCACGTGTCAGTATCAAATAGCTTAGTCGACTTTTACGGTAAATATGGAATTGTAAACGATGCTCGCAGAGCATTTGCCGAAATAATTAAGCCGGATGTTGTATCGTGGAATTCGTTAATGTCAGGATTAACGTTGAATGGGCATATATCCTCTGCTCTATCTGCTTTTGAGGATATGAGGTTGGCTGGAGTCAAACCTGATTCTGTTACCTTCTTGTTAGTGCTTTTAACTTGCTGTCGTGGTGGTTTAACAGACATGGGTCTGAAGTACTTCCACTCTATGAGAGAAATTCAAGGTCTAGAACCGCAAATGGATCACTATGTTTGTTTAGTTGATCTCCTTGGCCGAGTTGGCCGGCTAGAGGAGGCCATGGAAGTGCTAGAAACTATGCCCTTCATGCCAGATGTGTCCATATACAAAACTTTGCTAGTCTCCTGCAAGGTTCATGGGAATGTTCCTCTAGGGGAAGATATGGCAAGACGGGGCCTTGAGATCGATCCAACAGATCCTGCATTCTATTTACTGCTAGCAGACTTGTATCACGATTCTGGCCGAGCCGATCTGGGTGAAGAAACTCGCAGGTTAATGAGGTTGAAAAGAAGCAGATATGTTGAAGTTGGAGAAAATTAGAGCATTGCCTGTCAACCACACTCTGCAGAAGAATCGACAGGTAAAGGAGCTGCAGAACTCATCCTTGACCTCCAAATGCTGCTTAACAGTTGGAACAACATCAGATTAAGCAAGAGAATGGATTGACCATTGGAACTGGCAAGCATCTGGAACGACCATTGAGATGCATGGATACGTCATTTAATTGGATCACCGAATATATTACGGTGCTGTAGGATTGAAGAAGTTTTAGCCCCTTGCACATTTGAAGAGGCTATCACCAAGGTAAAATGTGGTGAAATGCTTGTTTATTGCAAAGCCAACATCTACCAACAAATTTTGTGTTGATTAACTCCAGTCATCTATTGAGATATTTGATTGATGCTCTAGGTTTCGAATATCATGCCAAGAAGATGATATTGTGCTTTGAAACAGCAAACTTCATGTAACCATTGAAATTGAGATTATTAAATGAAACAGTTAATGTCTCACAAGTCGATTCAATCCAGTGAACATGAAGTACAAGATGTCAAAAGGAAGGACTAAGAACAGGGAGCCTAATTCAACTCCAGACCAAGGGTGCCTCAAAATAGTATTACAAATCACTCCTTTGGCTGACCAGAAGAGACTGCAGGTGCTTCCTTCTGAGGGCGTGATTGTGCAGCCTCAAGCGTCTTGTAAAACTCTTCCGGGAGTGGACCAGGTCGATGAAGAGGAACATGCTGAGGAACTGGAGAATTGTCTTCTACAACTTCACACTCATAATCATCGGGAACACCCCAAGGATCCCACTCTGTTATTTGGTAGAAGTTAACGAATCATCAGAAACATTGTCGATATAGCAAAATTACATAAGGTCTAATATGGCAAAATTACAGAAGATTTTTGTCACTAGGCCAAACTCTCTGCCATGTTCATTCAAGGTTTGCTCACATTTCTATTAAACTAAGCACACTGTTGTTTAAGAAATGAAAAAGAAGCAGATAAGTGACCTGGGCAAAACTTAGATACATATTCAGATATAGCACATCTACTCAACAAGAAAGCTCAGTATCCAAAAATCAAAGGTTATTTCCATCAGTGTACATATTGGATAAGCAATGAAACTGAAAATGATCAAAGCACCTAAACTACAAGATAAACAAGACTCTCTAAACCATACAAAGCGAGGCCATGCAAAGGGTGCGGTTAAGATATGCTAGATTCTGCCAAATAGACTAATGAAACCTACCATGCATATACCAATGTCACTAAACAACCCGACTTTTCGTAAATGTCAATCCATAAGCTCCATAAACCCATATATCATATGACCATAGTGCATCATTCAACTGAGAATACCAGAAATCAAGCACCATTCCACATTATGCCGCTCATATACTCTTGACGCTACAAGCCTCCCAAAGAAACCATCTCTATTAGATCTAAGAATTATAGTGATTCCCACCTAAAAGCGTGCAAATTTTTCCTGTAACTAATCAATCAAAAACATTTGCACGAACTAAGAACAATCAAAAACATTAGTTCCTTCCTCCATATGACCTAAAACGAAATTGGATCACGAGCAAATGCATTACCAAAACACCATAAGAAATTAATCAACCCGCATTGACTAATCAGTACTTGACTTTCTTCTCTGAGTACATAAGCACTTCAAAAAGAGGAAACAAGTAGACTTGGAAACGTAAACGGACCAATCATTTTCTCGATGAGCTTGAGCTCGTCCTGAGCCTCTTCGATGAGCTCCTCGACCTGCCCGCAACCCAATTTCTTCTCGATCATCTCCCAATCTTCTTCCTCCCGGCACACTTTAAGCCTCTGCCTCGTGAAACTCTCCACCGCCTTACGGTACCCTTCGTCCTCCGGCACGGCCTGAATCTCCTTTAGGGTTTTGGTATACAGATTGATCAACACTTCTCTCGCGTTCGGGACCACATCCAGCCCGACAATCCCTGTCGTCTGTTTCACCTTGGACATCAACGGCCGCGCGATCGCCCGCAGGAACATTGCGATATCTCTGCCTCTGCTGCTCCTGATCACCACCCCTCTATCACGCTCTCTTACCTTCTTCACTGATACAAAAGGAATGAAACGGCAAGGCGAAGTTGGGTTTTTCTCGCCTGGATATCTGATCTAAACATTGGATTAACCCGAGCCCTTCGGTTACTTGGGCCCAGTGGATACTCGATGTGACCATAGTAATGGAAGTATAGGGTTGTTTCAAGACTGTAATTGGGTCATACATTAACTCCCCTCGAATTAAAAATATAAACAAGTTATTTTTATTACAAAATCATTATAGAGTTCAAGGAATCGTGAATTAATAGGTTTCAAGCATTTAGCAATAGTAACAGGCTCGGTCTAATTGGAGCATTGATTTTTTATTATCTTAAAATTTTTTTAATATTTGAGAAAATGATAAAATTTATTATTTTAATTATTTTTTTCAAATCGATCTCAAATCTCACTAAGTGCCTGTTTGGATGGACTTTTGGGAGGTTAATAAGCACTTTTCTCCACCACATAAGTCTTTTTTTTTTAATGAGTGTTTTGCTGTAAAATTTAAAAAAATATTTTTTTAATAGATATGACTTTTTTGGCATCCAAAATACAGCTTTTTAAGAAGCTTAAATTCGTAGCTTTTCAAAAAAGCCTCTCAAATTGATTTTTCAAGTAGATTTTTCAGATCAATTAATGAATATATTTTTTAGTTCATTTTACCCTTATGTTTTACACATAATTCTCATAATATCCACAAACTCATCTTCAGGTTTACTCAACTTGATATTTATTTTGAGATTTATATAATATTATTTGACTTTTTTATATGTTTTCATATTTATTTTTTATATTAGTTTTACTTATATTATAATCCATGTACAATATTTGGTTAGATATATTTTCATTTATATTTCATATATTTTAAAATTATCTAATAATTAATATATTGTGCTTTGCATATTGTTTAATATACTTTAAATAATTTTTATATGCATAAATAATTTTTATTACAAAATAAATATAGCTAAAATTAAAATTATTTTTAATTTTATGTTGCCAAACAGTCTACTATATGAAGCTCTTTAAAAAAAAAAATTAATGACAGTCAAACAATCAACTAACTTCTTAGAAACGTCATTCTCATAAAAGATTTACAAACAAAAACTCTACTGACAAAAACTCTATTGGTATAAATCCAACCAACAGAGGCTAAGCCATCTCTCTTGTCCGATCTCAATACAAAATATGATCAATTCAAATCAAGTTTTGATCGACTCGTCATATTTATATGTATTATTGTTGTTGTTGTTATTGTTGTTATTATTGTTATTATTACGTGGGACATTTGAAAACAACCTCTTTATTAATTATAATAAGGTTACATATTATTGGATTTCTCAAAATTTTACATTTTAACTAAATTTTTACTAGGTCATTGTTGTTGTTATATTTGTAAAATTTGATAAAAGTATGTTGACTATATTAATATACTGGGTCATTGTCGTTGTTATATTTGTAAAATGTGATAAAAGTATGTTGGCTATATTAATATTAGCTAATTTGAATTCAATATTTAAATTAAATTATTAATTTATGAAATAATTTATTTAAAATACGTTATTTACAAATTATTACAAATTCGACGTCTTTAAAAAAGTTGAATGTTCAATTAATTCGTTGCCAAACACATAGGATACTATGGCAATCATTGTTGGTTTAAAACAGGAAATTGACAAAGATAAGATTGCTACACAATAATAGAAAGCCTAGACGGACCATACCTTTAGATAAGTGCAGCTTCCCTTTTCTCACATGGAATGTGATTTTTCAATCAAAAATTGGAGGTTGAAAGCATCATTAATTTTTAAATAATCATCATGGTTATTTATTTATGCTATGATGACTCCTTTTTTTTCTTTTTAATTATTGCTATTTTATTTTTTCATCCAAACTAAAAGCAGGTAATTAAAACTAACTTTGTCTTTTTAAGTTGACTTCACTACTAAGGATCACATATTGAATCATATTTCTTTTCAGCAACAACAATAATAACTCAATAAAAATTTCACTAAAATGTAAGATCTATAAAAGATATAATAGTATGTAGTTTTACTCATAACTAATAAAGAGACTTGTAGCATGTTCCTTCAAATTTTATATTAATTGTTACTGTAACCAATTTCGTAAGGCTATGTTTAGTTGGAAGTTTATTAATGGAATGTAATATTATTTTATCGTTTAAGAGGAGGATTTATAATGAAATTGAATGGAATGGAATGGAATGAGATAGAAGAAGAGAGTTTCATATTACATCTCATTTCATCATAAACAGTAAAAATGAAAAACTTCTAATTTGGGAGAGGGGAGTTGGATGGAATGTAACGTGATAAATAATTTTACACTATATTTTATTATAAACTCTTCATCTAAACAACATTTCACTATATTACATTATGAACCTTTCCATCTCATCCAAACAATAATTTTCTAATATTACATCCATTTATATTTTATTCCATTAAAAATCTTACGTCTAATCAAACACAACCTAAAATTTAAAGGATTTGTCTTAATCTTCAATGAAACATGATTTTCATACCATCCACATTATTTTCTTTTTTTATTAAAAAATGAGCACAATCTACCTTTGACCATTTTTATAAAAAAAAAAACTATAGGTTAGTCAAGTATTAATTTAAAATCATTATTTTAGTGTTGAAAAAGATAAATTTGGAAGTTTCACATCTCTATAAATATTTTACTCAATTGAGTACTAAATTAACTTAAATTATTATGATTAAATTAATAAATTTCACATCAAATACAAGAGAGTTCATTTTTACAACTTCTTTGGTATTTTTTTTTTTAAAGTCAAAATTTTAATCTATTGTTCAGAAAAATAATTTCAAACCTTTTATTTTGTCTAAAATTAGTTAGGTCAAAGTGGAATAATTAGACAAACACTGAGTTAAAGTTTATATGATAATCAAAATGTAACAAAGAGGTTAAGAGTAAGGTTGAAGCGTGAAGAAGAAGAAGAAGACTCTGATTTTCTCTTCTCTGTGTCTCTTCCTTTTGATTTTGTTCAGTTTCCACATATGTCTGAGTCTCGGGATAGAGAAAAAGGAGAAGTTTACATGAAGGCCTTAGGTTCTACCTCTCTCTGTAACCTATAAAAAAGTAACTTGACAAAAAAAGGGAATAAAGTGAACATTGAACCTAAGCTACTTATTTCCTATAGAATTAACAGCCGCCGTCTGTGGTAATTCTCAAGTCGGGCCGGAGTTACCACCACTACCATTACCGCCTTCATGACCTGAACTTCCAATAAGCTCCTGCAACTCTTTGATTAGATCTTCATTAAAGGTCATGTTTGGTATCAGAATATCACCGTGATCATCACCATCATGATCGTCGTCGTTATCAGTGTCCATGTTACGATCTTTAACCTCTGTTGCGTTGATGTTCTCGTTTGTTGTGGCTTCGTGGTCCATGGAAGCTGATAGTGGGGTTGTTGGAGATAGACTTGTCGACGGAGATGAGCACACGGCCTTTTTATCAGAAGTTGGTGCCTCGGATTGTTTGTCTAAAGGCTTTTGAGGAGTGGGAAACTTGTTCCTGGTACTTCCGGCGAGAGAATTCCGGTGAGTTGGTCGAGGGTGGGTGTGATCGCCGGTGTAGCTGACGATGAATATACTTGGCTCGTTGTTGCTCTTCTCGACTTGCTTCCTTGCTCCACACCCTTTTGAGCTACTACATCTATAATAATTCCTGTATAAAAATAAAAAGTTCAGACATTAAAACATTGAGCTTCCATGGAAGGTGAAAGCAAAATAAAGAGAAAAAAATGAAATAATAAAGACCCTGACCTTGGATATGGAGACCCTTTTATGGGTTTCTGACCGTACTTACGCCATGCCCACACATCATTAGAGAGTTTCTCTGCTGGTACACGCTCTACGACCCTCTTCTGATGACTCTTCCTACCATGAAACAACGAAAAGTTGCAGACTTAAACTTAAACCACAAGTTTCACGAGATATGAACAGATTAAACCTCGAAAATTCGCTTACTTTTTCCTCGATCTGGTGGCCTGAGCTTGGACGGTCCTCAAAGAGAGGACGTTACTGTTACTTCCACTCTTCAGAGACCCACCTTGTTGGTGCACTTGATTTGGTGAAGACTGTACGAACCTTGGACTAACTGAGATGCTGCAGGTGGGCAATTGCTGCAATTGATTGGAACCACTAAATGCTCCACGATCAGGACCGAACGAGTTCGGGACATTGACGTTAAGCAAAAAGGGTTTGTAAGAATCTTGAAGTTCCTGCAAACCATTGTTTCTACTTCGGTGTACCGGATTTGAGGATGAAAAAGGGTCATCCGCTTCGTCGTCATCGAAACTCAAGACAGCTAAACAATCCAAAGGGTTCCGAAATCCGCCATTTTTGGTCGTACTTTCGGCGTCATTCGAAGTTGCTGTTGTGCTGGAACTGGAAGCTCTTTTGATCACGGAGCAACTTCTAACTATGGCGGACAGATCCCAGTCATCATCTTCTGCCATTGAAGCAGCTCAATCTACCTAGAAATTACCACCAATAAACAAAACAAGCATCAATCTCTGACTCTGAGCGGTTGTTCAGGCAATGGGTAAGAGAAGAAGGGAAATGAAAGGACGGCGCTGACTTTGGAGGTATCAAAAACAGATTAAGAGGAAAGAGAGAGATTGGAAGGCAATGATGGTGGAGCACACTGTCTGACTTTGGTAATTGTTAATTATTTATACATTTGAGAAAATAAAATAAAATAAAAAGATATGTGGGAAAGGAAAAAAGAAAAAAAGACACAACGTATGCTTTTTCTCTGACTTTGGGAAAATGTCAAAGAGGGGCCCAAGAGACAGGAAGTGGCAGTGTAAGGAAGATGTTCCTTTGCCCAAAACATCACCCACTTGCTTTAAGTGTGTCGTGTCTGTACGCGAGGCGTGATTTGTTGTCCTTTCAAGTGTTAACATAACAAAAATATTAATTTCACTTAATGTCCGAAATTTTTTTGACTTAAACATTTACCTATTTATATAACAAGATCGTATTGCGGGCCATAAGTTGGGAAAATTTATACCAACTCTACATTTTCGGGGTCATGCAAAAGATGATAATAAATCTTGACGGTAATTCATTAATAAGAAATTAAATAATTAATATTCAAAAAAAATGAAAAGAACATAAATGCTTATCTCACATTAAATCTCTACTAAATTTAAACAATCGAGAATTCAATTAGAATTGAAATATTTGGGTCAAATTTGAATAGAGATGATAATGGACGAACGATGGCCGATCCTTCTAACTTTTCGAAATAATTTTTTAAAAATTAAAAAATAAAAATAATTTCTTTTTTAATTAAGTTCGAGTTCTAGATTATCCAGACTCAGGTCTGCCTAAGATTTAAGTTCGAGTTCTAGATTGTCCAGACTCAGGTCTGCCTGATATTTAACTCTTATAATTAAAACGATATCGTTCGTTTTGTTTACAAAAGTTGGATCTGTAATTGATCTAGGCTTGATTTGACCCATAAATTGACTCGTTAAAAATACCTAAATTTAGGCTCATGGGTCAGCCCATTTATATTCTTGAACCCGAATGAGTTTCAGTAAATCTAAAACTAGCTACTCATTAATATATAAAAAAATCACATTATATAAATTAGAAAAGATTCAAATTTAATTTAAAATTTGATTAATTTAAATTAAATATTTTAATTTTGGACCAACTTGACTTAACTTGTACTTGACAAAAAAATTTTATTTCAAATATGACTTGAATCTCGATTGAATTTGAAATATTATATTCAAGTTTGAATTAGATCGAACCTCAAACAATTTGAATTTCAATCAAATTTGAAAATTTCAACTTAAGCTCGATTAATTTTTATATATCAAAAATAATTATCTATTTATAAACAAATCAATATTTTTTACATGTTAAAAGAAGTTGGGGTTGGGTTTCAACTTAAAATAATTTGAACCCAAATCTGATCTAAATAAGAGAAAAGTTTAATTTGATATAAAACTTAAATTTTAATTAAATATATTAATTTTAATTACCCTTTTATTGTCCGTACTCGAGTCGCCGTTAATGGAATTATAATTCAAGCATCAAAATTTTGAATTAGTCGTTGTACTAATTGATAGTTGCATGTGAGAATATATAGTACTTGCCTACTTGGACGTTCACGTGACGAAAGACTCGTACTTGCGTACACATGGAGGTGCTCTTCACGGCGTGTCTTACAACGGGAGACGAATTCGAATGTAGAGCGTGATACGACCACATGGCGTGAGAGTGGGGCTACGTGTATAATCACTTCGTAGAGTATGGAAAAGACTAGGAATAAGTACAATCAGCTGGTTATCCCCACTCTCTTAGTAGGATGGTGCGCAACACCCAACTGTGAATAGACTAGATTCCTTCAATTACTCCACGGAGTTAGGTTCGAGTTTTAATTTAAAATTTTGGTTAAATTTTTACACATAATTAAAAAGTTTAAACTTATTTTTGTTACTAAATTTTAAAAATTTTAATTTAGTAATTAATATTTTAAAATTCGTACGATTTAAATTAAAATATTGTCTTCGTTAATTATTAATATTGTTTAATAAATAAACATATACTTATGCTTCGATGCTTTATAATAATTAAAAATTTATAAAAATTATTATTTGTCACATGTGTGACTTAAACTATGACTTTTTAATTATACATAATTTCTGTTTTAAAATCATAACGTTAAATATCCTGTAACAACCATTTTAATATCAGGGATATAATAGTTATTTATTATACATTACATTCAATTTCATCCATCTTCTAAATAATATTTAACTACATTACATTATAAACCCTTTCATCCCTCCCAAAACTTTTCACTATATTACATTACATTCCATTATAAACCGTTATGTTCTGTTCGATTCCATTCCATTAATTAACATCCAACTAAACAGGCCCTAAAGGATAAGAATAGAATTAGGTTCGAGTTTTAATTTAAAACTTGGTTAAATTTTTACACATAATTAAAAATTATTTTTGTCACTAATTTTTAAAAATTTTAATTT
Source organism: Erythroxylum subrotundum (assembly GCA_027563845.1). Classification (NCBI taxonomy): domain Eukaryota; kingdom Viridiplantae; phylum Streptophyta; class Magnoliopsida; order Malpighiales; family Erythroxylaceae; genus Erythroxylum; species Erythroxylum subrotundum. Next base: position 29,155,787 of record JAOQMQ010000006.1, on the reverse strand, counting down.
AGTAACTAATATTTTAAAATTGACACGATTTAAATTAAAATATTGTCTTCATTAATTATTAATATTGTTTAATAAATAAACATCTATTTGATGCTTGGATACTTTATAATAATAAAAAAATCAATAAAGATAAATTTTAGATTTAAGTTATACAAGTTTTAAAATATTAATAAATAATTTTAAAATTTTAAAAATAGTCATAAAATAGTGAATTGAATATGATATATAAAAAAAATAAGACTTCAATATTTTAAATATATCATATTCAATTCACTATTTTATGATTGACTAGTTCACCTCTAGTTTGTACACGTATTCCGTGAAGAGGCCTTGGAATACTTGTTAATAATTAAAGTATACCACAACTTGCATACTTTGACAGTTTGACCTTATTGCCTTACCTTATATTAATATACATTTTTTGCAGCCAAGTTCGATCTAAGTTGACTAGTTGGTTATGGGTATTGTAAATTAAGAGAGTGTAAGTCTAATAAAAATCAAGTTAACTGAACAGGATGGTGTGAGTGATTCAGCACTCTAATCCCTTAATCAGAGGTCTCAAGTTCGAGTTTTGAAAATGGAGAAATCTATTTGGCCAGCATTTTACTCCTTACGGGCTGACCCGGTGCGAGCGGGGATTAGTCTGGGAGTGGATGGCTTAAATGTGTCTTCTCACAATTGAGACTTTCCTAGGACACCTCGTGAGTTAACAAAAAAAAAAAGCTCGTATCACCATGTACTGTGAAATACCAAACTCACCACATTAACGTTATGGTTAATAATTACAAAAATACTCAAAATTTACTTAATTTTTTAATGCTACTCCAACAATAGTAACAATAGAAATACTGTTAAGACGCAAGTCTGCGAATGTCCAATAATACACAACTTTATCCTTAACTAGCAAAGAGATTGATTCTAAGTGCTTATCCAAACTTTAAAAGATATCGTTAAAATATTATAACATTCAATTTATAAAAAATAGACTAATATTAAGTTAACGAGAGCTATATCATGTTAGTATTTTGTTATGTAACTGTCACATATTATATTTATGTCACATATTAAATTTTTTCCTTAATAAATTTAAAATATAAAAATCTTAAAATGATTATGAAAGTGTGTATAATTATTTTAGATTTTTTATATGTAATTATTAAATAATAAAATTAATATGTAGCACAAATATAATATGTTGCAATTAAGTAGTAAAAATACTACATTTACTTGACAGAGAAATTAACGTCCGGTTATGTTTACTGAAAATTAAAAATTGAAGTATCTTAATTTTACTTTTTTTAAATTCGATCAAATATTACAAAATTAAATAAAATTTATTTTTGTTTACAATTAACCTTTACTATAATAGATTTTAAAATGATATTTTTTAAATTCAATTTCTAAGAATATGACTACGAGTGGGAAGTCATCGCCCTTATACACGCGCGTGTGGTTTCACTTTCATGGGATGCTAATGAGATGTTGGGCCCACACAGTGCATTATATAAGCCTTATCTTCTTAGGAAACCCCACTTTCTCTCCATAAAGTAAAAGAAATAAAACAAAAGGTAAAAATGACGTGTCAAAATGTGCAGATCAGAGCCAATCTGCCTAGGCTTTCCCACAGTAGAACGCGCTGAGGTGGTGATTAGCGAATGTTGACCGCACGATCAACTGACATCACCAGTGGATCTAGTGGGACCACCGTGAAAAGACATCAAACATTTGGTAATGTTCCGCTGTAAGATGCTCCCCCATACGCCAATCTTTTAGTGAAGAATCTGGCGCCGTTAAAAATGGCTGCATTGTTCACACTGATGCTTTTCTTGTGGAAGCATCTTCGTTCGTGATCGTGCCGGAGGGTTAAAGTTTGTTAAATTTTGTTGAATGGTTTAAATCGTACCTAACTTTATTTTTCAAAACAGTTATTAAATTTTTACTGTTATTTATAATATTATATTAAATCATAAAATTTAGAACAATACAAAAATTATTAAAATCTTTAATATTAAAATTAAAACAACACAAAATTTATTAAAATTTTGTCCAACTCTAATAAACTAAACATCGATTTATTTTATGTGTCATCAAAATTAAATAATCTAATTTTTAATAAACGTCGACGTAGCAAAACTTCTGTTTTCAAACTTGGATCAGACCGGTCGGTTTGATTGGTTGACTATTCGATCCGAGTGACCCCTAAAAATCAGTCTTCAATTGAACCAGTGCGAACCGGTAAAAGCCGATCAATTAACCGGTTAAATTGGGACTGGTCGAACCGGTTGGTCACTGATTCAATGATTATTTTTTATTTTTATTTTGTTTTTTTCTTTCATGTGTTTTTTAATTCTTTTAAAAGTAAAACTCATCTTTTCTCTAGAAATCTAACATAAGTATAGAAATTTGTATTATTTGGTATATTTTTCTATTTTTTAATATTACTAATATCATATATAATTATTGCGTAATTATGACGTCACACCGATTCGACCGGTAGTCGAACCGATCAAACTGGTGATCAGTAAAACCTCTAGTTCGACGTCCAATACGAGTTTCAAAACCTTGAGCAAAACAATAAAGAGTTAGATATTAGACAAACTTAAACTTGGATAATTTAGGGCCGGATTCAATTAAAAAAATATTATTTTATACATTTAATTAAAAATTTTATTTTAAAAAATTAAACGAAACCAGCCTATAAGTCAGCCTATTATCATCCCTAACAATCTAACTAAGTTTAAAGATAATAAAAATTAATTTGTTCAGTTTTAATTTTAAATTCGTTATTTTGTTTGATAATTTTATTTTAATTTGATTAATTATGAATTATTATGTTAAATTGACTTAAAATTAAAATATATTTAATCAAGCTAAAACTTGAATTCAATTATCGAATATTCGAACCGAGTATTTTTAGTCTGTATTCGAGTGTTAAGAGACTTATATTATGTATAATATATAAGAAAATTAAAGTTTGAATGTCAATATCATTTTTAGCGAAGAGAATTTTACTAAACCTGTAAAGATGCTTCCTATATATATAACCTGTAAAGATGCTTCCTATATATATATATATATAAACAGGCAATCGAACTAGATCCACTCACACTTATACGTTTATGATGTAATAAGATTCTGATGAAAGCCTGATCGATTAGGCAATGATATGTTTAAGTATATATTATTTCGCGACCACTGCAAAAGTAGAAGACTGAATCTTAGATCGAAAGACTCTCTTTGGTTGCCCACCATCTTCGTGTCATGTTATCATTCGTCGGAAGATGAAGATATTTTGGAAGTGAGCTATAAAATTATTTTTATTGTAATTAAAAAGTTCGAGTCACGAAAATAATCTCTCTGTAATAAATACTCAGAGAATACTACATACATTGATAACCTTTTTGCAACACTGGCAAAGCGAAAATTTGTGTACTAAGATATCGACACAGATATAGATAATCTCGATTTTCTTTTCAAATAGCTCGTTACCTAAGCAGCGAACTAAATACCTACTATAGGCCAACTAGTTAGGAATAAATGTAAAGAATGAGAATTGTTGAAACTAACATATTGAAAGATCAATCGGCCAAAATAACCATGTCTCTCTTGCGTGACGATACGAGAGCGAAAAAAAAAAGGGAAATCCTATTAACTTGTTTTGACCTAGGGCAATAAGCTTATGAGCGTGGTCTTAGTTTACCGTCAAGATACGTTGTGTTTGTCTTGTTTAGAGAAAAACAAGTTTTGTTAACATTCGCTAAAATAAAATATATATTTTTCTTCAAAATATATATTTTATTAATATTAATCACTATTAACACTCACCAATTATAAGTCACATGATTATTTTTATAAAATTTTATTATAAAAAAGAAAACAGAATATATGCTTCTACTTCTAGAAAGCATTTAGGATATTCATATTTGGATGATACTTTTTTTTATAGCTATCTTCCTCTCTTTTTGGTTTTTGTGTGTAGCTACAAATAATTGGAACGTGGAATGATCACGAAGTGTCATTGCCAATACAGTAATTAACACGTGGGGTAGTGAGAAAACAAGAGAGTATTCATTGTTTATGGGAATAATCAGAAAAAGGAAACTTCATAGAGCAAAAAGGAATTTTTATTTATTTATTTATTTTATTTTTGAGTGGTGAACAAAGTTAGGTACTTTAAAGGAGGCTCACAATTAAAGATCATCAATTTGGGACCACCACTACCTTCTATGATACAAGCCACTCCTACCTTTTTTTTTTTTTTTTGAATTCCATATATGTCAACATCATTTATATTCTCCTCGAAATAATGCATGGATGCGATGAATTTAGCGAGTAAGGATGTCAAATTTAGCCTGGCCTAGCCTGACCTAATGGATGTTAAATTTGGCCCGACTCGGCCTAATTTTGGCTCAGATTTATTGAGCCATAGGTTAATCATGGTCGATCAGATTAGGCAGCTCGTGGGTTGTTACTTCAAAAATGATGTTATTTTTGATATTTTTCTTTAAAAAAATATAGTTGACTAGGTTGGCCCGTCTCGCTCGTTGCCCGTCGAGCCATGGATCACCCTAGCCCGCGACCCGAGCCCATTCCTATTAGTGAGACACACCCAAGTTAGAGAATGTGGGTTTCATGAACATTTTCTTTCTTTTTTTTTAATGTAATAATTGGTTAACAAACTACGAGGCAATATATTAAAAAATGTATAACTTTTTTAATTTTTTAAAAGTTTTAAAATGTTGCTTTTGTTGACGTGGTTAATAGATAAATATCTATGTAGCATTTGGCGAAGACTTCACATCAATAAAAATAACATTTTGAATTAAATTGTACCGGTTTTAAAAAGTTAATAACTAATTTAAGACTTTAAAAAATTTAATACTAAACTGAAGAAATCATAAAAGATTAGAGACAATTTAATTTGTTATCTTATAAATTAACTAAGTTTAAAAGTTATTAATGTTAATAATAGATTGGTTAATTCCAAACTTCTTAAGGTCTAATCAAACTGGAATGATTAGACTTGTTAATTTTTGCGCTAATAACTTATTTCTAGTGATTAGTTATACCCAACATAAATTGAATTATACTTACCCATTTTGAACTTGATTGGATTCAAACTAATATTTCAATTCAATTGATCAATTTAGATCCCAAATTCAAGTAATAGAAGATCTATAACAATTAAAGATCACTCCAATAATCACTTGGACTACTCCCAGATTGGTCAGCAAAAACATATTTCAATAATTTTTTTTTTTTGGTCTCCCAGGAGGTGTCTACTGGGCTGAAGCCGGTATCAGCACCCCTTTGCGGTGCTGATACATCCCTTTCGGAGGCTGCCACTGGCCCAGAAGTTCGCTGCATTCTCAAGGGCAAGGATCGAATCCAGAATCTCTTGATTAAGCGACGAAGGTATGCGTCACCCACGTCAACCCACTGGGTTAAACATATTTCAATAACCTCCTTTAAGCAACGTAACGTCAAGAAATAACAAGTTTTATTAAAGGTGCGACTGGATCAGCTATTTTAAGCAACGTAACATCAAGATATAATTGAGTTTGTTCAAGTCTTGCAATCCCAATTAGTTTACTAAAGATTTGTGGCGTTAATTTTCTTTAAATCTGCCTATGAAAGTGCCACTTGTGCAAAAGACATTCTAGTGGTTGGAACTTTATTTGTCTCAACACCGTCTGAGTTGACTTGGAAAAGTCTTGCCTGCCAAATGTACTAGTCAAATTTGAGATCCTACTTGAACATATCTTCACCATTGAATCAGATAGATAAGACAAAGACATAATGATCGTGGTCAGGTCGTGAGAGATGTATGTCAGATTTTCTCTCTAGTTTTCGATTTGTGGGGTTTGGCAAAGCGGAATGTGATTGATAGAAAAGAGAAGGGGTCAAATGAGGATAGGATAGCCATAATATGGAAGAAGTCCAACTGACACTGATATGTTATGGCAAAAACTAGATTAAGATTTAAGAATGGAATTTTTAGGAGACTTTTAACTCAAGAAACTGAAGATTCGATTTGCGGTGTAACGACCTACAAGACCCTCTTAACTTGGAAGAGAAAGTGCATTTTAAGCTTCAATATTTATAACATAATATAACATTTTAACATTTTTAAAATGTTCCGAAAAAACCTTAAATAAACAAAAAATTTAGCGTGATTAACTCTCGTCAAAATTCCCTAAAAAAAAAACAAACTCTCGTCAATTAATCACTAAATTAGTATTAATATGATATTATTTATATATTTTTTAAATAACAAATGAGTTTTACTATTGACTGTCACATAATAAGTTTTTGTAAACAATTAGGCCCACTACTATACATTTCAAACAATAAGTCCTAATTATTACATTATAGTTGTAACCTACTATTATATATTTTAAATAGTAAATCTCACTTATAATATGATAATGAGGTTTATTTTTATTTAAATA
>JAOQMQ010000006.1:29126771-29148609 GCA_027563845.1 Erythroxylum subrotundum | reverse complement strand
TTGTAACCTACTATTATATATTTTAAATAGTAAATCTCACTTATAATATGATAATGAGGTTTATTTTTATTTAAATATAAAATAATATCATATCAATTAATTTATTGACGTGACATTTAATTGATGAAAATTAATCTTGTTAAACTTTTTATTTACTCAGGGTTGGTTTTGAATGTTCTTAAATTGTTAAGGGTTAAATTGAACGTTTTGAAATGTTAGAGTTTTAATATTTGAGTTTATTAATTTATACTCGAAAAATAGCGAATATCAATATAAAAAGAAGTCTTAGTATTTGAGTTCCGGGGTTAGGGAGTGGAGATGGCAAAAAAAGTCCTAGTCCAGTTTGGATGGACTTTTGGAAGGTTAATAAGTACTTTTCTCCACCACAAAAATATTTTTTTAAGAAAAATGAGTGTTTCACTGTAAAATAAAAAATCACTTCTTTAATAGATATGACTTTTTTGACAGCTAAAATACAGTTTTTTAAGAAGCTCACATTTAAAGCTTCTAAAAAAAGCCTCTCAATGGCTTTTTTAGGTAGATTTTTCAAATCAAATAATGAGTCTATTTTTAGTCCCTTTTGTCCTTATGTTTTACACATAATTCCCACAATATCTACAAACTCATCTTCACGTTTATCTTGCAAACTCATCTTTTCTAATTTATTGCAAATATTCTTATATTACAATAAAATGCATAATTTATTATAATTTAACTATCTACTCAACTTAGAATATTTATTTTATGATTTATATAATATTATTTGACTTTTTATATGTTTTAATATTTATTTTTTACATTGATTTTACTTATGTTATAATCCATATAAAAGATTTGGTTAGATATATTTTAAAATTATAAATAATTAATATATTGTGCTTTGCATATTATTTAATATACTTTAAATAATATTTATATGCATAAATACTTTTTATTACAAAATAAAATATAGTTAAAATTAAATGTAATTTTTATTTTTATGTTACCAAACAGTCTACTGTACGAAGCTCTTTAAAAAAAATCTCTTTTTTAAATAACAGCCAAACAGTCAACTGATTTCTTAAAAAGTTCTTCTCAGAAAAAAATCTGCAAAAAAAAGTTCTACTGATAAAAGCTTTACTAGTATAAACCCAACCAAATAAAAGCTAAATTTTATATTATATTCAAAAAAATTTAATTTAATCGGACATGATCTATATATTCGAGTCGGTCTAAACTCAAATAAAATTTTGAGCCTGACCTAGAACCGGCCTGACCTCACCCATTATCATGCCAGTTGAGAGATGGGAGTGGCCATCGCTCGCCACTTTGGAGGGTGGAGTGAGTGGTGTATCACACGGAGGAGTTGAAAGGAAAAACCAAACAGGCCATAGCACCAAAGAACTATTACCATGATCATCGTGTCTGTTCCAAAGAACTATTACCATAATCATGGTGTCTCTTACTCTTTTTTTTTCTTTTTATCATAATCAGCAGATTTAATTCTTCCACAACTTTTGGCCTTTGTCTGTGCTTGTCCATCATTACATAACTCTTTATGGTTTTGCTACCACAAATACTTGGGGAACTTTGCCTTTCTACAACGTAAGTGTGACGAACCACAAAGTCCCCAGTACAGGAAAAAGCGAGATTCTCCAACTTACATGATTGATAACCCTCAAAAACACTATGCACTTTAAGACATTTTTTACTTTAGAACTCTCTCATCAAATCCTCCGTTTTCTACCTTAAAATACAAACCAATGGGAGAAGTAAAAGATAAAGAAGAAAACACTTGCAAGTATCACATAGCATAATATCAGAAAATCAATGTGTATAACAACATTATGGAAAGAATTCGAAAGATGACAAAAAGGTTCGAGACTGAACTAATCCGTCATAGTTTATTATATTAATAAAAACTATTTAAAAAAATAATTTTAAAAATAACAAACCAGCTTGAAATTGTATTATATTGATTTGAAGTTAATAGTCTCGACTTGAATTGATTGAATTTTTTTAATAAAAAATTTAGATTTTCAATTAACATCAAACCTTTATTTGAGTTTCAAGTAAGGTTCGAGTTTACCTTTATTTGAGTTTCAAGTAAGGTTCGAGTTTAAGCTTTTTTTCGAGCTTTAAACTCAAATTTTAGGGTGCGATCTTGATCAGGAACGTAAACTTCTTTTACATACAAAGCTTTCATTTTTAATATGAATAAAATGACATGTTTTGTATAATAAATAGTTACTTTTGGGTCTTTAAAATTCGATAAAATTCAAGTTTAGATCTAATAATTCAAATTTAGCAGGATTTTAAATTATCTTAAGCCTTTATTTGATTGGGCTTATATCAATAATTTTTTGTTGTAAATCTTTTATAAGAATAACGTTGATTGTTTGACTGTCATTTAAAAAAAGAACTTTTTTGAAAGAGTTTTATACATTATGGAAAGAATTCGAATGATGATAAAAAAAGTTCGAAACCGAACTAGTCCGTCATAGTTAATTATGTTAATTATATTAATAAAACTATTTTATAAAAAAATAATTTTAAGAATAGCAAAGCAGTTTGAACTTGTATTGTATTGATTTGAAGCTAATAGTCTCGACTCGAATTAATTGATTTTTTTTAAATTTAGATTTTAAGTTAAAATCAAACTTTTATTTAAGTTTTAAGCAGGGTTCAAATGTAAGCCTTTTTTCGAGCTTTAAACTCAAGTTTTAGGACCTGATCTCGATCAGGAAGATAAACTTTTCTTACATACAAAACTGTCATTTTTAATATGAATAAAATGACATGTTTTTTATAATAAATAGTTACTTTTGGGTCTATAAAATTTGATCAAATTCAAGTTCAGATTGAATAATTCAAACCTAAAAATTTTAAATTATCTAAAATCTAATTAAAATTTGACTCGGGTCATGGGCCAAATATGGGGCTTGTAGCCGGTTATCATCTCTAATTCACGTACTCTTAATTAAAAAAGCCCTATAAACCAAGAAGATTCGAATTAGTTAGCAGACCGATCAGATTTGACATCCCTGATAAGAATTTTAATGAGATGCAAAACAATCATACTTGGTATTTATCTGCGAAATTACAAATATATCCTGTGTAGATACGAGAAAGTGAATAGGTCTTCAAACCGAAGAGGAGAGCAAAATGGTAAATATACCAGTTCAAAAACCCTATACTGTAGCTAAGCTGCCTTTTGATTTTTTGGATCTGCGAAATCAAAACCCAACCTCGATCACTGTGCACATCTCGTTCTCTCTCTCTCTATCTTATATTCGCGCCATCGTACCGACAAAAGACATCTCCGAAGCAGATCCCTATCTCGATCTCGATCTCCCTTTTTTTTCCCGGTATTCAAATTTTACTTGAACACTATTGTATTTCACCTGATTTATTGTTTCATGTTTCGCTTTTTAATTGTTTAAAGGCTTTAATTATCTACTCTCAGGTGGATATCTTTTTTGAATCTTGTACTTGAACTGTTGTTGATGACGTTCTTTTCATCTTGAGTTTCGTTTGGTTACCCTTTTATGGTTTTGTTCACTGGGTCATATGGATTTTCAGATTTTCGATATACTCTTAAGTTTTCCAATTGTTGTTCTTGAATTAGGGTTTTAATTTTGGTGCGAATTGCCGCCAAGCATTGTGGATTAATTTTCATTTAGTTTTCTAGAACCCTTTATTTATTTCAAGTTCACTTGTTTTAATGGTTTACGTGTTTTCTGATTTTGGCTTTGTACATGCCTCAATCTTCCATCGGAGCTGCTTATTATCATTTACTGTCCATTTTCGTGATGTTTTATATTCGGGGCTTGACATGGTGGGGATATTGGGGAATAGTTGTTATTGTCACAGATTTCTTTAGAGCGATGTTGTCATTTAGGGTAAGAATTTTTGATAGGTTTTGGACTAGACGATAGAATGCTGGATTTAATAGTGTTTTTTCAGTAGTTTCATTTGATTCAAACTTTCAACAGGGTGTGCTTATCAGAGTTTATTTGGTGATCATAGTAACTAACCGGAGGTGGTTGTATCAGTTAGGAGATCATCATGGCTGCTTCTGAAGAAAATAGTGCATTGTTTCCTATCTTCATTTTGACTATTCTGGCACTGCCACTGGTGCCTTATACGATTATGAAACTATGCCGTGCTGCTACGAAGAAGAGTATGAGCATTCACTGCCGGTGCTCTGAATGTTCTCGTTCAGGGAAGTATCGTAAATCTATATTCAAGCGGGTTAGTTAATCCTGCCTTACTTTTTCCAACTATGTTAGTTTGTTATTTGTTTTTGTTTGCCTTTTTCTGCATCTAAATCATTTCTTCTGTTTATTTGGGCAGATTTCTAACTTCTCTACGTGTAGCAACTTAACATTGATATTTCTTTGGGTCATCATGATATTCCTTGTGTTTTACATAAAGAACATGAGCCGTGAGGTAAGCACTGATTATATCTTACTTTTTGTTAATTTACATTATATGATGTTTTCAATTTCATGCGAATGCATAGACTTCATTAGAAAATCACTTTGCGTCAATGAGAATCTTTAATTTGATTCTTATCCTGAACCAGATTCAAGTGTTTGATCCCTATTCTATACTTGGACTGGAACCTGGAGCTTTAGAGTCGGAAATTAAAAAGAATTACAGGAGACTATCTATTCAGTATCATCCGGATAAAAATCCTGATCCAGGTTTATTGTTTTGTAATGTTCTGATTTTAAGACTATTTAGAAAGTTGAAGTCTATGAATGGAAATAACTCATATTTTTGCCTTTGAATCTGAATTTACAGAGGCCCACAAGTATTTTGTGGAGTTCATAACAAAGGCTTATCAGGCTTTGACTGATCCAGTATCCCGTGAGAACTATGAAAAATATGGCCACCCTGATGGTAGACAGGTGAGACACTAGAAGAATGGCTACTTGTTATCATCTGACACACTTCTCAAAAAAAAAAAAAAAGGCAAGTTTCTTTTGACAGCAGTCTGATGCTCTCTATCTTTCTCTTGCAGGGTTTCCAAATGGGCATTGCCCTTCCTCAGTTCTTACTGGACATCGATGGGGCATCTGGTGGAATACTTCTACTCTGGATTGTTGGTGTTTGCATTCTCTTGCCATTGGTCATAGCTGTGATATATCTGTCGAAGTCATCAAAATATACAGGAAATTATGTGATGCATCAAACTCTGTCTGCATACTATTACTTGATGAAACCTTCATTAGCTCCAAGGTAATGAAGGCTTTATAGAAACACCACGATTGTATATTTGTTCATCCACAAAAGCATACATGCAGTCTCTACCTGATATTTGCTTGTTTTAGGTTGAAGTGAAGGAATACTGTGTTACTGTAGTGGTAATCTTGTTAATGTTAAACATTGATGCTTCTCTAGTGATTCTTTTTTCAAGTTGATTTCTGGGAAGTTAATTACCTCTTAGAACACTAATAGCTCTTTGGACGATGAAACCAGTAGTTACTGAATCTTCATCTTGAAGTTTACATCCTGTGTTGTAAACAAGAGACTGAGAGTAATGAGGATTTACCATCTTTTTATGTTATTTGGATTTCTGCAGCAATTTTATATTTGCATTCATCATTCTTTGAGATTTTCTATATACTGACACAATATTAAGCTTAAAATTTTCATACTTTCTTTCTAACCCAATATTACTTATCTTTTCCTTAATGTGTTGTGTGCTATGATTGTTTTGCTAACATAACACTTGATAGGACAGCAAAATTATGGAAGTCTTCACTAAGGCTGCAGAATATATGGAAATCCCAGTTCGTAGGACCCAGGATGAACCTCTTCAGAAGCTCTTTATGTCAGTCCGGAGTGAGTTGAATTTGGACCATAAAAATATAAAGCAAGAGCAGGCTAGATTTTGGAAACAACATCCTGCAATAGTTAAGGTAATTTTGTTGAGTACATAATGCTGTTTGTTCTAAGTTGTAATCGAGTTCAAGGCTGAACAATCTCCTTCCTTCTTTTCAGACAGAGTTGCTGATTCAGGCTCAGTTAACTCGTGAAGCAGCTGCCTTGTCACCAGCTTTAGAAGCTGATTTTAAACGTGTTTTAGAGCTTGCACCACGCCTTCTTGAAGAATTAATGAAGGTATCCTTGACCTATTCTTGTAGTAGTTAGTATGATGGTATGATTACTTTCATTTTTGATAAATCATTTCACTGTGTGCCCATTGTTGGATGATATCTTTACATCATCTTTCGTATAGCCAAAATAATCATGTAGCTAAAAGCAAGATCTTTTTGCTTTATCCTTTCCATCGAGCTGGCCGGTCTCAATTGGTCATTTTAAGTACTCTGGCTCTTGATATCATGGCAGAATAAATTGGCAATTTGTTTGGAAACTCTTTTAAGCATAGTTTGAGCATATTTGAAATATATGCAATTAATTTTCTTCTGCTCAATAAGAAAAGAAAGAGAATATGTTGACTATTTGTATTTACACATCCCCTTCAAAAGAAAGAGTCCTCTTCTGTCCTCTTTTTGGTGTTTTTGTGGTCATCAATGATCTGGATTACACGAGTTAAAAAGCAAATTTTTTTTGACCTAAATGAATTAGGGATAGTTATATAATGAATGCTTTAATTTATAGAAGACAAAACTGTCAAATTGATACGAGTGGTTAAATACAGATCTTTGATGAAATTACAAGGTGATTGTGTGTAAAGGCTTCTGTTTTTGATGTAATTATAGGTCCATTGGTCTGTAATTTTCTCCGATTTAGATTTTGTGTTGAGTTTTTGGATATGATTGCTTCATTTGTGTTGTTCCTCTATGTTTTCTTTAGCCTTAATTGTCAATGTTGCTAATTCTTCATGCAGATGGCTATTATTCCACGAACTGCTCAGGGTCATGGGTGGCTGAGACCTGCCACTGGGGTTCTTGAACTTTCTCAATGCATTATTCAGGTACTGATTTGTAAACTGTTTATTGGTTCTTATTTTTTCGGCATTTACTGAATCTTAGGACACTTTTATGCTGACCACATCTCGTTTATTTTAATTTGGTGTTTGAGTAACTTTTAGTTCTTCATTTATTATTGGTTTTTTCTGCTAACTTATATTTTCGACATCCACACCTTCCTCTGACCGTACTATTTCATTGGATAGTACCCTCTATGATTCCGCAGATGCATCGTATTTTTCTGGAGGATGGAATGTTACCCCCTTTTGTACTAAGCTATAGTTACTAGACCTTTAATTAGAACTGTATGTTGGCTTTACGCCGGCAGGTTTAGAATCTTTGGTCTTACGACCCTTGACAAAACCTGCTTGCTTTTGGTCTTTAATCATTAAGGAAAAAGTGCTTTATGATGATTTATGATGCAACTTTTTCACACTTGTAATTGGCCACAGATTAATGGATGTTGATGTCTTTACACAAATTTTCCAATTCTAGATCACTATTTTGAAGGCCCTGATTCACATCTTTGTTGATGAATGGTGACAGGCTGTTCCTCTCAGTGCAAGGAAGGTGACAGGAGGATCTTCAGAAGGTATTGCACCCTTTCTGCAGCTGCCTCATTTCAGTGAGGCTGTCATCAAGAAGATGGCTCGCAAGGTGAGGGAGTTTTAACGGCCTGATAGAACACAATGCTGTACAATATCTCATATCAGTTGTTGATTCCATACCTACACTTTCTCTCGCTTTGGCGCTTGCAAATGTAGTCAAAGAAATATCAAACCATGCCTTTTTTTAAATATTTCAACCATTACATTATGATATTTCATACTGACAGGCTTGACTTCTGAATTATATCACTTCGAAAACTAGTTTAATATTGAAGCATTACATTTGAAACATCTTACATCCATGTTCTCAATTTCTATTATGGGGTTATTGTTTATCATACTGGAGGTTTGCTTTCTCTAACTGGTTTCCAGCTTCTGTCCTTCCTGGACAAATGAACAATACCTTGAAGACAAATTATATTTATGAATCAGTCCATGATTCTTGTCTCATTTTCCATGACTACACTTATAAGATACGAAATTCGTGGTTGCAGAAGGTAAGAACATTTCAGGAGTTCTTTGATATGAGTCTGCAAGACCGTGCTGAACTGCTTCACCAAGTAGCTGGGTTTTCTGCTGCTGAAGTACAAGATGTAGAGATGGTGCTGGAGATGATGCCTTCAATAACTGTTGAAGTAAAATGTGAGACGGAAGGCGAAGAGGGGATACAAGAGGGAGATCTTGTAACTATTCAAGCTTGGGTAACACTGAGACGTGCTAATGGCCTCATTGGTGCACTTCCTCATGCCCCGTACTTCCCATTTCACAAGGAAGAAAACTTCTGGTTTTTGCTAGCAGATACGGTTTCAAATAATGTGTGGTTTTCCCAGAAGGTAAATTTTATGGATGAAGCTGCAGCAATAACTACTGCCTCTAAGGCAATTGAGGAGACAATGGAGGGTTCAGGAAAAAGTGTTAAGGAGATAAGTACTGCAGTCAAAGAAGCAGTTGATAAGGTTCGAAGTGGCTCAAGACTGGTAATGGGAAAACTCCCAGCACCAGCAGAGGGGACTTACAATTTGACTTGTTACTGCTTGTGTGACTCTTGGATAGGCTGTGATAGAAAGACAAATATGAAGGTTAAAATTCTGAAACGAACACGGGCTGGCACTCGTGGATTGATCTCAGAAGAAGGACCCATTGCAGAGGATGGTATCGAAGAGGAAGAGGAGGTTGAAGAAGAGGAATATGATGATTACGAGAGTGAATACAGTGAAGATGAAGAAGATGAAAAGGACATGAAAAAGAAGGGCCCTGCGGCCAACGGCAAGGTACAAAGAAAGGTTTCAAGCTCAGAAGGCTCAGACTCGGACGAGGAGTGACATACATAAGTTTTGTTTACACAGCAGAAAATAACATATTTATTTTTTTGGGTTTATTATTTGGTGAAAGAACCTTAACAACCAAGCACAATGATTGATAGTCATATGACTCTTTTTGACTCATCTAAGCTTTATTCAGTTCCATATACATGGATCATGGCATATTGTGTTTGGATGGAAACTCTTTCACTGTTGAGAGAAAGGTTGGACTCTTTAAAGACCATTTGGCTGCTTCACCAGAATCTTCAACTGACCACAATTAATGTTGCGAATAAAAATGAAGAACAGAAGGAGAGGAGAAAGAGAAGAGTCGAGAAAGACGAGAGAAGAACATAGAATTTTAGAGAGAGAGAGAGAGAGACACGTGCACAGGCGCATTAACTAATAATTCATATCCTTCCTTTTGAGACTATAATACTTTTTTTTTTTTGAAATAAGACTAATATTTTTATGTGTAACAATTATTTCTCCTTTAGAAAACATTGTTATTTCTCCTTTAGAAAACCTTGTCCCCAAGGTTACAGAATTGACAAAAAATGAATAATTTTATTTTCTTTTACCCATCTTCACATCATCACTAGCAATTGCTCCTTTAGCATCATGGAGGAAGGAGATTAGATTATCATAATGAGACATAATTGCATAGAAAACTCCAGCAATGTAACCACTTGCAAAGCTCACAATCTGCTCGTTTAAACTCCAAAATCAGATGAAATGCCTCTATGCTTTGCAGGGTTAATTTGTATGTTACTCTTAATGAAATCAAGAGGAGTAATCGTCATATGAGTTAGACCAAAGCTGAGAAGACCACCAGCCGTACAAGCAGCATATAAAGTCGGAGAGTATATGTCAATCTTACCAGGCTTGTTGGGAGAGGGGACGATTGAGGAACCATCAGAGGCGACATCTTTGTTATTTATGAGAGGGGTGAACTCTACGGCCAAAGGCTTTATGTAGTCCTTCTCTTGCATGAATTGCTCGTTTTGATTCATGAGTTCAGGAGTAACTGCAATAGTAGCTCTCACTTTCACCCCTCGTTTTGCTTCAAAAATTGTGTCACCGTAGTTTTAAGCTGCAGAAGGTAGTTCCCCAATTTTTTTATTCTATTTAGAGCTTTCAGAGATATTTTCTCATTCCTGCTTTGAAATTCTAAAAACATTTTCCCACTTGATTTGTGCTTCCATCAAGCTTTTCATGTTTTCTCCGATTCCAGAATCGACTTCTCTAAATCATTTGCTGCAAATAAAAATAAAGAACATAAGAGAGAAGGAGAGAAGGAGAAAGAGAGGAGTCCAAAAAGAAGAGAGAAGAACAGAGAACTTTAAAGAGAGAGAGAGAGAGACACACACACATTAGCGACTTAAAAAACTGCCCTTAGAAAACCCATGACGGTTGATTCTTCACTCGGTTAACTTGAGCATATTTTTGAATGTACGACTACTATGTTATTCTTTGTTGACTACATTCAGTTTTCATAGTCATTTACAGACATAAACATATGAGGGTACAACTCGTCGGAATGTCAGCTGTGTGATCGACATAAGCGCTTTCTGTTGGATAACCGTTGTCGTGGATCAAAGCTGGTCTAACACATTCCAGATGTCCAAAAGATGATAATGCGATTCCTTCAATCCCATTGGCTCAATTATAATCTTGTTGCAGTAATCCGATGATTGAAGTGCAGTATGACATCGATGTGGATCGACCAGTGTGTCAGGATTAAGGCCTGAAAAATCAGATGATCGCATTTGCTTCAGCCATAGCTTCATTTGGATGTCTTATCACTTTCTTCTTCCAGCTCGCTGAAATCAGTAGGCATCACATCCTCACTTGAATCTTCATCAGAGAGGTCAGAAACATTAAGATGCTTTTCCAGAGTGAGTTCATTTCTCAGTTCACTTGAATGATCAATTGTAGATATCCTCCCACTTGCACTTTTCCCAGCTTTCAATTCATTTGAATGCTTTGCTTGAACCCTAATGCGCTTCCCCTTAATGTACCGATACTCCCATAACGGAGGTGGATACTTTTTCCGTAATTTGTCATGCTTGTCAAGCATACCCAGCCTCTGGAAGACATTTGCCATCATGTTAACAATTGCAACATTTGGTCGGATTCCGAGCTCCTCCATATCAGCAAATATCTACAAGAGTAACAAGTAAGTTACCGATAGGAAAATGGAGCAGAACATGAAGACCATAGTATCTGCTGATCCACTCATAATGTATCACCAGAACAACCAGAAGATCTAGACCTATCATTCACAACTGTGCTTGAACCCAACAATAACTGAACAACTGAAAACCTACAGCAACTTTTCACGCTAGAGACTTTCTGCTTCAAACCAATATTGAAAATACTAACACCATGATTACAATAATTTCTATACTATGAATCATTGGCAAAATGAAATAAGGAGTTCTTCACAATCAGCGTTCACATTATGATGACAACATGTAGATGAAATAACAGAGTTCGAAAACAGATGTCATTCGGTACCTCAAACATCTTGTCGTACATTTCCCGTTTGTAATATATGGATACCATCTTATCAAAAAACTTCTTAGGCATGGCTTCCATGTGCTGTCTAAACAACTTCTTCCAAAGATCTTCAGCTTCATCAAGCCTTCCATCCTCTGATAAAGCATTCAATAAAGTGAAATAAGTCCCCATCGTCTTCCCTTGGCCTTTGCTCAACATCCATTTTGTTACCTGCGATCCAAAATGTTCCTGATAGTCACCAAAAGGGAACAATTACGAGAAGAAATAGCAAAGTCAGTGCCTTAGTACCTGGATTATCCTCTTCCAATCTTGTTCATTCTCAAGAGTTTTTAAAGCTTTCTTTACTGTAATTAAAGGGAACTCCAAATCCCAAGCAATAAACGAATCAAGAGCTCCATACACTTCCTCCTTTACATTTGACAGACCCTTTACCTACATAACCACGGAAATTCTACTTTTATCATTCCAAAGGTACAAGAAAACCTAATCTGATTCTCCTAACCACACCAACATTTCAAGATTTATATTCAAAGTAATTTTGAACTTAAATTCGAAACATAAGCAGAAACAGAAGCAGAGGTGAAAAGAGAAAAAGAAAGAATCTTTACACAATCAACAAGCTTTGCGGATTTGGAGATTGTCCCAATTCTTTTTCTCGATTTCCACACTCGGGGATACCTCGGTCGAGGACCCTTTTGAGCACATACCTGAAAAGGTTACAGAAAACAGTAAACAGCGGAAAGGATTGAAGATGAAACAAACCCGAATCTTCATATGCAGAGATTGTTCAAATTGTGTACCAGTTAAAGCTTACCACGAAACTGCTTTTAATGCTCTTTGAGGTAGATTCCACTCTACTCGGAATCAGTGGCGGAGAATACCTCAGAGATAGCATTCTGAAAGATCCCACAGAACAAATAAATTTCGGAAATGCAAGCTCCGAATTTATCAGCTCCCAGTGTTCAAGGTTCAATCCTGTACCAATATCCTCTTGCAACTTTGTTCCGCACAAAAAATAACGTTATTTTTAGAGGTATTAATGGGTCCGAATCACGTCTTCCCAGGTTGGGTCGGGTCGGGATGGACCGGAGCCGATTGCCAAGCCTTAGGCCCTTAGCATACCATTTTTCTCACTACCGAATCATTACCATCTAAAACGACAAACGATGAAAATATCTTAGAAGAAACCAAACCGACCACCCTTCCTTTTGTGTTCGGATAAGGCACATTAGTCATAAAAACACATGAATCACACACCTATACCTATCTTCGGGAAAAACAGTTCCAGAAACCATGAACACTCTACTATGTCAACAGCTCCTACCACTCAACCTCGTAAAACATTCTCCGAGGAACATCATCGTTCCTGCAATCCACCCCACAAGCACGAAATGTCTCAGGAACTCTCCAACAAAATGGGAACTGAACGCAGACGCCAAAGGTGTTGCACCCGTCGAAGAAAACCACGTAAAGAAGAGCTCCAGTTCCAAAGGAGACGGTAACAACTCCGACGAAGAGGAGATACCGGAGGAAATATTTTACCGGATGATCGGAAGAATACTGGTGGCCGTCGGCGTTCCGATGGGCCTTGGTCTAGCTTTGTTGTACGTGTTCGGTGTAGTTAGAGAACAGAACTTGTGGGAGGTGCCTATGTGGCTGCCATTTTCGACCACCTTCATAACTTTCGGAGCATCACTTTTCGGGATCGTTTACGGAGCTTTGTCGACCAGCTTAGATCCGAACAATAAGGGTTCGGTTCTTGGACTGGAAGAAGCTCAAAAGCATTGGGATGAGATGTGGGAGGAAGAGAAGACGCGTGAGTGACAGCTTAGCCACGGTCTTTTGCCTGTATGTAGTATCATTGAAAACTTACGTTTTTGTTTATCAAATTTAATATTTAAAGAAATAGCTTCTTTTTTTTTTTTTTTCCTTCTATGTTTTTACTGTAATAATCTATATCAATATTGGAATTAGTACCGAATTGAATTTCGGAATGGTATCGGTATAGATTAATATGAAATACCATTTCAGTTAATTTTATACCATTTTTATTAATTTTTTAAATTTATAAAATAGTTTCTAAAGTTTTTAAAAATTGTAAAATATTTCTTTAATATTATACTGTATAATTTAGACTAGTCTTATCTTAAAAATCATAATAATATAAATTTAAAATAATATTTATTTATTTATTTATTTAAATATTATTTTCACATATTCTACATATAAATAATAACCACAATTAATATGAAAATGATTATTAAAATATATTTTCTATCTTAATATTTAATTTTCAATAATAAAAAAATATATTTATCTTAATATGTAATTGTTATTAATAATAAAATATTGTTATATTTATATTAACAATTTAAAAATAAATAAATAAATTTAAAGTCTCTTAATTTTCATTTTAACATATATTTAATTATTTTTTAAAGAAAAATATAACTACTATTTACCGAATTTAAATATTATATTATTAATAATAAAAAAGAAATGATGATGGTGAAGAATAGAGAGAGTGGGAGAAAAAATAAAGAGAGGAAGAAGAAGGTAGCAGAGTCAGATTTTGAGGGTTTTAATTTTCTTTTTTTTTTTGCAGAACTGATTATTTTTTAAAAAATTTTTGGTACTAATTGATATTTCAAATATCGACGGTAGTTGAGTTTTGGGGGATTTTAATTTTCATTTTTTTTGCATAAATGAACCTAATTTTTAAAATTTTTTTGATACAAACCGGTATTTGAACTCGGTACCGAAACATCTAATTTTGTAATTTTTTCAGCTAATACGGTACGAGATTTGTTACACTAATCTATATAATTAAGTATTTTTTAATAATATTATAATATTAAAATGATCTTCACATATATATGATATTTTATAAATTAAGTATTTCAAATAAATTATTTAATTAGTAAACATTAAATTAACTAATTAATTTAAGTCAAGTAATAGCGGATTTGATTAAATTAATTGTTTAAACAATTTAAGGTTTTTAACTTTTCAAGCTTATATATAATAATATTTATCAATCTTTTAAAAATCGAATCGGAAGTTGAACCGGTAAGACAAAAAGTTTAAGGTTTTAAAACTTCAACTGATATTAGATCGTCGTAAAATTATCTAAAAATTGAATTAATAAAAAAATTGAAATATGATTGAAAGAGATTGTCCTTGCTCCTCAAAAAATTTGGAATTTAATTGAAATAAGCGATTGATTGTTATTAAATGAAAATTAATTGATTTATTTTAGTTTATAAAAATTGACAGATTAATTAATAAACTATTTGGTTCTTAACAATAAAAGTTATTAAAGTAAATTGAACCGAAAAGTAAAAAACTGAACCGAAAAATTAAATAGTTTAAAGTTTTTATGTTGAACCGTTTGAATTTTTCAATCATAAATTTGATTGAATTTTTTTAATGAAGTTTGTGATAAAAATAACTTTTTTTAAATTTTATGATCTTTTTAATAATTAACTATTAATAATAGTATAAATAAAGATTCAATTGTTTAGTTTGTTTAATAGAATATTTAACTTCGTAAAGCTTGATAAATATAATTAAATAAATTCAAAATAATAATTTTAAAATTAAGAATGTAAAAAATTGTAATTCAAAGTGTTAAATTTATTTTGATAAAATTGTAATATATGAATGTTTAGTTAAATTTTGATTTAAAATATTTATGCACGTAAATACAAAATTCCAACTTAAACTTATCTTTAAAACATTTAAAATTTAATTTAGACTAAAATTTAATGAAGGTTGAAATTCTCAAAATTTTGAAAACTCAAACTTAGGTTTAGACCCATCTATACATGGAATCATGTAGAGGGCATTTGGGCCCTTATCTGAATCAGCCCACCTCGGCCCAGCCTTAAGGTTAATAGATTTGACCCGAGTTAATTAGACTTAGATAGCTCAACACGTATAAGTAAAATGACATTTTCTAGCAAAAAATGACATTACTTTTATATTTTCATTAAAAAATAGCTCATGATAAGTCGAGTCGGACTACATTGGGCGAGTTCACATATAAGCAAAACGACATTATTTTGCAAAAACGCATTATTTTTGCGTTCTTATTTAAAAGTAGTTCAAGTTAAGTCAAGTCGGGCTGTCTCAAGTTCGAGCCTAGAGTCCGACCGGACCCTAACAATAACAATTAGGCTAGGCTCGGCCGCGCCTAGAATCATAATTCATGACGTAGGCAATTGAGAGTACCTTAGGGACACACGTCGATCGTTGGTGGCCAAGATCTTCAAGTTTGGCCATTTGGGATGAGTATTTTACTATTTTAGCTTATGCTATATTTGCTTTGGAAATGACATTATCAAATGACGTCAGCCGTGAAACCCTTTTTTTCAAAGGGTGACGAAGATTGAGAATCTTTAAAGACTCTTTTTATATTAGAATAAGCATGCGTAGCCATCCTCGTCAATTTCAGACCGCTGAAAACCAAGTCAAAAAAATTGACTCTTTTTATATTAAAATAAGCATTTGCAGCCAAAATTGCCAATTCCAAAACCGTTCATTATCAAAATAACGTTATTAAAAAAAATGAGTTTTTAATATTATATTTAATAATTAAAAAATCAAATTAATTTAATATTAAAAAATTATAACTGGCCAATTTTTCTTTTTTTTTTGAAATTTCTCACAAGGTGTCTTATAAGGGTCTTAAATATAGAAAGATATCTTTAAGCCATTCACAATCAGACTAATCCCCGCTCGAGCCAGGTAGGTTTCTTACAGGAGGCAAAACTTTGACCTTAAGTTTTAAACGATTGCATACATGAAGGTGGTTCGAACTCGCGATTTCATTTAAGCCAGAAAAGCTTCTTATTAACTTACCTGTGTCTTCATATTTTTTAAATTTTTTAAACCGATGTATCGAACATGTCATTACGTCTAAAATAACGTTATAGATCATATCATTCAAATTTGACCCGAAACATGATCATCCTTGATTATGGCCAACACTCATTAGGTTACCTGGACATGTACAATGGCAAGTATCTATCAGGTTCTGTCCCTACTCTCCACTTGCATCCATAAATTAATTGCAAATCGTTGTTTGGGACCACCTGGGTTTTAACCTCATCTAGCTCTTTCAGATGGATTCCCATTGATGTCATCTCCACACACAAAATTGTAGTAGAACTAAAACTCTTGGAAAGAGACACCCTCTCTCGATGATTGATCATGACGCACGTAATCAACCTTGCGATGGTAACTAAGTTAGTACGAGTGATTTAACACTCTCATTTCTAAATTAGAGGTCTTAAGTTCGAGTCTTAAAAATGGAAAAATCTGTTTAGACAATATTTTACTTTTTATAGGCTGATCTAATGCGAGCAAAGATTAGTCTGAAAATAGATGACTTAAAGACATCTTTCTATAATTAAGACCCTCCTAAAATACCTTATAAGCTAACAAAAAAAAAAAAAACCCTTGCGATGGTCCGCTACAGATCTATAGTTTCATCCTTAAACTTTTGCAAAACAGTGTCGGAGTCTTGTAGACAATGACGAAGCCAGGAATTTAAGATAGGAGGGTCCAAATATTTAATTTTTAAAAATTTGAGAGGCCCGATGTACCACTAACCTTTAAATAACCCGATCCTAATATATATATATAATTATTTAACAATCTTAAGGGTAGAACCCAATACACCAATGGCTCCCACCTACCTCCGTCCCTGCTCGGAGAGTACTTCCACGATGTCATTTTAGTGTCAACTTAGTTCTTGAGAGTTTTGAGAGAATAAGAAAACTTGCAAGATTCAATGCACCAGAGACTATGTATAACAATTTGGTCTTAGCATGATTCGACCCCCATTCCAAATTAATAAATTATGTTGAATTTAATCAAAATTTAGATCCAACTCGAGTCTAAAGAGTCAATCTAAAATCCGACACAAAAAACTTGAATAATCCAACCGTCCCTATAATATGGTCAAATCTAACCAATTGTTGTGCCTAAATAAATATGTTAAACAAACCTCAAGGTGTAGGCGAGTTGGTAAGAAATTTTTTTGACTTAAGTGAAATCATGGGTTTAAACCCTTCTCATGTATAATGCTGTTTAAAATTTAGAGCTAGAGCTTTATCTCTCGCAAGAGATCAACCCTGCTCGAGGGGGAATTAGTCTAGATGTAGATGGCTTAAAGATGTATTCCCATAGTTGGGACCCTGCTAGAACACTTCATGGGAAAAAAAATTGTTTAACAACTCTTACATATGTCTAAATCTTAAGATCTATATATAAATTACTAAAAAAATGAAAAAAAAATGTATGAAATAATCAACAATAATAAAAAATTTCCCAGATACGTGAGATCTGAAGAGGTCTACTAGTACAGTCTTACCCTAACTAATAGAGAAGTTATTTTGAACTGACTTAAAAAATTTAATAAATAAAATATAAAATAAGGAAAAAGAATTATCCTGTACGAGAATCACAAGAATTTTTTTGTGAAATTTATTAATATAATAAATAGTTTAAAAAATTATAAAATGATTTTTATCATTAAATAATAGTCTTTTAGCTGTATCCAACTTAGAGTATCAAACTTTTCTATTACTAGATGACGAACATAGCAATGAAGATTTTTCAAACGTGTAGATCGAAGCCGGCCATAGCAGGATTCAAATGCTAATCTCTCACATAAATGACAAAACAAGGAGAAAAGGTTAAGCAAAAGATCTCCAAAACAGGATTCGAATACTAATCTTAACCATAAACACAAAATCTAAACCAAGTGTTCTTCAATTCTTTAATACCAAAATGGTCAAATAATCAATAGTTGAATGGCATTAGATGAGCAGACTTGGTTGAATTTGAACTCTAAGCTGCTTAACAACCTGAACATAGTGACATTTGCAAATCACTATTTCACTATACGACAATGTCTCCACGATCTTTTTTCTTAATCACCATCCCTGGACATTATCTCTTTTCTTGTCTTCGTTTCCGGCACGAAAACTTGTTGGACTTTTCCCGAGAACACCTAACTAAGTTGTTCTGTTTCTTAGTTACTGTTTGAATTCTGCAGGTGATGTCTAAGAGCATTCAGAATTCAAGCAATAGATTGTGACAGAAATTCTGTACCCCCGAAAGGATTCCAACCTCGTAATAGCTGTTACTCACGTATTTCGGATAAATTAAGGTGTAACTATCTGCCTTAGTTACTGTTTGAACTCTGCAGATGATGTCAAGACATTCATAATTCCAACAACAGATTGCGATAGAAATTCTGTGCCCCAAAAGAAATCCAATTATGTAATAACTCGTTAATCAAGTATTTCAGATGCTAAATTTTATTCTTGGAATTGGGAATCTGCACTAACAAAATTTGAATACTTTCAGGACAAACATAGCTATACATAATATGTAATTCATGATCTTCAGAGAAATTAACAGATGACACAAGCATTAGGATCTTCCTCTGCACTTCTAACATAATAGTATGAGGTCATATGAGGATTATATGCCTGATAGGCTTTAACAAGGTCGGCCACACTATCTTTCCCATCTTTTGAATCCTTCTTCTGTTCTTGAGGCTTCTTTGGATCATCTTTCTTAGGCTCGTCTTTCTTCTTTTCAGCCTCTTTCGCTGGTCCAACAGATACAATTTCTGTGTGGCAAAGCTTTCTGAGTTTGCTCACTATATGTACTGGATCAACATCTCCTGTTACTGTCAGTTTCTTATCCTTCATGTCCATGGCCACTGAATCAACCCCTACAAAACCGATAATCGAAAACTGATGAGTTCTTGCCAAAATCAAACACTTTTTAAGATCTGGGTCATCTTTTTATGTATGAAAATTAAAAGAGAAGTGAATTTGGTTGATGGGTACTTACCATGAATACCAGAGACTGTCTTCATGGCTTTCTGCTTCACCTTGTCCTCGTGTAGATCTAATTTCAACACTACTTTCTGTTCAACAAATTGAAAAAACAAAAGGTTCAAAAGACTTTCTTTAAATGAATAAACTTGACACAAGAACAAGTTGGATCTTATAGAAACAACCACTGACCATCATTTTTATAGCTTGAGAAGCGCAAGGCTGCAAGATGAAGGTAGAGAGACTTTTAGACTCGCCTTCTTCGCCTCTTGTAGAGAGAAAATTTCAAGCATAAGCTTTGGTGAACTAAGAGATCTTAGCAGGGTATTATATAGGGGAAGAAATGATAAAACTTAGAGGTTACCAAGTCAACAGTCACCGATCTGGTCAAGATTAATGTCAGAGACAAGCGACAAAGGAAAGCACTTGTGAGTTTCCATCGTTGGAGACACTGTTTCAATTATTGCAATATATGACTAAATTTTTTATTTGCTTTCTGTAAAATTAACGTCAAATTTTTGGTTCTTTTTTTTTCCTGTAAAACCCTTTTTTAATTAGTTTGACTATTTTTAAAAATAATTTAATTTAATTGCACAGCTCGAAATCGGGCTTAGTGCCTGTTTGGATAGGCTTATATCAGTAGAGCTTTTGATAATAGAACTTTTGTCAGTAGAGCTTTTCTAAGAAGTCAGTTGACTTTTTGGCTGTCATTTAAAAAATAGCTTTTTTGAAAGAACTTCATACAATAGATTGTTTGGCAACATAAAAATAAAAAACACTTTTAATTTTAACTATATTTTATTTTGAAAAATATTATTTAAAATATATTAAACAATATGCAAAGCACAATATATTAATTATTATATAATTTTAAACCATCTAAAACATAAATAAAATATAACTAACCAAATCTTTTATATGGATTATAATATAAATAAAATTAATATAAAAATATATATAAAAAATTCAAATAATATTATATAAATCTCAAAATAAACGTGAATATGTGCTTGTAAGCATTGTGAGAATTATGTGTAAAACATAAAGGTAAAAGGAACTAAAAAATAAGCTCATTAATTGCTCTGAAAAATCTACCTGAAAAAGTGCTTTTTCGAAAAGATCTAAATTTGAGTTTCTCAAAAAAGCTGTACTTTAGCTTCCAAAAAAGCCATTTCTATGAAAAAATGCTTTTAGATTTCGCAGCTAAACACTCAGTTTTCTTTAAAAACAGTTTTTGCGGTAGAAAAAAGTACTTATTCACTTTCTAAAAGCTAAACCAAACAGGCACTTAATATAAAAAGTTCATGTTGGATCATATTTAGTTTGATCTATTTCGAACTCAAACTTTTATTTCTTTCAAATTTATACTTTTCAAGTTGATTTTAAGATTAATTAAGTTTATAAATGTAAAATCTTACTTCCGACTTGTTACTATTTTTAACTAGTAAGCTTAAAAATAAGTTTAGTCGAGTTATAATCAAATTTCGTTAAATTCGAAGCTCGATCGAGTTTGACTTGATTAATAAAAAATTTAAATCTCAATTAAATAAAAATAATGTCATTTTAGCAGTTAATCTTTTTAAATGCGGGATGAGTATCATACTTATTAGTTAGTAGATTTGATTAATTGTAAGTTTGTTTGATTCTAAACTATCCCAATAATTACAAGTACTATTAATACATAGTTAGTTGCAAATTAGCTACTCCAATCCTCATATTAAGGAATTACTTACGGCCTGTTTGGTAGAATGGAATACCCATTCTAAGGATAAGACATTCCTAACGTATTCCTAATACAGTGTTTGGTTTAAAAACACACGCCGAATAAGTAAGCATCTGGTTTACTTATTCTTAAAAATTGGAGAATAGAGAAACCCGCTACCAACCTATCTTTACTTATTCGACGAAATAGCTGATCCTTTGCTGTTCTTGTTGAAGATAGCTCTACCCTCTCACGTTGAAGCCTCCGAAACAAGTTATCCTTCTTTAGCCTCTGAAACAACTTTCCTTCTTCGACGTTGAAACATCTTCGAGCCTCCGAAACTTCTTATCCTCTCACGTTCAAGCCTCCAAAATCTTCCACTTCTTCAACTGCGTGATTCTCGAATCAAGTTCGTGATTCCAGCATCCTACACAAGTGTTTGATTCTAGGTAAGTATTTTGCATTGTTTCAATGGGGGGGAGGGATTTTTTCATCTAGGCATTTCAATTGGGTGATGGGTGTTGAATGGGTGGGGGGGAATTTTGTTCACCTGGATATTTCAATTGGGTGATGGGTGTCGAATGGGTGGGGGAAATTTTTTCATCTGGGTATTTCAATTGGGTAATGGGTGCCGAATGGGTATTTCCCGTTCGTCTTCTTTCTGTTGTTTTTATGCTTGTTGAGTAGTCACCTGATGTTTGTGTTTGTTAACAAATTCTGTTTTGAATTAATTACAGTTGGGTTCAACTGCCATTGGCTTGAAGACAACAGAAGGTGTAGTGCTTGTTGTGGAGAAGTGCATCACCTCGCCATTGCTGTGGAGAAGTGCATCACCTCGCCATTTGTTAGATTCCTTGAAATGGTCTTTTCTCTTCTCTATTGGATTGTACAGATTCCCAGCTGAAAACACACATCAAAATCT
>JAOQMQ010000006.1:29091066-29104806 GCA_027563845.1 Erythroxylum subrotundum | reverse complement strand
ATTATTTGTTAACTTTTTTACTAATACAAATCTTTCGTAATAAAATTATCAATGAATTACATATTTTCAATCATATTAAGGTCCAGGGGTAATTTCGTCATTGGCACAATTTTTATGTTCTGTCCACTGCAACCAAACACATTTTTGTCATCGAGAATGAGATAATTTGTTCTGTTCTGTCCATCACAACCAAACATCTCACTGTCTCCAATTTTTGTTCTCTTCTGTCCATCACAACCAAACATCTCACTGTCTCCAATTTTTGTTCCGTTTCGTCTCCAAATTTCTGTTCCGTTCCGTTTCAGCATCACACTTGCCAATTTTGTTGTTTTAATCTGTTTCAATCCATCTCATCCCCATAATTATATGGGTCTAATATAAATGTATTGATGAGATGAATTGAAACAGAGTTGAAACAACAAAACTCCCACATAAATGTGTGGATGAGATGAATTAAAACATGGTTAAAACAACAAAACTGACACAGATGATCAAGTCTGTTTAGCCCATATAATAAATGTTCCTGTTTCCATGTGTCATCTTGTACTCGTTCCATTAATATTTAATAGATGGATAAGATGGAGAGAGTACATGCTGGCACATAGAAACAAAAACAGAAGAATTGATCCCAAAAGTTAGGAACTCGAGATGTGGAGGAATGTTTTATAACGTAAAGCATATGAATTACATGACTCGTAGGTCGCTAATATTCGCGCCAATATATTTTTGGCTATAGTACAAACATATAATGGCATGATTTTGAACTATGGCTATAAGAATAGGCATGGCAACTCGGCCTAGCCATATGCTGAATTTCTTGGCCTGATTGGGCCACGAGTTAGGTTCGAGTCAGGGCTACCTAGCCCAGCTTAGCCTGTAACTTGATGGAAAGAGATAAAATGACGTTATTTTTTGGAAATTTTTATATAAAAATTTCAGATTGTGTCACGTACAGAGCAGTTCTGACCTAACCCATTGTCATCTATATATATAAATAACTTGTTAAAAGGAACTAATTTTGGCCCGAAGTTAACGAGACAAACTTTAACTCAAATTTGAGCTATCGGTTTGAAGTTTAGTTCAATTACCAATGACTCAAACAATTTGTGCATCGTAAACTTTAAGACTAAAACAATATCGTTTAAACGAATTCAAATTACACAACTCAAATTATATTCAATTTCGACTGATAATAAATTTAATTTCATCTATTGTCATTGTATGTATAGATTGATTTAAATTTATTACTTAATTATAAAAAATGATAATTAATTTGATTAATTTGATTTTGATATTTTTCTTAATTTAAACTTAATCTAAAAATTGATTAGACTCACATTATTCTATTCAAATCAAAATAATTTTATTTTAAAATTTAAAAAAATTTTTAAAAATTAGATTGAGTCAATATTCTCAATTTTTAATTTATCCAAAACTCAATTAATTTCAACAAATTGATTTGATAATTATATTAAAAAAGAGTGAAGGTGTTGACTTTGAGCTAAGCGGACTAAACCCCGGCCATTTGTCATTCCTAACAATAGGTTTAATCAAACTTAATCTTCTGATTCAAAATTTAAAAATAAGGGTATGAGTTTGAATTAACAAATTTGATTTAGTTAAACTGAACTTAATTTAAAAATAAAATAAAATTTCAAATTTCGGGTCAAATTCATCAGACTTTGCACCGAAACTTTAATCTCATGCTTGTTACAACATGCTCGGCCCACTAGGAAACATACAAGTACAAGACCGAACGTGTATAAAATATAAGATTCGGATCTTCTAGTCGGGCCCAGGAAGTGGAGGACCCGATCCAAATAATATATTATGTACTGATTCTCTAGGGTTTTTCTTTTGCGTCTTAGAAGCAAACTTACTACAGCGAGAAGAAGCACTTTTTGCAGGGTTAAGCAACGATGGTAACTCTTTCGCGCTCTTTCTTCTCGATATCTATCTGGGTTTCTTGTAGTTTTGTATGTTGATTAATCTATAAAGCTTACTTGGGTTTCTTCTTGTTCTGCGTTTTAGATCATCCCAGAGAAGAACAGGAGAGAAATCTCCAAGTACCTCTTTCAAGGTTAGTTTCTCTTGTTCTCGCACGCTGTTTGGTTTGATTTATTGTTTTTCTCGTTCGCTTTTAGTTAATTCAGTTGCCTAAGAACATGCCAAAGGAGGGAAGTTTGAATTTTTGGTGGTTTGATTTCGATTTTTGGTACTCTGAGATGGAGAATGTACGTTGAAAGTAGCGAAATTATATTAGATTGAGAGGCATATTACTGGATAGGGGTTCTTTGGTTGAGGCAATTGGTGTTGTAACTTGTAAGCTTAAAGAACGAATTAAATCTCTGCTCTTTATCTCGTTCTTGTCTTTTTGGAATCTGTATGGACGAAATAGATGAAACTGGGTTATGCTGATTGAGCATATCTATAGCTTACTTGATTGCTTCTTGGGCATGAATTGTACTTGTGAAATTTGGATGCTTTTGATAAGAACAATGGCGTCTGATCTCTTCTCTGTTTGTTGGGAATGTTAGAGGGAGTTTGCTATGCTAAGAAGGACTATAACCTTGCAAAGCACCCGGACATCGATGTACCAAACTTGCAGGTTATTAAGCTCATGCAAAGCTTCAAATCAAAGGAGTATGTTCGTGAGACGTTTGCTTGGATGCATTACTACTGGTACCTCACCAATGATGGAATTGAATTTCTGAGGACTTACCTCAATCTTCCATCAGAAATTGTACCCGCCACATTGAAGAAATCTGCAAAGCCTGCAGGTCGTCCAATGGGTGGTCCACCCGGTGACCGTCCTAGGTAATACATCCATGTCGAGCACTCGTTGGTTTAAACATTCTCTACAAATCCAACTTGGTTATCTGATGTGTGATTAATGCCTTCTTTCACTTGTATAGAGGCCCACCTCGCTTTGAAGGAGATCGACCCAGGTTCGGGGACAGAGAAGGATATCGTGGTGGTCCTCGCGGAGGCGATTTAGGTGGCGAGAAGGGAGGAGCTCCAGCAGATTTCCAACCATCTTTTAGGGTAATCTTAACATGGTTCACTAAAGAAATATTGCATTATCTCATACTTGTCAAAGAATAGTTTGAATACCGAATTGACCAATACACATTGTTCGTGTTACATGGTTTCATCCTGTAGGGCTCTAGTGGAAGACCTGCGTTTGGTAGAGGTGGTGGAGGTTATGGTGGAGGAGCTCAAAGTAGCTCTTCTGGTTTTGCTTGAAGGTCTTGGTGCTTCCATGTCGTTCCCCCAACTTCGCGGAATGTAGCTGTTTAGTACTGAGAAATGATTTTATTTGTTGACAACATGAAGGTTTTGATGCTTTGGAGTTGTTTTTTGGATTTAAGTATAGCTTTTGCAGTTTAAGAACAGTTTCCTATATTGCATTCGTTCTGAAAATCTTAGAATTACTCCTTGACAATTCTTAAAAATGTTTAAGATTAATCGTAAAGTCACTAATTTAATTAGAGTAAAATGATGAGAATCAAGTGTAGACGGAGACAAGAAAGTAACCATATATTAAAACAAAGAATACACAGACGCTTAGCATCCAAGGCCTAAAAAATACCACAAGACGAGACACACACTTGATGGACACACGAGAAGACAACCTCCGAAGAGCCACATACGAGTTAACGGTTCACCAGACAAAACGACCTTAATCAACCTCCTCCATCTTGCTCTCCTCGGCGCCATCTTCCTCCATTGTAGGCATATCAGCATCATCCTCTGCAGTCGCGTCTTCGTCAATACTCAGCCCCAATTTCAACATCCTATGAATTCTAGCACCGAACGTGTTGGGATCATCCAAACTGAAACCAGAGGTCAAGAGAGCTGTCTCAAAGAGGAGTAGTACCAAGTCTTTCACAGATTTGTCATTCTTGTCCGCCTCCGCCCTCTTCCTCAGTTCCTCCATTATACCATTGTCGGGGTTTATCTCCATTGTCTTCTTCGAAGACATGTAAGAGCTCATGCTACTGTCCCTCAGTGCCTGAGCTTTCATGATCCTCTCCATGTTCGCGGTCCATCCGTATTCTCCTGTGACCAAACAGCAAGGAGAGTCGACAATCCTATCGGACACGACCACCTTCTCAACTCTGTCTCCTAGAATCTCTTTCATAATCTTGCAGAGGTTTTCGAAAGACTTCTTCTTTTCCTCTTTCTTCTTCTTTTCTTCCTCTGTTTCGTCGTCTAGTTTTAATCCTTCCTTTGTAGCGGAAACGAGCTTCTTTCCATCGTATTCTTTCAACTGACCAACAGCGTACTCATCAATGGCGTCAACCATGAAAAGGACCTCGTAACCTTTCTTCTTGAGTCGCTCTAAGAATGGAGAGTTCTCAACTGCCTTCTTACTCTCTCCCGTAATGTAGTAGATGTCTTTTTGTCCCTCTTTCATTCTGGTCACGTAGTCCTTCAAGCTTGTCAATTCGTCGCCACTCTTTGTGGAGTGATACCTGAGCAAGTCGGCTAATTTGGCTCTGTTCTGGCTGTCCTCGTGAATACCCAATTTCAGATTCTTAGAGAACGCCTCGTAGAACTTGTTATAGTCCTCCTTGTTCTCTGCGATCTCATTGAACATCTCAATACATTTCTTCACCAGATTCTTCCTGATAACTTTCAGAATCTTGTTCTGTTGAAGCGTCTCACGAGAAATGTTGAGTGGCAAATCATCGGAATCAACCACGCCTTTGACAAACCCAAGGTATTCTGGGATGAGCTCCTCGCAGTTGTCCATAATGAAGACTCTTCTCACGTAAAGCTTAATGTTGTTCATTTTCTTTCTGGTGTCAAAGAGATCAAATGGGGCTCTTTTCGGGACGAACAGGATGGCTTTGAACTCAAGCTGACCCTCAACAGAGAAGTGCTTGACCGCGAGGTGATCCTCCCAATCATTTGTCAAGCTCTTGTAAAAGGAGGCGTATTCCTCCTTGGTGATCTCTTCGGGTTTTCGCAACCAGATTGGTTTTTGCTTGTTGATGAGTTGCCACTCACGAGAAACCTCCTTGATCTTCTTCTTCTTAGATTTGGTCTCCTTTTCTTCATCAACATCTTCAACGTTTCCTTCTTCTTCCTTCTTGGGCTCTTCGTCCTCATCATCACTTATCTCCTTCTCTGTAGTCTTCTCAGTCCAAAGATAAATGGGATAGCTGATAAATTCAGAATGCTTCTTGACAAGGTCCTTGATCCTCCTCTCCTCCAAATACTCGAGCTGCACCCATAACAAAGCCAAATGACAACTCATTAATAGTCAGGCAAAATAACGCGCATCCTGATACCAACCTTCAATGTCCATCAATCAGTTACCTGATCTTCCTTAAGGAAGAGGGTTATTTTGGTTCCCCTGCCAAGTTGCTCTCCATTAACATCTCTTGTCACAGTGAAGGAGCCACCGGCTTGAGACTCCCAGAAGTATTGCTCGTCATCGTTGTGTTTCGTAGTTACAACAACCTTATCTGCCACAAGGTAAGCAGAGTAGAAACCAACACCGAATTGCCCAATCATACTCACATCAGCTCCAGCTTGCAATGCCTCCATAAACTCCTTGGTTCCAGACCTTGCGATTGTCCCCAGATTATTCACCAAATCTGTCCAATATTAAGAGTAACACATCATAAGCCAATGTTTGATGCACAATCACCATAGACAAACTCTGAACTTAGAATCAAGTTACAAAAATCTCAAACATTCCATCGGCATCAATCCAATAACCAAATCATAACTTCTAATCATAATAGAATCTCTGTTAGTAATTAATTACCTGCTTTGGTCATGCCAACGCCACTGTCTATTATCGAAAGGGTCTTGTTGACCTTGTCTGGTACAAGTCTAATGAAAAGCTCCGGTTGAGCATCGAGCTTGCTCTTGTCCGTCAGGCTCTCGAATCTAATCTTATCCAATGCCTACTCCATAACAAAAAGGATCAAGAATATCAATTCTTATTCCCTAAAACAACGATTTACTCGCTTCAAATTCGGTTTTTTTTTAAAAATCAAGATCACGCATGAGCAGAAAGTGAAATGAGAACAAAACGTACATCAGAAGCATTGCTAATGAGTTCTCGCAGGAAAATCTCCTTGTTGCTATAGAAAGTATTAATGATCAAGCTCAATAGCTGATTGATCTCCGCCTGGAAAGCAAAGGTCTCAGCGTCTGCCATTTTCGCGTCGGCCATTGCTCACCCTCACCACACACAGACTTTCGTCACAAAACCTGAAAAAAAGCGCGAGAAAATGTCTCGAGAAAGCTAGAAAGATCAAAATATAAGAAGCAAACACTGAGCTGAAGTTTCGAACGGTTCTCTGCATCAATGGTTCAGATAGTATTTATAAAACGGAGTTGCAGAGGTTCTAGTCTCTTCTTCTCCGATAACTTGGCATGTAAGGAAGCAGGTCGGGAGTTCTGGATTCTTCGACGAAACGGTGGCGTATGTCTCCTTTTTTCACATTCGACAGTTTCTATGTGCAAACGAGGTCGAGAAGTTTCCTCCAAGAACGATGGTCTGGACTGTTCTTTCGTCAGTTAACCGTTTCTTGTCGCGCGTGGGACACGAGATTGTAGTGGATTGATCCTGCTTATACGGATTTTTCTTTCGTCAGTTAACCGTTTCTTGTCGCGCGTGGGACACGAGATTGTAGTGGATTGATCCTGCTTATACGCCCAAAAGCACAGTATTAATATAATTAATTAAAATAATATTATTTAATTATAAAATTAATTTTTATTTCCGAATTTAATTTAGAATTTAAATAATTTAAATTAAATTTATCAATTTTAAATTGTCAATTAAAATAAAAACATGAATTTAATTTTTAATTTATTTAAAATATTTTGAAAATTAAAAGTAGTTCGATTGAGACTCAATCAACTCGGATTGAGCTATTGAATTCACTGTCGGTCTGAGCATTACCGTTTAACAAACGTAGTTCTGTCGTTTCATGTGGGAATCAAAGTCAAACTAAACCAAACTGCCCAGCAAACAACCAAACCAGTGGGGATCCACAGATCGAACTAGCATTTTCACTGATCCGTCATGAACCCATCGAAGCATGGCTACCACTAGTTCAGCTAAGAAGAAGGCCATTCGTCGATCCAGGTCCCAACCCAACGCCCCAATGGCTTCTCCTTTCAATTACAACAAACTCCGCTTCATTGTTTTGCTCATCTTCGTGACTGGCGCCATTTCCATCTTGGGCGTTTCATCGGCCAGACGGAGAAGATTTCCTTCTGCTAATCCCTCCTTCCCTCAAATCTATACGATTAAGGTCCTCAACGAATTCCATCACGACCCTAAAGCGTTCACTCAGGTAAACCCTTTATCGTGATCCCATGGCCTCTAGTCGATGAGGACAGTTGATGGAAATTTGAATTTTTTTTTTTGGGTTTTTGAATTGTATTTTTTTTTAGTGAAAGGCTGTTTTTTCATTCCATGGGGTCTAGATCCGCAATTCATACATCCTTGTAAAAGATTACTCCAAATAATTGGTCAAAGGTTTGTGCTTTCATGTAGATATGTTGCATATGTTTCATTACTAGGCAACTGATGTTGTCTACTTCTGAGTTTCAGGGACTTCTTTATGCTGGAAATGACAGACTTTATGAATCAACTGGCTTGTACGGTGAGGTGAGAGGCATAGAAATAGTTTTTAAACACGCCTTTTAGATTATTGGATGAGCTCTCTGATTATTGCTTTACATTGCCACCATTTCAAAAGATACAGACATTTAAGTTTATCAGACGTTTAACATTATGGTTTAGCTGGTTTTGTGTGGCATGTGATTGGTACCTATGTTCTATTTCCGTGTTTCAGTCATCGGTTCGGAAAGTGGATCTTCACACTGGGAAGGTGCTGTACCCTCATCCTCCATGAGTAATTCAATCATATTTTGAATTTATGTGCTTTCAAGGTTCTAGTATTATTTTGCTAATACTTAGATCATGCTGTCTAGTTTGTTGTTGCTGAAAATGCAGTAGTTTGGTAAGATAAGACAATTTGTTCGTAGGCCAATCCTTCCCCCAGTAAGAAGTGCTTTTGTTGGCGAATTGAGGCGCTCTGTAGTCTCATAGGGCTATTAATACCCACTTTTGAAGCTTGCTTTGTAATTTCTTAAAAAAAGCAACAAAAAGAAAAAGTATGAAAACCTAAGCTCGCATGTAAAGGACTAAGCCCTTAAAGGCTATGAAAATACATCTGTACAAGAAGAGAGGGCGAAGAGGTAATGTAGTATGAAAATCGACTTGGGCTTCAGTCATAGTTAGTCTTTTGCTGAGCAATAAATTTCCTTTAATGCCTACAAAGAGCCCTGTTGTTGGGGCTCTTTTAAGTAAACGAATGTCTATTGTATTATGGTTGTGCTGATTTATCATCTTGCCAATAATGAGATTATAATATGAGAAGAAGCAAGATGTCTCATTTAGCATTTGGCATTTACAGGTTGAGATTCTTCAGATGATGGGTAGTTCATATTTTGGGGAGGGCTTAACTCTTCTTGGCAACAGGTTTGTGAATTGACTCTGCCACTATCTACATTTCTTTGTAACATCTTTTGGGGGCATTTTCTTTATTATTTTCCTGTTTAAGACTGTCAATTTGATGAATTGGGATAATCTAGTCCAAAATAGTATAGAGTCTTTGTGCTAAATACCAATTGATTTTTTATCGCTATCTATATGCTCATCTGATACCTTATTCTTCCACTGAATTCCACTTGCCTCTTAAAGCGTGTAGGAACAGAATTTTGAAGAGGTTAGCTCTTTGTACATGAAGTCCATCAAATGGCTTTACCAATATTCTTGGAGCATCTATGTTACTGCCTTCTTTTTAGGACCTTTCATCCATACTCGTAATCATAAATTCTGATATATTGAAAATTTTTGGCATTTCACTCAAACACTCATATGAAACATATGTGTCCTTGTACACACAGTCAACAGATATCTGGCTGCGGAGTATCAATGTGATATTGCATCTTGACACTATGGGATTTTTTATATTTCAAGTCATTGTTGACTCCTTTGTCTTGTTTCAATTCTTGTTTTATCATGTACAAGTGCCAATTTGAACTATATAATGCTAATATAGAAATTTATGCTCTTTTGTAGGCTGTTTCAAGTAACTTGGTTGACGAAAACTGGTTTCATATATGAAGGAAAAAATCTGACCAAAGTTTGTGCTTCACCTGTTTTCTCTCTGTTACATATATCTCTTTGCTCATATTATGGTTGTTAAGCCTTAGGCATATTTAAGATGTTATCTGAACTTTTATGTGGGTTGAATAAACACTTTTCAGATGCTGCTACAAGGCTATGCTAGGATACAGATAGCCAATGCTTTACTATATTTGAAATTTATACACTTCTACTGCATGTTGAAGTGGAATTGATCTTATCATTGAGATGTAACTGTAATTGTCATCATTGATCTAATTATTGATATTTCGCTTTTTCATGAATCTATGTTCTAAATTTAGTTGCATCCCTTTTCTTCTTATTCTCGTTAATAATTTCATCCATGTATGCTTGTTGCAGATTGGGAAATTTACTCATCAGATGCTCGATGGTTGGGGATTAGCAACTGATGGAAAAATTCTGTATGGCAGTGATGGAACTTCAACTTTATATAGACTTGATCCAAAGACATTTAAAGGTCTTTTTATTCATAACACCAATGTGTTATATAATATAGTTAATTGGTGTCACCCTTTAGCACTTTGATCCAGATGACCAATTTTTTGGCTTATGCACATGAGTGTTGGCTATGAATTTCTGTTGTTTACTTTGTCTTAATGCTACGTACTTTAACCTGGTCAATGCAGTGATTGGAAAAAAAATTGTGAAATACAATGATCGTGAAGTTCGCTACCTCAATGAACTAGAGTTCATAAATGGTGAAGTATGGGCTAATGTCTGGCAGGTACAACTTGACTCCTACTCGTATTATTTTCACTAGTTTTTGGAGCTTT
This sequence comes from Erythroxylum subrotundum, assembly GCA_027563845.1. Taxonomy (NCBI): domain Eukaryota; kingdom Viridiplantae; phylum Streptophyta; class Magnoliopsida; order Malpighiales; family Erythroxylaceae; genus Erythroxylum; species Erythroxylum subrotundum. The sequence goes on along the minus strand of JAOQMQ010000006.1, from coordinate 29,094,822 downwards.
TGGAAATAAGTTCTTCCAAGGGTTGAATGTCACAATTGAAGTGGCTCTCGTTTCGACCACTTATGCTGGTGAAGAGACTGAAATTCTGTTCTGAATGGGAATTCTAAACAGCTTTTCAGCAACTGACTTTACTGGTACCTTCTACCTGAAAATCCCTCTAAATCTTGTGTTTTTAACTTGTAGACTGATTGCATTGCAAGAATTTCGTACAAAGATGGTCGTGTTCATGGATGGATTCTACTTGAAAATTTGAGGTTTCACTTTTCATTTACTTCTGTTGTTAATTAGCTAAGATTCGTTTTTAAGTTGATCACAAAGCAGTTCATTTCTTTTTATACCCACTTGAGAAATTGCAGGATCTTGACTATCTCTTTTCCTTTCATGTTTTACAGGAAAGAATTGATAGCAGCTGGATACGTTGTAAGCATTCTCCTCATGAATTATGCTTCTTGTTTTGATTAACTCGTATTCTCATCCCTTCTCGTTTTTCTTTCAATAACAAAATCGGCATTCCTTAACTGATTTTTCAACGTTTCCTCTCCATTCTAGCACATTGATGTATTGAATGGTATTGCATGGGATAGCAAAGACAACCGCGTATTTGGTAAGCTTCTAAAGCTAAACTCTCTGTTTCTCCTAATCTAGGGATTTGCTAGTTCTGCATTCTATTGAAGCAACTTTCCCTGTTCAGTGCTCCTTGTTCTTTGCCTTCTGGATTTTGATTTTCGTCGTATCTTCTTACAGTTACCGGAAAACTGTGGCCAAGGCTTTACGAAATCGAGTTACTTCCGTTGAAAAACGGTTATCGGAGGAATGAAATCGAGCGGCTATGCATAATCTAAGAAGCTGCACAAGTGGAAAATTTGGCATTCCGCAAAAATAGCTAGAAAGTATTTAGCCAAGAGTGTAAGAGTTTCTTGTGAGGTAAGTTCCAACCCGAACATAAGGTGTAATGATCTCTTTGTAATGTCTCAAAAAGAGACTCAGATAGACATGTTTGTGAAGGCCTCAGCTTCGCAACACAATTTCAATTTTGGGGTCAAATTTTTTATTAAGCCCATTATCTTCACTTAAAGTTCAGAACTCTCTTTTTTCTTCTTCTTTTTTTTTTTTTGGGAAACAGAGAACCGTAACAGTTATCTTTTGAATACGTATTGGGTAAACTTTCGGATTGACGCAATAATTTGTAAATTACGCCAACTGGATACTCTGTATTAAGCAAATCTTATACGATAGACTTAATCGAGAGAACATAAATAAGGAGATTTGAACACAGGATTTTTTGGCCCTATGTCTTCTCACTTTACCAACTTGACCACTCTTTAGGAGACTAAAATTTGTCAAAATGTTATTTTAGTTTTGAATTTTTAAATTTATAACAAAACGAACGTGATTTTGAAAAAAATAAATTAAAATAATGTTATTTTGAAGATGAGTTTTAACTGTTCTAATCATTTGGGTTGGCTTTCAAATATAATTTCAATCTAAAGCCTAATTAATCAAACTTAATTTGGTAATTATATGTTACACTGAGCCTAGCTAAACATAATTTGCAAGCTTAACTACTAATACCGTGAAATATTTCATAATTGGATCCTTTTTGTATTGTTTTACGGCGTGTTAGGGAATTCCAGCATGCGCTTCTGAGCGATCAAGCTCTTCAAGGTCGTCCAGCAACGAGGAGCTGTTGGACCCCGAACTTTTATTGGAAATTAGAAATTATTAAATAAAATTTAATGAGAAAATATGGTATGATTCCTTGTAATGAATGAAAAGTATGGATGTATTTAATGAAATGAAAGACATTTGAGTTTTCTTGTGTTTTGCATATGTTTAATAAAAAGGTGATGTAGTATGATTTTAAACATGACCTTATCTAATGAGTAGAATGATGTTTGTTGTATTTTTGAGACAATTTCTAAATTTGATGTGGATTGGTTGACTGTATTAGCTCCCTTGGGTGTTATGGAGGATTCCAATGATTTAGCACATGTTATGTATGTGTTGTGGGAGCTTTACTGAAATTGAGGTGAAAAGAATTGATTTGGTTTTTGATGACTTTGAGATTTTGGGTAAATTTGTATGTGTAAGGGTACAATGACAATTATAGTGAATAAATTTATTTGAATGGAAGATGAAAAGCAAGAAATGAATAGTGAAAGTGTGAGATTTTGGAGAATCGTAAGTTTGAATTTTGTTTGGGATGAATAGTAGCAGAAAGTGATTTGTAAGCTGAAACTTTCATGAAATTTTCTGGGTTGATCTGGAAGGATTTTGATAAAATGATATTCATGAAAGTTATAGTTTTTCTTGATAGCTTTCTATCGCTATAAAGTATGCAATTTTTCGATATCGGAGCTAGGAGTTATGATCGATTGAAATTTGGAAGTTGTTTAGGAAGAGTTGATTAGGACAGAAAGTTTGATTGAATTTTTGACCATTATAGAGACTGATTTTGGCTTTAAGTTCTTCAAGAGAATTGTAGATTATGTTGTTATCTTTCCATTGATATAAAGTATGACATTTTTGGACAAGGGAGTAGAAAGTTATGAGTTTTGGAAGTTCTGATGATGCTTAGGATGAGCTTGTCAATCAGTCACTTTGTGTGGACTTTTTGACCTCTTTAGAGACCTATTTTGTTTTAAGTCCTTCATGGAAGTTGTAGAGCTGTCTTTTACCTTTCCATTGATACCAAGTTTGTAAAATTTGGAGTTCTGAGTCAAAAGACATGCAAGTTGGAAAATAGGATGCTGGACTGATGATGTGCTCGGCCAGCCCAGCGCACGTCTGGTGTGCCCGCACTGGGTGACCTCTGACCGACCGACCGAGCGCTGGGCGACCGACCCAGCGAGCGTTGGGCGACCGCCCGAGAGAGCGCTGGGCGACCGACCGACAGAGCGCTGGCCGACTGCTCGTGCGAGCGCTGGTCGACCGCCCGAGCGAGCGCAGGGCTAAGTGCGACGCGACCAATCCCTGATTTTTCTTGCGGATCCGACCTACCTCCACTCGTTGACCCATAACTTTTTTGTTTGACTTCCGATCGACCCGATTTTTGGAGCGTTGGATTCCTAAGACATCCTTCTATCTTTCCATGAAAATTTATGATTTTATGAGACCGACTGAGAAAGATTGATTGAATCAAAGTGAGAGGATCGATTAAAGGAGTATGAGTTGAATATTTTTCTGAATATGGTTCAGTATTTTGGTGATATCTTGAGCTATAGAGCTCCGATTGAGTTGATTCTTGTTCCTAATTAAACTAGAGACATGGATCTACAAATGTTCTGAAGGAATCGAATTTCAATTTAGCTCCTAAGATGTTCAATTTCTGGAGTGAAGTTAGGTGTAGTGTTCAGTCTTGGTTTAGTTTTGGTCTGAAAGTTTTTTGGCCATAACTTTTTCATTTCTGAACCAAATTGAGTGTTTTTGGTTTCATTAGAAACGTAAGACATAGAGGAACATTTTTCTAGAAGGAAGTTTTGTCAAATTGCCTCATTTACCTTATCAAAATAAGGAGTCAAGATGTCAGTTTTAAAGACAAAAGGAGGGGCAAAATTAGAAAAACTACTTAAATGAAGGGTAAAAAGGAAAAAAACAAGAAATGTGTGGTTTTGTTTAAAAGAAGAAGAGAGTTGTCGTAGGAGTTAGAGAAATGGAAGAGAAGGAGAGGTGAGTGTTCGGTGGTGAGAAGAAGAAGAGAAAAAGAAGAGCAAACTTAGGGTTTTGATTTTTCTTGCTTTAGAAGAGAGATTCTAA
>JAOQMQ010000006.1:29061995-29081260 GCA_027563845.1 Erythroxylum subrotundum | reverse complement strand
TAGCAAATATTTATATGATGCCATGTGGAGTGAGCGTAGTGATCGATCGTGGTGCGCCTTTATCGTAGGATATGGACTGGAATGACCTTCGGGCATCCCGGTGTGTACCCTGCAGTAAGGGGAAGCTATAGAATCCTTGCTCGATTCAGCTCTATTTACTGCTCGGTTCTGCCCATCTTTTTGCTTGCCCTTATTCTGACCCGAGCTACAAGGTTTTTCACGACCAGCCCCCTGTACACTCGTAACAGCAGCCATTCCTTGTCCCTTATCTCCACCCACAACCCTATCGTCATCCTCCTGATCAAAATGTAAAGCATCAAACTGATATATGTTTGCTGATTTCGGATTTCCATTGTCATATTGCTTCCTTGGTTGTCTCTTTCTCTTCTCAACAATCATCTATGGACCAAAATCATTTGAGGCTCGAGTAATCGGCAACTCTCCTTCCTTTTCTTTGTTATTAGGTCCATCTTCTTAAGGTTTCCAAGAGCAGAACGAATCTGAATGCCCATACCTCCCATATCCGAAGCAAATATTATCCAAATTTTCGTATTCAACCGAGAACTCCTCACCATCAATAGAAAATTTGGAAACAAGTGGCTTGTCAAGATCTACAGTAATGGCCAACCGAGCAAACCGTCCCTTCTGCAATTCGCTCATATTATAATCTACTATAATCACCTTCCCCACTGCTTCGCCTAAAGGTCCAATTATATCTTCCGGATAGTATTGTAGATGCATCTCTAGCAATCGAATCCATACCCCCGCCATCCTAGGTGTGCATTGGGACACACGAAACTTCGAGTGCCATGGTTGCACTTGGAGATAACTCCCCATAATCGTCCACGAACCTTCAAGTAGAGCACCCAAGTAAGCCGAATCCGAAGCAAAATCCACCATAAAGTACCCGTTTCCGTCGTCGAGAACTTTCGCACCATTCATATTCCAAATACCCTCAAGCTTTGTACACAATGATTTGTACCCAATACTCCGGCCAAGCAAGTTTACAATCACGATGTACTTAAAAGGTTTGCACAACCTTTCTTTCAGACCAGCGGAGAGAGTCACGGCCGGAAACCTCCCACTCCGGTCAATAGTTATGTCTCCCTCATCCGCTCAAATCTTCGTTGAATTAGCCACGTCCTCCATGGTTGTTTCCACCGCAACGCCAGAAACCCTGTCCTGATACCCCGTCAATGGCGGCGCTTCTCTATGCTTCACTTTCTTCGTGGCCCACCCCTCTCCATCATCCGGCGGCGGTTGTCGGACAGCCTCCAGAGGAGGCGTGAGCGCTAAGGAAGCTTGCATGCTAGGTTTTTCTAAGATACGCACCCCTGATTTTACTTGTATGGTTTTTCCACGCAAATACATTCATTTGTATCATAATTCTTTAGACCAAATTCATATTAAGCATTGACATTATATTAAGCATCTGATCGAGCCTGTCGTATAGGGTTTGTCTAGTGCGGAATACCTAGTTGGTGTGATTTATAGATTATTGCGTCAATCCGAAAACTTATCAAATACGCATTCAAAAGATAGTGACTTCGAATATCTCCGTTTTAAAAAAAAAACATATTAAGCATCCCTTAAACTCTGATCTCAAAAAAAAAAGTTTCAAATAATATATCATGAATATATTCTCATAAACATATAACTACTTTTTAAATTCATATGACAAATTCTTTATAAAAAAAACATATGACAAATTAACATTTTGTACTTTTTATGATTTATTAGTTTAATATTTTTTAAAAAATAACCTACTTTTTTTTTGAAAGGTCAGACTAATAAAACCACTGAAGTATATACGAGGCATGTTCGAGATTCACAGATATACTTCGCAAAGCAATTATATACATGTTCCCTAGCAAAAGAAATACTAAATTGACAAACATAAAATGTTATTGTGTATGTACCAAATATCACGGAGATATCTATCAACTAACCATTCCAATAAAAATATCGTTTTAATATGATTTTATTATTTTAAAAAATGAGAAATCGAATTGGGGCAGCGACAAGTCTCTTGAAATAGAGAAATGCATGAAGCTCTGTCCCATTCGTTGGTGCGTGTGACACTTCGCACTACACGACCACATATTACGTGTTCTTCTTTTTACTTGCCTCTCGAACTCTCCAACTTGTTTGGTCTTTTGAGGTCTACGTGTTGTTTTATACAGCAGAGCACTGTCGGGACTGGCAAGTAAAACCTCCACTTTTCGAATGTGAAAACGTATTGTTTGTACTTAAACAACAATGGTGGTACTGGTCCGGCCACTTTCCCTTATCTTTTTGTTCCGAAAGTGACTCACATTCCTTGTATTTATTCCACTCTGGTGGGATCTACACGTCGTAAATTGTTTAGGAAAAGGTACCGAAAGGAATGTGTTTAGTTGTCACCTTAACAAGAGTCGTTATTTAGTTGTTTTGACTAATCATTTTATTTTAAATTATTAAACGTTTAACACGTTTAATTATTTAAAAATATGTAATTTATAAATCATTATATACATTTAAGAATTAAATAACATTCAAATAAAAAAACACCTATTCAAATTCTTATTTATCAGATTTTATAAAAACATATTTATCAATTCATAATTATCACGATATAACTCATATAAATGTTTTATTACCAATGATTAAAAAATTAACCTATTTAACTAATTCAACTATAAAAATTTGAGTTCGGATTTTAATTTTTCAGTTTGATTTATTTTAGTAACTTTTATTATTAAAAACCGATTAGTTTATAAATTAATCGGTCAGTTTTGTAAATTAATCAATTAATTTTTACTTAACAATCTTCTTTTTTCAATTAAACTTCAAATTATTTGATAGGTAAAAATTTTTTCTTTTAATTATATTTTAAAATTTTAATTATATTTAATCTTTAACTCACTTTTTAAGAGTTTAATACCGGTTGAACCTTTTAAATCTTAAACCCTTTATTTTACCGGTGTAACTTCATGTGTAGCTCGATGTGATTAGGATTTAGTAGTCAACTTTCTCATATAAACATTAAATTTGATACTTTTGAATTTATTGCATCAATTTCACTTCTTCTTTTTTTGTTACTCACGAGATGTTCTAGGAGAGTTCTAACTATGGGAAGGCACTTTGAAGCCATCTACACCCAGATTAATCCCCGCTCGAACCGGATAGGTCCTTTATAGGAGGCAAAGCTCTGACCTCAAGTTTTAAACGGCTGCATACATAAAAAGGTTCGAACCCGCAAGCTCACTTAAGTTAAGAGAGGTTCCACTTTGATAATTGGTGTAGGTTACAAATTATCGTTCTAACGTCCTTTTTGACACTTACCCATTTGACAAATCCAAAAAGGGCATTGGCAATAAGTGTCCAATATAATTACTCATATTCCTAAAGTCAGATTCCCACTGAGAAATCCAGATGAATGTAATAATTTTATATGGGAAGAAGTTCAAAAAAGCTATCTTCTGGTAAGCGTCATGGGTATATTATTGGTTGTATCACTAAAGTTGATTGGAGTAGACACAATTGCATGAGTCAGCTATAGTTTAGTGAGCCATATAATATGTAATGTATAGATTTTGCTATTTGTAGTGGTCATCAATTGACGGTCCAATCAAAAAATTTAATTTAATATCATTTTTAAAATTTTTTAATTTAATAATTAATCTTTTGAAAATTGTATAAGTTAATTTAAAAATTATTTTTCTGATGTAACATATCAACTAAATGTTAGGTATATGTTTATTTATTAGTCTTTAAAAAATAATTTTTGATTTAATTTTACGAAATTTGAAAAATTAATCACTGAATTTAAAAATTCGATACTAAATAAAAAATCTAAATAAATAAATACTTTTAAATTTATTATCCCTTAAATAAAGCAATACACACAGATATGTATATATTAAATATAATTAATATTTATAATATATTATCTTAAAGTTTTAAGTTTGAAATATAATATTTTTAATCATATATAAACTTTTATTTGAATTAATTTTTCTCTAAATTTACTCGAAATTTTTATTGGGATTAAAGTCATATTGACAAGTTTTTTCATGAATATATATTCATAAATTTAGATTTAATCAACCTCGTTAAGAAAAAAAACTAACTTATAATAACAACAATATCTACTAGAAATTCTATCAAAGTACGAGAAAGTTTAATAATACGCAGCTTTACTTCTAACTAGCAGAGAGGTAAAAAAGATTAACTTAATGTAAATATAATATAATAACCTTACTTATGTATAAATTTCAAATTTTTTTCTGAATTTACTAGGAGCCCTGGAAATTGTGCACATTATCCATGGGTATATATTATGCCTATCATTATAACCTTTTTAATCTCAGAGGTAACGCAGGAAAAACAAAATCTTGAATTAAAAAAAATACCAATAATTAAAAAACTAAACCAATTCACTCAATTAAATTATAAAAATTTTGAATTAAATAATTTTTTAATTTGTATTATTTTAACGACCCCTACTATTAAAAACGAACCAATTTGTTAACTAACGGACCATTCTCATAAACCAACTAGTTTTTATAAATCAGAATAAATAATTGATTTCTATTTAAGAGTTTAATTTCTTTTATGAATAAAAATAATCTCATTATTTGGTTTTATTTTAAATTTTTTAATTTTATATGATCATTATTATATACTAATTTTGTAACGAGTAAACTTTTTAAAATTTTCAAATTATTATTTTATCGATTTAATCTTCGTTATGATTTGTTAACCATTAAAAATCACTTGTCTGAGCTAAAGTTGAAAAATAACAAATCAAAAGTTCACATCGCAGTATGCTTAAATACAAGTTTGAATTTAAAAGCTGAAAAGAAGGGAAAGTTTGAGTTAAGGGATCAGATCTTTCGTTTCAATTAATCAGTTTTAATCATATTCTATTAAATCTCATCCACATATTTATGTAAAGTGTGTGAATTTAATTAAACAGAACATGATTGAAACACTCTAAGTGGAACAGGTTGGACCAACCTAAGAGTTTCGAGCATAAGAGTATTTGTGCATTGCTTATTTTTTTAAGGGAAATAAAAACCAAAATTACACTGCAAATCGGGAGAGACAGGTTCCCGATAAATCCTCTAAAAGAATCATGTGGCATTCGATAAGTGTTGTGTCAAAATAAGTGACTTCGACATTAAAGTGATCCACATAAGTGGCAAGTCAGTCGGCACATCTATTGCTCTCTCGATAGATGTGTCAATGAACAACAATCCAGTTCCTATTGAACAATTCATTGATGCCTCTAATTAGAGAGCTGACCTGGTGATCCGGAAAAGATAAATTATCGATCACCGCTATAGAATCTACTTCAAGCTCGATCCAGTGATACCTCAAATTTCAAGCCTAAGGACAACCCGCTGTGCATTGTTTATTGATATATGAACAATGTACAAACACCCGCTGACCCGCAACCTGCCAAAAGATCCCAACACGTTTCTTTTGGTCAGTGATAAGAAAAAGAATTGGTTACTTTCAGTGTATTTTAAATTCTTCAGATAGTCCACCAATGTGAGTTGTACCAAATTCAGAGGGAGATGCGCTGAGAAAAGTTGCACTTTTACGTTCAAAAGAAGGCAGTGTCGTGACTAAGCACAGCACATAACAAGCACGCCCAGAGAGGGCTCCATCTGATTGAAGTTGGCACTTTCATTACCTAAATTTGCCCAACATCTTTAGAATTTATTTATTTCTGTCAGCGATGGCCTATTTGGTTTCATATAATTAGATTGTATGGTCTAAAAAATATAAGTGTCCAATTCTTATAAATTTACCGGAAAGGTCCAAGCTGTAAATCGTGTGCGGGGTATAGAAAGGTTTGACCCTCTTGTTCCGGGTAGAATAGCCTCTTATTATATTGCAACATGGACAGGCCTATTTTATTTGACCCTCTTGTTCGGGGTAGAATAGCCTCTTATTATATTGCAACATGGACAGGAATATTTTATCTTAGTGTCCATCCGCCTTAGCATCGATACAAAGGATTACGTATGGAAAATATTAATACTGTTCTTTCCAGTAGTATCGGTGTTGTCTTTTTTGTAACTTTTATTAAATTTTAAATTAATATAAGTTTAAAATTTTTAAAATTAAAATTTCAAGTTTAAAAATTTTGTATTAAACCATATTTTATATATAGAAAATTTTAAAATAAAAAGTTAAAATAGACTTGATTTTTTAAATTTATTTAAACAAGACTTAAATCCAACCTACTAATTCTAATATCAATTCGAGCGTTGGTTGCAATAATGCATAATCTCAATTATAATGTAATTTGAAACTTGATAAGTAGTACTTTTGATCTAATTCATATTGGAAAATATAAGCCCAATGTTTCCAAGAAGTAAGCCTATAGACTATTTCTTACCTTGACTTGGGCAAGGTGCTTTAAAAAGGCTCGATAGTGCTAGAAAAACTGAGGCGTTAAAGTTATGCAATTAAAAATAATTATAAATACAATAATTTCGGAGAATTTTGAAGCAATCGATAAAAGTTGATTATTTGTAATCATAAGATTATAGATTCGATTCATGAAAACAACTTCAACTTAAGTTAATATAAGTTTCCTTTTTGTGAGCTTAGACGGTATGCTTCACCGGCCGATTATAATTAAAGTTAATAAATTAAGTTCGGTTTAATTAAAATTCGAGTTAGAATCTATTTAAAAGATTAATTCGTATTGTTTTATAAAATAACGTCATTTTATTAAGTTAAATTAAAATATCATTTTAAGGCGGTCCAATTAAGCTCGTCATTTATTTAATAAGTTTATTTAACTCAACCTTTTCCCATATATAAGTAACTGTACATCGAGAGGATTTGGGCTTGGAAGATGGGGAGTTTCTATTATTATGACGTGATTGGAGTTGGACTTTTAACCATAGAAAAGTAGTATTATGGGCTTAATTATGCTGAAGTTAGGATAGTGAATTCTAACTCTACTTGACTCAATTAATTATTTTATTTATTTATTTAATAAAGAAATCACAATCACCATTATTTAGCATTTTTTAAATAAAATTTCACTTACGTATAAAATAATTTGCATACTAAATAAATTAGAATACTCACGATAACAATAACAATTCAGTAAAAAAATTCGTTAAAACTCAAGATTTGAGGAGGTTCACTAACAAGCAGTCTTAGCCTTTATTTGGTTTAACTTATACTAATTAAGCTTTTGTCAATTGAGCTTTTTCTGTAGATATTTTCTAAAAAGAACTTTTATAAGAAACTAGTTGACTGTTTAGCTGTCATTTAAAAAAGAGTTTTTTTGAAAAAATTTCATACAGTAGACTGTTTGGTAACATAAAAATAAAAATAACTTTTAATTTTTACTATATTTTATTTGTAATAAAAATTATTTATGCATATAAATATTATTTAAAATATGTTAAACAATATGCAAAGCATAATATATTAATTATTATATAATTTTAATCCATATGAAACATAAATGAAAGTATATCTAACCAAATATTTTATATGGATTATAACATAAGTAAAACTAATATAAAAAATAAATATTAAAACATATAAAAAGCTAAATAATATTATATAAATCCGAATATAAATATTCAAGTTGAGTGAATAGTTAAATACATAATAAATTATGAATTATATTGTAATAGAAAAGATGAGTTTGCAAGATAAACGTGAAGATGAGTTTGTGGGTATTGTAGGAATTATGTGTAAAACATAAGGGCAAAAAATACTAAAAAATAGACTCATTAATTGATCTGAAAAATCTACCTAAAAAAATTATTTGAGAGACTTTTTTGAGAAGCTAAAAATTTGAGCTTCTGAAAAACTGTATTTTGGCTGCCAAAAAAGTCATATCTGTTAAAGAAGTACTTTTTTTATTTTACAGTCAAGCACCCATTTTTCTTAAAAAAAGGCTTTTGTGGTAAAAAAATACTTATTGACATTCCAAAAGCTCATCTAAATAGACACTTATTCTTAATTAATGAAGAGGTTATTTCCAAATGACTCACATGAAATTTTTTTTAAAAATAAATACTTAATAAATAAAATATATAATAAGTACTTTACTAAATAATTAGGATGCACAATTTTCTATAAATTTCGTGTATTAAATAAATTATTTAATAAATTAGTAATTTAAAATTAAACCAAAATTGCAATATAATAAATCAATACAGATTTCTTACCAAACAAGAGTTCTTGAAGTTGATTGTCACTTCACTTCACTAATATGGAAAACTCTTGTTTTCCAAAGCCAATTTGATCTCTTCAGGTACATAAAACCCAACTTGATCACTACTAACCATATATATGTTATCTTTTTTTCTTAATATATATTTTCAAGATCTAGAATCTGGACCGTCCAAACAAGTTTCAAGAAAAAGGATTGGACGGCTAGGATTGAGAACTTGTTGAACGGGGCCCACTAAACGAATCAGATCTATCAGAGATTCGCCAAGTGGCTTGACGCTAGCAGTGACAGCAATGCCCTGAGAAAAGTCAGATATTCTAGATTTTAACCCACACCTTTAACTGACACGTGGAGGGATCTCATACGTGAAGAGCACTATTGCCTTACATCTCTCCGGTGACCTTTCTCGTGTGACCAGTCACTTTATCTCCCTCTCGCTCTCTTTTTTCTTTCTCTCTACCTCACTTTATCTCACAGTTTCTTTAGATCCAAACACTCCGATTTTAAGTTCTATCTCCCTTCTCTTCTCTGCGTGGTGTAGACGAAGCCTGAGGCACTTTCTCCTCTCAGTTCCTCACTTTCATTTGATGAAGGTTCAATCTTGAAGCTTTTTGGTGTTTATTTTCTCTTGTGTGCTCTGTTTTTGGTGGATTGTTCTTTTTTCTGTTATCCCGATTAAGTGATTGTTTACATGCCATAGTTGCTTGCTTTAGCCTAATGGGTATTCAGATCTGATTTTTCTTTATGCCCTTTGGCTCTGGATGGTTGGAACGTATGGGTTCTGTTTTTTGATTTGATTTAAATTGGAATTACTTTTATATGTCTTTGTGTAGATCTGAGTATCGATCGTTTCAGTGTTTAGTTGATGGTTGGTGATGGGTTTTGGGCTTGAATCTTTTCTCTTATTAACTAATTGGGTCGTATCAGTTTCCGTTTGGATTTGGTTTGAATTTGTTGATAATCTGAGAAAGGCCACAACTTGTGTGTTATTACTTGGTTTTATTGGATCATCGATTGGTTGTTAAGCGTCGGTGAGATTGTTCTTATCTCCTTCTCAGAATCAGGAATCTGAAGTAAGAGTGGTAGAACTTCTTTTAATAATGTTTCAAGGGAATTTCAGTGTTATTATATTCAATTACTCTTAATTAACTAGGGTCTTTGCATCTAAACCTGATTTTGTTGATGGTGTGCCTTTTGTAGCATGTGTTCTTATTGGACTTGTTAGGTACTCAAATATATTGCTCTTTCAGTTTTGAAATGTCATGATTTCTATCTTTTCCGGATCTGCTGATATCCATGACGTATTCTCTTTTCCAACTGCAGTAAGGGAGGACATGTGAGCTGCCTGAATCAACATTTGATTGTTGCATTTTGCTGTTTTGATCGGCTTTGTGGATATATTTGCATGCATAGAATGGGTAAATGCAAGGGTTGTGGGAAGTTAGGAAGGATGGTGCCTAGGGATGAGTTTGTGAGTGGCTACCATTTTTCTCTCATGTTGTCTCCTGTTGTCTCTGTTTGGGATTGTATCGTTCGGAAAATGAGGTATTCCTTCAGGCCTGAGTGGGTGTAGTCATCGAACCTGACGTATTTTGTTTGTTTTGAATACTGAAATTAGGTCGTAATTATTTAGTGTTAAAAAGAGGACAGAGAAGAAAAAAGAGAAACAAAATTATAGGGAAATGTTTACATGTTAGAGGGGTTCTAGTAGGGTAAAAAGTTGACAAAGAGGATAGAAATTAGAGGCTGGCAGTTTCTATGGATACCATAGCTTGTAATAAGGTACAACCTTTCGTGAGAAAAGTTAAGAAGAAGCAGGTGAAGGGTGAGGTGGACCGTCTCAAACAGGCTGAAAAGAAGAAGAGGCGATTGGAGAAAGCTCTTGCTACTTCTGCAGCTATCCGATCTGAGCTTGAGAAGAAAAAACAAAAAAAGAAAGAAGAACAGCAGAGGCTTGATGAAGAGGGTGCTGCAATTGCAGAAGCTGTTGCTCTGCATGTGTTGCTTGGTGAGGACTCTGATGATTCATGCAAATTTGCTTTAAAGAAAGAAGAAGGTTTCAACTCATGGAACTGTGATGATAATATCGATCTGTTAATGGCTGAAGACAAAGCATGCCGTCCTCATCAGGGCTGCACAAGGCGTTCACTTGAGAGAATTGGGTATGGAACTGGTTTTAACTCGGATAATATCCAAAACGATGACTGGTCTTTCACATACGGTTCGATTAGGACGGATCGTCATTCACCATACTTTGGCAATGGATGTTGGGGGACTACGGAGTTGTCGGCAGGTCTTATTGCAGCACAGGCTGTTTCATCCCTTCAGATTGCAGAGGAGGTACGTGGGGACCCAATTGTCTTCAATTGAATGCGACGAGGATTGATAAGCAGTTTTCTGCCTTCTCCACGGGGTCATGGTTGTTATCCTGAACAATAATGTTATGTATATAGTCCTGAATTTATGTTGTCTTGCTTGTATGTTTCTCCTGATGAGACAAATTTGACACTTTGATGTTTTATGTACCTTAAAATTAAATTGCAATTATGAAATCCTGGTTTCAGGGTCTCTTTCATCATGATGTCATTATCACTATTATCGTGAAATTATTTATCTGGTTGATTCTTACTTATGGGAACTTGGAAATGTTAAAACAACAGCACTAATCTGCTTGTAATTTGTGGAACCTGTAAATATCGTTCCATGGTATTAAGATGAAAAGAACAGTGTCATCACGTGAATAAAGATAAATTCATATAATTAGAGCATCCTTGCTGGTTTGCACTAAAATCGTTATCTTCGAGCCAAAATTAAGTTCAGAATTGAAAGACGAGTAAAAGCTAACTTCTAGACATACAACTGAAACCAATCGGGTTACAAAAGTTAATCCACAGTAGTATGTATTGCAAAGAAAAGAACACTTCAAATTGATGAGCTTCTGCATGTACTTGGACCATTTTAGACAATCGTTATCAAGATTCAGTTGAGAACAAATCAGAATTTTACAGTTGATACACAATGAATGATACACTATTGATTCATCCGTTACAACCATTCAACTCGCACCCCTTTAAAGATGCCAAGTGAAGTGCTTCCTTACAACATCTCATGTCATTTATTTGTTATCGCGAACTCTGACCAACAGGTAGATCTGATCTTTGCTCCGGTTGTTGCTGAAGAAGAACACTGTCGCCGTTATCTTCAATTTCTGAGCTAGTTGATGGTTTAGCACCAGATGTAACGAGGTTCTTGAACCATGTTGCCTGAAACCTAGAACTTCCTGTATTTGAGCTGCTAGGGGACTCAGGAGTAGAACCATTACCGCCTAGAAGGAACCGATATGCTACTTTACTAGCTGATACAATCTCTGTCTTAGCTTGTCTGAACTGTAATGAAGCCACCAAAGAAGTAAACTCTTGTTAAAGGAACCTAAAATTATCAACCTCAGAGAAAGTACTAAAGAAAACAAGACATCGTTAATTAAATTTCTGTGTGGTTCTAAAAACAGTGAAAGAAGTTATGGTGTATGCTAACAATGTAGACAATAAATCAGTAACCCAAATGGAGAAATATTCAAACACAGAGGATTTGAGTTGATTTCATTATATCATTTTATATGTGATTATGTAGGACAATTACTCAATACACCTCACTACTATGGTAAAGATCTTATTACAAAACTTTCATGATAAAATATCAAAGTAATTAAGTAATCCTGCCCAAGATAGAGAGTATCTCACCCGTTCAGCTGTGTTTCCTGCTACTTCCATGGCAGCATCACCAGCATTGGCAAATCGATTAACCCAACCTGTTAAAAACCATCAGAACATGCACTTCACTGTAAAGTCCAACAAAGAAGCAACAGTTCCAAGATTGTAGAATTCTGGATCACATCAGAAACTAGACAAGCACGCAGTTTATAAATTGGAAATGAAATTCTAACAACATATACATTTGGATGGTAGATGCATTAATCTAATGCACTGGCAAAATGATCTCAACCACAAATGAAAGACCAGTAGCATTAGTATTCTGATCCACATCCAAAGCCATATCAAGGAGTAGATGGCTGACTGAGTTCGAATGAAAACAGTAAAGAGGAAAATCATTCCAAAATGAAAGTGTGCCAGGAAAGAAAATTGTTTTATTTTGAAAGAACTTACCTGGAAGTTTTGGCACACCAAGCTTCTCACACAACTCATCACAGAAATGATTGCAGTTCTTGGCTAACAAGTCATATGAACTTCCAGGCCATTCTCTACCAAGCTCCCTCAAGATCTGATTCACCTTAGAGATTGAGAAGTTTGTCCTTCCTAGGACAATGCTCTCACGATATGTATACATGGGATTCCTTTTAGAAGGACAACTAAAAACCCCAGATCCATGTTCACAAAATCCAAATGACCATTCATCTTCTCCATACACCTGTGCAATATAGACCACAAAAAGTTACTACATATATAATTTCCATTCAGAAGATATTAACAACAAATCAAACATAAGTATATGGAAAAACATAGGAAAAAGGAAATAGCATAATCACGTGAAATAGAAGATACGAACGCACAAAGCCGAGGCATGGATATTTTTCCCCTAGTATTATGAATTACATATCATAAAATTAATTCTCACAGCATGTTCTTTCTTGTGTATATATTAACCTCTTTCAATAACCAACATTTCAGCAATTGAGTGATATATTTAACAAATGTAAATTAAGTTTCTTTAACTCAGGATACATCCACCATCAATGTCAGCACTATCATCCAATTAGTCCATATCATAATTGTTGTCCACTTTAGAATGAGAATCCTAAGGATAACAGTGGTTCAGCAAACATCAAAGATGATTATAGTATGCAGCACCAGATCGAACAGACACAGATCAAGCACTTTCTTACAAGATACCAACTAGTTACAGTATTCCAGAAACTTTACAAAGATGATCATGCTCTTGATCAGACCCATTGTTCTGAAACTAAAGAGCCTAAAACAAACTCAAAGTCTCGCAAGGAACATAACCATCAATCAACAACATCAAGACATGGCCAGCAACAGTTCCCATACTTCGAATTTCCATTTAACACCCAAGAGTCAGATTGGTGTGGGAATTAAAGCAAGCACACTAATACACACGCAATCTCAGATCTACTCACATCAGGAAATTCCAAAAATAATTAAAAACGCAAGTGTTAATAACTTAAATTCCATTCACAATGATATCAAATATCCACAAACATAGACCCCCAGATCCACTCGAAGTGATCCAATTCGACTACAACACGAGTAAAACAAATCGGTAAAAAGAGAACATAAACAAGCACAACGAAGTATAAGCATTAAGCAAAGACTGTTTTCGAACCTGAACAGCGCTATGGAATATGCCACCGAGACCTATACCGTCTTTGAAGAACTTGTTGATATTCATGATTGTGTTGTTCGTCTTCTCCGATCCGCTATTCGTCACGTCGTATATATGCAACGTTACCTCCGCCATTTTTACCCAATTCAAGAAAACCCCCAAAATAATGAAAACCCTAACCCTAACCCTAACCGACGCTCAAATCTCCCTTTTCTCCTCCTCTACTCAAGAAGATCAATTCACACACACAAACACAAACCCTTTTCGCTCTACTCTATGTCTCTTTCTTCCTCCACACTCAAAGCAAAGCAACCAACTCCAGAGCCCCACCAAGAGACCGATACCAACTTCAACTTCTTGCTGAAACCATTCAAACCCATTTCACATTCATCTCTAAGATCTTTCCTTCTACGTTTCTTTTTCTCAGGTCAAAGAGGGGGGTTTCTTCAGTTGATCGATCAAACAGATTCCGTGGAAATGAATGACCGAACGCATTAATTGAAATAATCAAGAATCATGTTCTGCATACAGGAGTCACTTGAAAGGATGCAAGTAGTTTGGGGGCTGATTTGTTATATATGGGAATCTATGGGGGCAAATTTGAAAAGTAGGCATCATTTTTTGACAACTGTCTGGCATTATCAAAGCAATTCGGTTCGGGTCGATGACTAGACCCATTTGGATAAGTGGGACCAACTTCACAGCATGCGCGACCCATAATTTCGCATGGCAATGGACTGTCGGATTTTGGATCGAATAAAAAAAAATCAAAAACAATAAAATATTTTTTAAAATAATATTATTTTGAATTAACTTTTATGACAATATTTTAAAAAATTAAATTAAATTATCGTATTTTAAGTTAGATTATAAAGGTTTAAAATTTAATAATTTGTTATTTTTATCATAATATCATTTTAATTCTAACTTATTAAAATAATTTTTTAACTATTTAATTTAAATTAGATTAAAGGGTTTAAAAATTCTTAATTTGTTATTTTTAAAAGTTTAATTTTTAATATTTTGACATATTCTTAAATGTTAATTATATTTAAAGATTCAATTAATTTAAATTTTATTTATTAATTTAAATTGAGTTAGATTGAATATGAATTAAAATATCAAATTTATTTATAATTAATTTTGACATTCTAAATTATATAAGGACAATTTTGAAAATATAAGCTGTATAGTGGTCCAACTCCATGCCAACTCAATTCTTTGGAGTTGATTAGCTTTGAAAGATACACCTTTAAGTGTGACCACTATAATTGCAGGTTACTTTAGAGGTGTCAATGGGATGGGCTGGACCTGTACTGCTCCCAGCCCGGTTGAGCCTGTGGGCCGGCTTGATCATGGGTGGGTTGGGTTAATATATAAAAAAAAGCATAAAAAATAGTGTCATTTTTGAGTAATGATTGGGCCGACCTTCGTCGGCTTGTGGCCTGGCCAACTTGGGCTGGACCCTTTTTGACATTCCTAGGTTGCATAAGTTCAAATTATGATTTTTAATTAATGATTAATCAATAATTTAAAAATCGAATTAATTTAAAATTTTGAATTGATTAATTTTTCATTTTGGTTTTTAATTTTTCGATTTAATAATCCTTGTTATTACATTCGATTATTTTATTGATTAATGGGTTGGTTTTGTAAATTATTTAATTTTATAAATTAAAATAAATCAATTAATTTTTATTTAATAGTATATTTTTTCGATTAAATTTCAAATTATTTAACCAGTACAAATAATTTCCTTCAACTATGTTCAAAATTTTAAATTTTATTTAATTTTTTACCGATTTTATGATAATCTAATAACTAATTATTAAAAATAGGGATGTCAATTTTTGTTCAGGGCAGCCCAGCCTGATTTTGGCTCGGGTTGATCGGGCTATAAGGCCAAAAGTGGTCGGCCCGACTGAGCCACTAGCCAAAGTGGGTGTTACTTCAAAAATGACGTTATTTTTTATGTTTTTTTAAAATAAAGTGGGTAGGGTTGGCCTGGACCACGGTTCACCTAGCTCGTGGTTGGGCTGGGCCGGACTAGGAGCTTCCTAACCTGTTAACATTTTTAGATAAAAACCCTAACCAGTTCAACTTGTTTAAACGTAAAAATTTTGAACTATTCAACATTTTAGTTCAATTAACTTTAATAATTATTGTTGTTAAAAACTAATTAGTTTATTAATTAATTGATCAATTTTAGTAAATTAATAAATTTTTATAAACTAAAAAAAAATTAATTAATTTTTAAATTTATAAAAAATTTCAATTAAACTGAAAAGTTTTAATTAACTCGAAACTCGATTAATATAAAATTTATGATAAATTTTATTCTAGTTGGTTCGATAAAGTTCGAAGTTAACGGACATGACTTATAGCCAACGAATTGTGGGATCAATTCCTCTATTCCCGTTTTTTTTAATGGATGGATAGACGGTTCCGATGGAACTCGAATATGTCAAATAAAACAATGTTATTTTGAATTAACAAAAACAGAATTAACCGGGCTCGGGTCACGAATTTAATGCCCCGTTGAACTTTGGACCAGCTCTGGCCGGCCTAATGCCAAAGCTAAAAGCAAACTCCTTATACGATGCCGTAGCTGGTCACCGTCGAAACAGCTTAAATTAGTACAACTCTAAAGAATCCCTTGCTGGTGGTGAATCCTACATCGCGACTGGTGTTATCGGGAACTATATCCGATCATCGGAGCTCTATAAGACACGTTTAAAGCCCGGTGAAGTGTAAGTTAGAATAGTGTTTCCCAGTTATAAAGCTTTTCAATTTCTAGGGTTTTTTGGGTTCTGCAGTCAAATTAGCTTCTACTGTCTTCGAAGAAAGCACACGAGTATCTCCATATTCATGAGTAATCTATACATGTATATGCTCATTAGCTGCGCAAAAGATAGTTAAAAGCTTAACCCATGTCGAATTTTATGATTAGTGTTCTGAAGTAATTTGTTTCGTCTATGGTTGTTCAGTACGTTCCCTCGTCTTCGTAAATTTTGGTCATGGGAGTTCATTCCTTTTTGGAATTTTATGCTTGTGAATTCCCATTTGCAAGTACTGATAGTTCCAGCTCTTGTTTGATTGCATAGAAGATGTGATAGGCATTGATGGGTAAAAATTTGGCATGCTAGAATTGGGGTTCTTCATGATTTACTTGCATTCATTTTAAAGGTTCAGGGGGTTAGATCAAGTTCATATTTTTTTTAGCATTAAAGAAGCGTCGTTCTAGTAATGAGGCATTTCGAGTGAGCTTGCTGAAGTTCTAGTGCCAATTTCCTATGTTGTTCTCCTTCTGATTTTTTTGTCAGGTGACCTGATCTTAGGCCTCGAACTCACTCTCTGTGGACAACCTTGCGGAGGGCTTCCTCTTTGAGGGAAGAGAGTTGGAAGCTGATATTTCACCCAGGCAAAGTGAAATTTTAGCTTATTGAACATAATTATAGTTCGTAGGAAATTTTCATGTTCTCTGACACGGGACATCTTCGTTGTACCATAGACCATTATATGATTTGCCCTTCATACCATCTTATGGATTTTGTAATCTGTAACGTTATTTATAGATTTTTCAATAGTGCAAAATCTTACATTTTGCTGTGATGTGGACTTTGCTTGATGAAGTGCTCGACTATGGTTCTGTGCTATTTATACTAGAATAAGGTTACGAGCTTTTAGAGTTTGTTTATTACAGGCTTACACAGGCTGGCTCGCTCTGAAATCACAAAGGCCCTTTCTCGTGCATCACTATCCAACATGGTAAGCTCGAATTAGAAGTTGTGGATATACAATTGGGCATGATGTTGATCTTTCTTCCAGATGATTGATATTTCATTGGGTGAGCTGGAAAAGTGGCTACTTCACTATGTTTGTCAAATTGTCACCGTTGATATGGAAGTTCTTATAGTAACACTGAAACCGAAACTAGTCTTGCATTGAATTTAGCATCATACTCTAAGAATTGACTCGACTGAGTTGAACTGGTGGAATATTGAAGTGGAGTTTGAGTGTCGTGCTCATGTCAGTCGATTACTTCATGGCTAGATATCCGATTTCTTAAATCTCCTGACTGCATTATTGAGCGGAGTAGTGAGCCTCTTATCCTACAACTACAAACAGTTGTTTACTCTGGAATTATGTATTAGCGAATATTTTTACCAAGTTTCTCAAAGCTTTGTCGATACATCTCCACTGCATTATTAAGCCTTCGTAATCAGAGCCAAGTTGTGTTGAATTCTTGTTGAAACTTCTGAGTAAGAACTAGCATTTTCTATTGGATTTCATGACTGGTTGCAGGATCGCATTGATTATACTGATGAGAAGACTGAAAACAGACTGTACATTGGCAATCTTGATCTGAGAATAACTGAGTAAGTATATTAATCATGGTTGGATTGCGTATCCCCTGACTTCTGAGATGGATATTACTGCGCTTATAACCTTATTTACGTTTTCAATTTCTTCTATCAGGGCTGCTCTGATTAAGATGTTTTCTCCTTATGGGAAGATTGTTTCTGAGGATTTCTTGTGGCATACACGAGGCCCAAAACGCGGAGAGCCACGGGGTTATGCTTTCATCCAATTTAGCAATAAAGAGGTAAGTGTCTGCTTTTCTGGTCTCTCACATTAAAGCAAAATCCTGATTTCCAAATTTAAAGTGAGCATGCAGGAAGCTCAATTGGCCAAGGAAAAGATGCATGGGAGGTTGGCTTGCGGTCGTCCCCTGGTGGTTCGTCTAGCAAGCGAGAAATACTTGGAGGAGTTTACACGAAATTCTTCCGGGACGGTTGGCGACGTGAATAGGACAGGCCTTGTCGGTAGCAGTTCAGGGCAGATGAATCGGAGTGCTAAGGTAACTGCCATAAAGAACAAGCTGAGAGCCCTGGAAGAAGAGAGCTCTAGTATGAAGAAACAGAAACAAGCTGATGGGGACTATTGTAAGGATTTAACCAATGATTTAACTACCAAGAGATGAATAGATAAAGTCAAGGATTTTGAATCATCTTACTATCCCTATAATGTAATGAACTTCAAACAATTCAAAGGGATAGAGGATCCGTAGTAGATCCGTAGATGAGTTTATTCGCTTCCGAGGTAGATCGGTAGATGAGTTTATTCGTTTCCGAAGTATCTATTTGTTTGTTGCATCTGAATAATATACAGTAGGAAATGGTGGATGGGCTGACTTCTTTGAAGGATTAGGAGGATGCTACTGTATAATTGTTCGCAAAAATCACTCAAATTTTCAATTTCACGAAAGTTTTATCACCTTTCGACTTCACGATCGTCTTGGATTGGGCTGTTTTGGTACAAAAGGCAATGAATAATGAAGTTCAGGACGACAGCCGTAAGAGACATGGACTTTGTTTAGATTATCATGTGATCGTGCAATTTTAGGGGTGTTTATTTTTATTTTTATTTTTAGTTTTTAATTTTTAATTTTAAATTCAGTAAAAATAATTTTTTTTGTTGAATTTTTAATTTTTGTTTTTAATTTTGGTTTTTTCATAATTTGATTTATTATTATTTAATATATTATTTAATTATTTAAAATTTAATTAAAATAATGAATAATTTAATTCAACATTATATATTTAATAGATTAAAATTAATTATCAATAGAAATGATGAATAATTTAATTTTATTTAATTTTTATAATTAAATTATATGTAATTAAATTTTAATAATTAT
>JAOQMQ010000006.1:29045043-29055931 GCA_027563845.1 Erythroxylum subrotundum | reverse complement strand
TAAATATTCGAATAAAATTTGATTTATAATTAAAATATATTTCAAATAAATAATAATGTTTAAATAAAATAATAATTTTAAATTATTTATTTTATTAAAATAACATAATATTAAAATAAATATCATATAAGATATTAAATAAATTTTTTAATTAAAATAATTTATCTTTAAATTTTATCTAATATGTAATTATTATTAGTAATAAAAATATAACTACGTTAACAACCAAACAAGTTTTTGTTTCTATTTAAAAGAAAAACATAAACAAAAAATTAAAAACGAAAACTGAAAACTGAAATTTACAATAAAAAAACAGAAGTTAAAGTAAACGCCTCTTAGTTTTTCAGTTTTTTCTTTTTCCTAAAATATTGTTTTACCTATTTGAAAAATTCAATTTAGTTTATAATTTTATAATATATTTTCTAATATTAAGAATATTAAAAGATTAATTTTTAATGAATTATTATAATAAAATTATTATTAAAATTAAAAAAATATTTAAAGTGTTTAATTTTTTAAAATTTATTTAATAAAAGGTTAACAAATTTATTTTAATTCTTAAAATATATAAAGTAATTTAAAATTTAAATAACTTCAATTGAATGAAACAACCTCACAAAAATATCTGAAAAGGCTTATAAAATGGGACCCATACAAACAACTTCAAAAGGACTTCAAGAGTTGACTAAGACCATAGTGAAAGAAACACTTCACTTCACTTATTGTACCACTCGGTGGAGTCCAGTCTACCCGCTTGGAAGTGTTACCGTCGATCTGTCTCTTCTCCGACTAGTCTCGCCTTTAATGGCGTCGAAACTTCCCGTTTTGCATTCAACTCACCTCAAGGTGCCGTCGTCAAAGGTTCACAGCTCTCGTTTTAAGTGCTACCAAACTCGTCCCCCGGTCTCGTTGAACACCAAAAGCAACGGCCACTCAATAATTCAACGATCATCATTTTCATTTCCCGATCAAAACCAATCCTTTCTCTCCCCTAGATTATGTCCTAAAGATCCCATTTCATTCCGATCTGTGACTGCCCGGTCCAGTCTAAATCTGCCTCTTATCGCTCCCAACGATTCGTGGGGCACGTGGACGGCGCTCTTCGCTACTGGTGCTTTTGGTATCTGGTAATGTCCCTTCTCAATCTATCTCTCATTTGAAGCTAAGTTCCAATTAAGCCAACCAATTCTGCTTATTTTTTTCATTCCATTTGATGGGTATTATTTAGTTTCTGTTTTTCTTTTAGTTTTGTATCAAATTGTTGCACCTTGAGGATTGCAGGTCAGAGAAGACCAATATTGGAAGTGCATTGAGTGGTGCTTTGGTGAGCACTTTGATTGGTTTAGCAGCAAGTAATTTGGGGATCATTTCGTCTGAATCTCCGGCGTACTCCATCGTTTTGAAGTTTCTGCTGCCATTAGCTGTTCCATTATTGCTTTACAGGGCTGACTTGCGTAGGGTTATACGGTCCACTGGAACGCTTCTTTTGGCTTTTGTGCTAGGATCAGGTGAATGGACTATAGATATTGGGTTACTCTATACTTTATCTTAAAGAATAATAATGCAACTTGTGTGGTCTATTTGAGTTAGTTGCTCATGAGGTTGGCTTTGAGGACAAGAATTTGATTCTTTGCCCTTTATTTTCTCATGTTGCCTCTAAAATAACTAAAAGAAAGCATAACTTACTGTTTGTTGATAGTATCAAGTTTTGTTTTATGGTATCTGCTTTCCATGATTAGATAAGAATTTTTGAATTTTTTTTGCTTTGAGACAGTTGCAACAACGGTTGGAACAGTAGTGGCATTTCTGTTGGTGCCAATGCGATCACTTGGCAATGATAGTTGGAAAATAGCAGCAGCTCTTATGGGCAGACATATTGGTGGAGGTAACAAGCTTTTACAGAATTTGGTAACCTCATTGACATATGTTCAGCTGTTATAGACTTTTTTTTTCGTACCATTATCTTCATTTCTTTCGTTGTTCATTATCACGAGTTGTGATTTGCTTGTTTGATGCTGTGCAGCTGTCAATTATGTTGCAATTTCTGATGCTCTGGGTGTGTCTCCATCAGTTTTAACTGCTGGACTAGCTGCTGATAATGTAATTTGTGCTGTATACTTTACGACATTGTTTGCGTTGGCATCTAAAATACCTGCAGAGTCTTCCACTTCGACCAATGGTGAGCAGAATTTTGTGTTCATAATGCCTAAGTTGTTGGGGTTCCATTACCTTGTGGTAAATGAAACGTCATCTGTCTCAGGCATTTAATGACTTAATTGCATTAAACGAGACCATTTAGAGTCTGCTTGCAGATACTGGATTGGATGGTAACTCTGAGCCCGGAAACAAACTTCCTGTCTTGCAGACTGCTACTGCAATTGCTGTATCCTTTGCCATTTGTAAGGCTGGTTCTTATCTGACACAATACTTCGGAATTAAAGGAGGCAGCCTTCCAGCCATAACAGCTATTGTCGTTGTCCTGGCAACGTTGTTTCCAACGCAGTTTAATCATCTCGCACCATCTGGTGAGGCTATGGCCTTAATTCTGATGCAGGTAAGCTCTGAGATTCTTACATCTCTGTTATTATCGAACTACTGTTTTCTTGAAACACTTTTTCTTCATTTCGAGAAACAGGTATTCTTCACTGTGGTGGGTGCAAGTGGGAATATATGGAATGTGATCAACACAGCTCCTAGCATTTTCTTATTTGCTCTAGTCCAGATTGCTGTCCACCTTGCTGTAATCCTTGGATTTGGAAAGCTGCTTCGGTTTGAGCTACGGCAGTTACTCTTAGCATCCAATGCTAACGTCGGAGGTCCTACAACTGCATGCGGAATGGCCACGGCCAAAGGATGGACTTCTCTGGTTGTTCCTGCCATTCTGGCTGGCATCTTTGGAATTGCCATTGCAACTTTTCTTGGGATTGGCTTTGGAGTTCAGTTTCTGCAAAAGATGTACAATCTTGGAATTCTAAAATCTGGCTAACCTAGTTCAGCAATTGATTTGGCTATTACAAATAAATGATTCTGACTAATGTAGCAGATGATTTGTGAATAAATCTATTTCTTCTTGATCATTTCTTTGATCAATTATGAATCCAACTCAATGACTCTTAGTAACTTGTGAAAATCTAAAAGCAAGTTCAGAAGCTCATTGATTATGGTTATTGGGAAGTTGCATTCCATCTTTTTCTCTGTAATTGAATGCTGAAACTTGCTAAGTTCATTTCAACATTTTATAATTGACTGTTTTGCTTTTTCTGGGTAAAAAAAGTTCCGTGTTACTGGAAAAAGTTGTGTCCGATGGAACAAATTATATGTTCCGAGTAAGCTATTCGATAAAGCAACAAGTTTGTATTAACTGACAGAAACTTAAGCCAGTCAGACCAAAAAGAAGAACAAATCATCCAGAGCTTACTCATAGGATCAACAAGAGCTCGTCTGTTCTTAACTTGTAAGAATTTTTATCAATCCTTCAAAGCTTTCCACGTGGAGGATACCCTGTCAAGTTCCTTCCTTGCAGATAAGCCAAACTGAAACGAACAAAAAGGGATTAATCAACATAAAAGATAAGGATTAACGAGTTCTGAACCACATAAACAGATACTAAGAACAACTCCTGACTTCTTGGAACAAGAAGATATGTCATAAATCCACATTAAAAGACTATGGTCGTCCAACCTTCCAACTCGATCAATGGCTTCCTTCACTTCACCGTTATTGCGTTCCCCTTCTTTTCTCGCACTACCAAGCACATCACCCACCATCTTACCATTCTCTCATCTCTGCTCAATCCACAATATAACCATTACCAATCTTAGCACAACATTTCCACCTTTGTTATGGCCAAAGAACCGAAATTCAAGTCGACCAAGTAAATTACTTTCACAACTAAGGTACCCCATAATTTCTCCGGACGACCATTGGGGTATGTGGGCTGCCCTCTTCTCGACTGGAGCTTTTGGGATCTGGTGAGAACTTGAAAGTTCGTGTTTTTGGTTGATTCTGATTATGAGAACTTGACACAATGTATGGTTTTATGTTGATAACTCTTTAAGGTCGGAGAGGACTAGGATAGGAAGTATGGCTAGTGCAGCGTTAGTGAGCACAATGGTTGGGTTGTTTGCCAGTAATATAGGAATCATTCCTTATGAAGCAAAGGCATATTCAGTTGTGTTGGAGTACCTTTTGCCCTTAACTGTTCCTCTCATGTTGTTCAGAGCTGACTTGAGGAATGTGGTTCAGTCAACTGGGAAGTTGCTGTCAGCTTTCTTGCTCGGTTCAGGTTTGTTCTTGTCTCTTAAATCCCTTTGTTCTTGAAGATATATGTGGCTCCTGAGTCCTGTCTGCCTCTACCAACATGCATTTTCTCATTTCAATTGATTATGTACCTGAAGATTTGCCTACTTTGAAGTTTCAGACAATAAGATTTGGAGCTTTGAGGGAATTGGTGAACTTCTTGGAAATTCATTTGCGAACTGGAAGCTTAGAATAGTAAGGCATTGGAACTGTTAGAATACAAAGAGAGGAAAATGAGAATAGAAATTCAGAAGGCAAAAGTACAAATGGTCCTGTGCTCACCAATACTTTAGTGTTCTATGTTAAGAAGTGGAGATTAATGTTTGGATTGTCATGGTTGTTGTCTTAAGATAACCGAGAGTAGATGAGCCTACAACGAGGAAATGGCTTCATGTGTAGCTTTGTTCTGTATTTCATAAAGACTCTAATCCATTTCTCTTGAATCTAGTCTAGGTTTCGATGGAATCGTTAGGTTTTAGAGCTTGACGGGAGGTGTCTGTAAGTGCAAGTATCTTTATAGTGAAGCACATTGTGAAAGACTTGAGTTCTTGTGCAAGTCATGTAAGTCATTTTGTTCTATGCCATTTTCGTGTCATATTGGCTGCTCTTTTTCCTGGTAGAGTAGACGGATGCCTTTAATGCTTGATTGGATGATAATGAAAAATTGAAATAGGACATTACTATGGGAGCCATCCTATGAGAAGTAACAAGAGCTGTGTCATGTTTGTTTTTCTGTTTAAAATAACTTGATTCAAGTTCAGTTTCTTAATTTGTAAATTATGTATATTCTTGCTAGATTTGGTCTCCTGCATCAGTTGCGTTGTAAAGTTATGCAGAAACCTGGACTACCTTAAGCTAGAAGCTTACAATCCTATGAGTACTTACTTTGGATCAAGGCCTAGAAAGTGCATAATTACTTTGATAGGTACTCTTTGCTTTTGATGCTTTGAAACTATTGCTTAACTAAGATCTTTTGTGACAGCTGCAACTACCATTGGAACTCTAGTAGCTTTCCTGATAGTGCCTATGCGATCACTAGGTCAAGATAATTGGAAAATAGCTGCTGCTCTCATGGGAAGTTATATCGGTGGCGGTAAGTCGTTCCTAGTTGTTGTTGCAGCTGAATGTAGTTAGAGATTGAAGGCTTCATGATCTGACTTTGTATAAACATGCTTTGTTTAGAGAGGTAATGAGTAGATATTTCTTCGAAATCTTATTAGGTAACTGCAGATTACAGATTCTTTGTTTCTTCTTTTCTTGAAGGTTCATTGATGTCATTTACGGATAAGCATCATTCTAACCATGTTAATTTCACTGCACACTTCGTTGTTGTGTAGGTGTAAATTATGTTGCAATTTCAGAGGCTCTTGCTGTTTCTCCTTCAGTGGTTGCTGCAGGGATAGCTGCAGACAGTGTTACATGTGTACTATTTTTCATGATCTTATTCGGGTTAGCTTCCAAAGTACCTTCTGATGCTACATCTGATAAAGGTATCTTCGGAACTTCTTCCTAATTCGTAAATCTCCCCAGTCCCTCTCTCTGTCTCTCTTGCATTGCATTGCATTGTTACAACGAGGTCTTAGATAGTTCCCGTGGTATTGGACTATAGTACTGGTGTTTGAGGCATATTTGTATCTTGAATATCCCAACTCAAACACAATCTGAGATTCTTGGCGGATACAGATACATCAGCAGAGATCAAGTCTCCTTCCGAAGACAAGATAACCGTGTTCCAGACTTCTGCGGCAACTGTGATCTCTTTTACAATATGTAAGGCCGCCACATATCTCACAAAGCTATTTAAGGTTGAAGGATGCACTCTTCCAGCAGTAACAGTGATCATTGTCGCCTTAGCAACTATGTTTCCTAATCAATTTCGTTACCTTGCACCAGCTGGTGATACTATTGCTCTGATTCTGATCCAGGTATCATATTAAGCATGTCAATTAGGACTAGCTACGAAACATGTGCATTTAACCCTAAAATTTCTAATTCGACTTCCTTTCTTAACAGGTATTTTTTGCTGTCGTGGGTGCTAGTGGGAGTCTATGGAATGTCATTAACACAGCACCTAGTATCTTCATGTTTTCTATAGTACAAGTATCTGTTCATCTTGCAGTGATTCTTGGATTCGGAAAGCTGTTCCACCTCGATTTAAAGCTGTTACTCCTGGCATCGAATGCCAACATCGGAGGCCCGACAACAGCAGCTGGAATGGCTACTGCTAAAGGATGGATGTCCTTGATTGTCCCTGCGATTCTTGCAGGTGTTTTTGGAATTAGCATCGCAACTTTTCTTGGAATTGGCTTTGGATTGACTGTCCTCAAGTACTTGTAGAAGAAACATCAGAACCATCCTGTCCTCAGGGAATTTGCAGCATCACTGACGCAAACATTGAACATTGGAATGTCTTGCATTCATGTTCTTTCTGATTTCCCAGATATACGGAAGCACAAAATAACCATTTTGATATTAAAAATCCTAGTTTGGAAGAAGAACCTGGACTAAATATGCCAAGTACAACTGTAGCACAGACAACGATTCTCCAGTTTTTACTCGTTTCACAACAGAATCCCACAATCTGTTCTTAAGCATTTATGGGACAATCCAAAATGACAATGTCAAAGATCATTGATCCCAAAACACTTAAACTTTAATTTAGTGATATGAAGATAAGGAATTGAGTGATAACAAAACAATAAGAACTGAAATTCATATTATATCAGGATTCCTTATTAAATAAGGAGTAGTCCTAAATTCAATATGTTATCTTGTTTAAGATTTATAAAACTTTTATTAGAATAGGATTCAAACTTTTATAAACCCTTTCCGATTAAAATAAGAATTCTAAAAACTTCTCTATAAATATATGTATCTTCAATTCTTCGGGAATAATACGTACTGAATTTTTCTTTCAAACTCGAGCTTTCAATTTAAAGGTATGATGCTTTCGATTCCTAGTTTACAATTCTCTATTGTTTGCGTTCTTTGCTAAACAATTATTCTTAATTTGCGAGTTTTAACTACTAATTAATATTTCTTCTATTTGTCCTACAACATTGTATTAGTTGTATGATCTTGTCCTTTGCAGTTGCACTCTATGTTCTGTCCCTTGTCTTAGCTACTACTATGAATCGTATGTTGTTTTTAAGCATGTTGTCCTCTCATAAAGTAGAATAGGAAAAAAAATCTTTAATTCTTAGTAATACATATAAAAAGTTGGAATCGATCTGTCTCAAAAAGAAGAATAAAAATTTAAATTTTAGAATCGTTTATAAGAATGATTCAGATAAAAAATATGAAAATATATAAAGTGGGAATGCAAATTTAATAAAAAAACAAAAATAATAATTAAAATTAATTAAAAAAAATTTGCAGTTTCAGGAATTCTAAGCTACAACTAATAAATCCTAAATATGTCAACTTGCCACCTGAAACATAATTTGTCTTTCCTCTTCCATTCAGGATTATGGATTTACCTGTTATAGTTTGATTACTCTAAGTTCATCTTTTCTCGGGTATGGCTTATATTTTGCTCTCTATACATCTACATATTGACAGGTGAAGTGCTCCCATTGTTAGCTTCAGAAGAGAGCAAATGGCAGGAACAGAGATGAACGATGCGAGTGTTGCAGCAATCAGGAGTGTTCGATCAGGAATAATCCTGCTTGTATCAGTCATCTTTCTTGGATATTTGATGATTTGGATGATGATGCCCACCAACACGTATTATCTGCAGTGGTTCCCTGAAATTAGCTCGAAAACAAGCTCCAAGTACCTTGGAGGACAAGGTTTGTTCCATCTGTCCTGGTATAGTTTTTGGTTTTTATACTTTGAAATCCTGAAGAGTTCTTACAATGCTATGTTTCTACAGGTTCATACACGCTGATCTTCACGTTTCCTGTTCTGTTCATAGCTACAATAGCCTGTATATACCTCCATCTAGGAAAGAAAATTCCTCACGATAGCTTCAGGTAAATATTAATACCAACTTCTGAAAGTGCTCTATATGATCAGTTTCTGATCAAGTTATGATTCTGTGGACACAGCGAACATGGTCCTTCTGCTTCTGGCTGGTGGAAACGAATAGCTCTCGTCAAAGGTCCTCTTGGAATCGTATCCTGGACAGAACTTTCGTTTCTGGTCATGTTTTTGGCATTACTGGTGTGGTCCTTTGCCTATTACTTGCATGGAATGTTTGCATTCATCACCCAAGAGGCTTCTCGTGAGGGATTGCAAGTGTAAGCAACTTTCTTGACAACTTTTTTGTTGGATCGGACTAGTCCCAAACCTTATTGAACATACTTTAGTCTATTGACTTTAGAACATTCTGAACTTGAATTTTCCGTCGGATCTGAAAAAATCTGTCAAACCCGAGTCCAGAACAACCAGATCAGTTCTAACTTGGACAGACCATTTTGTTGTTCAGGTGGGAGGCTAAACTGAGAAGTGTAGGCTTAACATTAGGCCTTGTGGGATACATAAGCTTGGCCTTTCTCTTCTTCCCAGTCACCAGAGGATCGTCCGTTCTACAATTTATGGGACTAACTTCAGAGTCAAGCATCAAGTACCATATATGGCTAGGCCACATTACCATGGCTCTGTTCACTGCTCATGGTTTTTGTTACATAATATTTTGGATCAAAACCCATCAAATATCACAGGTAAATTATCAAATCCCTCCATACTTTTCGATTCAGGTTAAAATCTTATTCTTTGTTGAAGGGTTTAAAAGAGATTTGAGAAGAAATTGAATCAAGTCTATTTAATTGGAAAAATCAACCCAAAACTTTAAACAATAGGTTAAAAATCTTATCTTTTGTATATAACTTAATTCATCTTCTGTGACAATTTTTTGGTTTCTTAGATGGAGATTTATCTTCATTCACTTAACCTTGTGTTGCTTGGCAGATGCTCAAGTGGGACAAGTACCTTGTTTCAAATGTTGCTGGAGAAATAGCTCTGGTTGCTGGATTGATCATGTGGGCAACAAGCCTGAAACGTATCAGAAGAAAACTTTTTGAGCTCTTCTTCTACAGTCATTACCTCTACATTGTCTTCGTTGTGTTCTTTGTGTTTCATGTTGGCTTCTCTGATTCTTGCATCATCCTTCCTGGTTTCTATCTCTTTTTAATTGATCGATACTTGAGATTGTTACAATCTCAGCAAAAAGTAGGATTGGTCTCTGCACGAGTTTTACCATGCGAAACAGTAGAGCTGAATATTTCCAAGTTCCAAGGTGAGGTTTTGATCCAATTTTTCTCATAATTTTTCAAGCTTTTTCACTTTGAATACCAATGATCCTTTCAAATCTCTCATTTCCAGGGTTTAGCTACACCTGTATGAGCTCGATATTCATTAATGTGCCAAGCATTTCCAGGCTACAATGGCATCCATTTACAGTGACATCCAACAGCAATACAGACCCTGATAAGCTAAGTATAGTGATTAAAAGTGAAGGAAGTTGGTCATCGAAGCTGTATCAGATTCTGTCTTCTCCATCACCAATCGATCGCCTGGAAATTTCCGTGGAAGGACCTTATGGACCTGCTTCAACCCATTTCATGAGGTGAATCTCTGACACTAAACAGGAATTAATTGCTCAAAACCAATTTCTGAAACATGAAAGAAAAATTTCAAGTCTTTCTACTGTTGTTGCAGGCACGACTTGCTAGTGATGGTGTGTGGAGGAAGTGGCATAACTCCATTCATATCTATCATCAGAGAAATCATTTATGCAGCCAACACAAATCCTGACAGAACTCTCCCAAGAATTCTCCTGATATGTGCTTTCAGAAAATATGTGGATCTAACTATGCTAGAGCTTCTGCTCCCACTTCAAAGCACCAACCTTGATATCTCTCGTCTGAACCTGCAAATTGAAGCTTACATAACCAGAGAGAGAGAGATCAACCCAGACAAACATCTGCAAACAAAAACTGTATGGTTCAAGCAGGATTCATCTGACGCATCAGTTTCCGCAATTCTTGGCCAGAACAGTTGGCTCTGGCTGGGTGCAATCATTTCAGCTTCTTTCATCATCTACCTGCTTGGAATTGGCATTTTGACAAGATATTACATATACCCAATAGATCACAACACCAACATGATATATCCTGCTGCTCCAAAATCTGTTATGAACATGTTAGCTTTGTGTTTGTCCATAATGGTAGTTGCCTCTGTAGGATTCATTTGGAACAAAAAGCACTTGGCAGGTGAAATGAAACAGATTCAGGAAGTGGGATCCAATCCTTTCAACACGGGGAAGGATTTGGAAAGCAATGAACAGTCATGTCTTCAAGCAACAAAGGTGCATTTTGGAGAAAGACCCAACCTGAAAGGTAAGCTGTTTTGTGTTCTAACCCACTTGGCTTTTTGGATCATAGACATTCTCAGTGCCTCTGTTTCTGATTGTACTTTTTTTGTTATGAACCTCTGCAGATAGATTGTCACAATGTGAAGGAAAGAGTATAGGAGTTCTTGTAAGCGGACCAAAGAGAATGGGACAAGAGGTTGCTCAACTTTGCTCTTCTGGTGTGCAAGAAAATCTCCATTTCGAGTCCATAAGCTTTAGTTGGTGAGACCAAGA
>JAOQMQ010000006.1:29020482-29037266 GCA_027563845.1 Erythroxylum subrotundum | reverse complement strand
AATTAACCATTGATGTATTAAATAGACTTTTAAAATAATTCATAAGTTGAAATAAAGTATTTAACACCTATTAACAGTAGCTGAGTTGCTAGAGTATAGAGCCGGCCCCGGGCCTTGCCCAACTTCGTGAAGAATTAAATAGGTAACAAAAAGAGCTCCATTTTATTTCATTTTGTTCTTTATGAAAGTCTTAATTTTTATAAAGAGCAACAAAAAGGCTTCTATTTTATCTCTTTTGTTCTTTATAAAAACTCACTCTTAATTATCATAAAGAAAAAAGTAAAATAAAAATCTTTTTTATTTACCCAGGGCCTATAAAACGTCAGGATTGACCCTGATAAAGTGAGAAGGATATAAGGTCAAAAGGTTCTATGTTCGAATTCCTCTACTTACGCCATCTCGATTGAGTATGTGATAAAGGGTTTGTCTAGTACAAAATATCGAATTGTCGTAATTTACAGATTATTGCATTAATCCAGTGATTTTCTCAATGCCCATCTAAAATAACAGCTGCGAATTTTTTCGTTTCAAAATTAAATTCTCTAACTTACGAAATTAAAATAAATTATTTAATAAATTAACGACTTCAATTACTCTTTTGGGTAAATCCTCTTTTATCATTCTCCGAAAAAAAACCCAAACTTGTCAAAAGGTTTCTTTTTTTCTTTCTGCAAAATTAGTGCACGTTCCAATAGCTTACCTTTTCTTCCAAGTTATGTGAACGCTGAAAATGGCAGCCTCGAAGTGATTCCCAAGCAAATCATTAGCATCAAAACAAAACTTGGAGCCACAGATTTCCAGTATTCGATGCCTCTTCCAAGCTCTAGCTCTACTGATAGTTCCTCGTTGACCAAGTGTCTGTATATATATTTATAAAAGGAAGAGCTTGCGGCAATTATGGAAAGAATCTTTTTATAAAAATTATAAGAGAAAGTTACGTATTAATTTGACCCTTTCCTTTTTTTTTTTCACAAAAGGATAGATAAATTTTATGTAAGAAATACGTTAACTTGACTTTCTATATACATATATACATATATAACAGAAAAATCTGCTTAACTTTTTTAGATACGCATTGAGTAAATTTTTAAATTGATATAATAACTTGTAAATCATGTCAACTAAATATTATGTACTAGACAAGTTCTGTACAACAGACTCGATTAAAATAACACAAATAAAAAGATTCAAACACAAATCCTTTTAATCTCGTGATCTTACTGCACCAAAACCATCCCCAATTATCATAGCCATCAACTCATTTATATAAAAATTGAAAAAATCTCGAAATACGCAGTCTTTCCTTTGATAAAAAGTCTATTTCCATCTATAAATACATATATTTTATAATTTGATGTGGTCCCACACGTTAGCGCGTTACTTTAATTCTACGGCAGGAACCATACCTTACCTTTGCTTTGCTTTAGACAAAATGGTGGAGACCCCACCACCACCACCATCACTCCAAAAAGTCAAAAGATTCCCCCCATCAACTGCCCAATCGCACCTGATCCTTCCACGTCATCCTTGGGCCCACTCGTCATAAATTTCCTCTGGAGACGTCCTATCTTGACATCTTCCACCACCTCTCACGGAGCTTTCCCGGTGATCGGAGGTCGCACATTGACCCCTGTCTTAGAAACAGATCTAATCACAATTAAGGTTGATAATATGACGGACACGAACTTTTTTATGTACCTGTGTTTAACCTGAGTCTCGATCATGTTCGAGCTAACGAGCCAATCTCCTGAGCCCGAAACTTTATTTAGGCAGGCTTAAATTCAATTTAGAACCCGATCAAAACAGACTCTACCCGCTTCATATCTGCAATAAGAGCCTAGTGTTCCCCAAGTAATGATTTATTTACAAGTTCCAAGTATCATTATCCAATCTTACAAATCACAATTCGAGAGAGAACGTACATATCTGGTCAAGAACAAGGGATTGAAACTATTCTATTATGAATATGCTACAAAAGACAATTTTCAGCTCCTTATTTTTGATGAGGGATTAGGAAGAAGCATCTGCTCAAGATCAAACTCTTCCTAGTATAACTTAACCAACAATCCCTCTTGCTGAAACTGTGTGGAAACTCGGGGAAAAAGGCTCAGGATGCACCGATCAAGATTACAATGCAATGTGGTTGATAAGATTCAGGTTCGTATTTAAGAAGATATCGACATAGAGACCATTTTGAATGCTGTCAAGAGGATGATATCACGTTAATACTTAATAGGATTTTGCAAAAATTGCAACTTCTTCTGCTGGCTTGCCAGTCATCAAGCATGTCTTTGTCCCCTGGGGCTGTTCAAAGGGAAAACACCTAATTGTTGCCCCTGTTTCTTCTTTCACTCTGACTTCGTCAGCATCACTGCAACAATAAGGCAGCATCACATGTAGTATGCATGCAGGTGTTACATTATATTAGAATGACATGGTTAAAACCATACAACATACCTAGCCGCCCAAGCACCCCTCGCCCATTTCCCCACGGATATTGCAGCTTTCAGTTCATCATACGAGTTCACATCCACTATGTTGCTGCCAAAAACATACAAGAATAACATTACGAGCTTTAAAGAGGAGATATACGAGAAAGTTAGTATTTTTGTGAACTTCCATTTTACAATAGCATTAGGGCAAGAGAATGAACCTATCTCGAAATGATGTTGCCAATTTCAGGAGAGATGATTGAATTTCATCCAACTTGTCTTTCACATAAGCTGCTAAGGTTGAAGGCTCCATAGATATCCCAAACACTTTTCCCTGCTTTCCAGGAACATCTCTCCTAGCTATAACCACGCTTCCATTTGAAACATCCCGAGGACCAATTTCGATCCTTAACGGTACACCCTATAACATAAGAGCATTTTTTCATCTAATAGAAGAAAAAGAATAAAGAATTGGGTTCAAGTCAACCAAAAACTTGTAAGAAAATTAGAAATAGGAAGAAATGAAACTTTTAAGGTCTTTACAAGAAAAAGCTTAAGTTGTAATCTAATGGTTACATAATTAAACTATGTTCTTTACAAGAAAAAGCTTAAGTTGTAATCTAATGGTTACATAATTAAACTATGTATCAATTGTAACCAGCGCCCCCCACCCCCCAACCAAATTGTTCACAAATAAACTGTTCCCTCTAATATTTAATTAAACAAGAATTCCAAAATAATGTAAT
Source organism: Erythroxylum subrotundum (assembly GCA_027563845.1). Classification (NCBI taxonomy): domain Eukaryota; kingdom Viridiplantae; phylum Streptophyta; class Magnoliopsida; order Malpighiales; family Erythroxylaceae; genus Erythroxylum; species Erythroxylum subrotundum. The sequence continues at coordinate 29,034,088 of JAOQMQ010000006.1, read as the reverse complement.
CAGAATATAAAGAGACCTTCATCTCCCAGAAATTGAACTTCCAGCCCGGTGTTCGCTGTTCCGAGTCATCAAGTTTAACCTTGATACCGGCAGTATGCAAAACTTCTTTTACAGATGATGCTGCATTGAGAATTCCAGCTCTCTCCTCATCTTTCTTCCAAATTGGCACAACTACGACCTACAAGGAGTAATACCAACATAAAGGTCAAGTTTAGACAGTAGTGAAAACTGGCCCATCATTTATTTAAAACATGATATACCTGAATTGGAGCAAGCTTTGGAGGAAGCAATAAGCCTGCATCATCCCCATGACTCATGATAATGCCGCCAACAAAGCGGGTACTGATAGCCCATGATGTCTGCCACACATATTGCCTCTGACCATTCTCATCCATGAACTGCAAGAACATATTTTGATGATGACATTAGTAAAGCTCATAGCATGGAAAGGGGTTTATGAGAGGCTAAAAAGGAAAGTGAATCAAAACTGGGAAAGAGAAGTAACCATAAATGCAAGAAGTACATAATTGCAATGCATGGTATAAAGGCCTGGACAAAACCACCTTAAAGGTTGGATCACCCCTAGACTTAATTGGTTAGACAAAGAGTCAACCATAACCATCCAGCAAGGGCAAATAAGGGAATGTAAGACAAGGAGAGTCAATATTAGTCGAATGCTACTGGAATTTGTTAGGCTTCTTGGAGGAAAAGCATGGTGCTTGAATCTTTAAATCGAGATACAGATTCCTCTTTTTAAGGACAACAATTAAATGCTCTAAAGGAGGATTCTCTTTTACTCTTCCTTACAAGTATCAACATTGGTAATTACTTAGTGGTTGAGTAAGGATCTATCTTAAAAAGAAAACATGGAAGTGGTAGGAAAATTAATATCATGCTTAACATGCTTATACAAAATGCGGGACTTACTCGGAGCATTAGAGTGGTGCTACCATCATATAAATCCAAGACACTATAAATGCCCAAATAGCCTAAAGGAACGGCGTACTGCTCCACTTATGATACTAATGCCGTAACATAATAAACCCAAAATTAAAAGAGTAGCAATGGGAAACTAGGAAATACAATATTTTACATGAAAATCCCAAGCAAAAGCCAATGGTAACTTTCAAAATTCAAGAAACAAAATGAAACTAAATGAATGCATTGAATTGCTATGCAAAGGCTCCTGAATTAGGCAAATTTTGTCAGACAAGTTTTTGATGCTCCGTTTTAGAGTATGTCAAAAGGATTGCAGGTGTGTTACCAAGGATTTACTTTAGCAGATATTCAGTATGCTGCTAATTTAACATGGTGTCCGCTGTCCATGGCAGAGTATTTCACATGATAATAACATCCTAAAAAATGCAGAGTCTAGTAGAACTCAAGAACCTGTGTTCCAAAAGCCCGAGAGAAGTTTTGTCCAAGATTATGGCTAGTTCCAGCCTGCAGTGCTTTTCGATCACCCATCATAGCTTCTATTGTATAAGTCTTAGCAGCACCAGCAAAAGTTTCCACTTTTGATTTTCTTCCTGTAATAACAGGTATTGCTGCTTGCTCAAAGGCAAATTTTGTATAGATGTCAATCATCTGTAATGCCTGCAGCTCAAGATCACCAATTCATAATAAGATAACAGTACGATAATGTCATAATTATATACATTCCAGATATCAACAAGTTTCCAACCTCTTTTTCGGCTTCCTCTGGTGTGGCATGAGCTGTATGACCCTCTTGCCACAAAAATTCAAGTGTCCTCACAAATGGCTTTGTGCGGTGCTCCCACCTTGTGACATTTGCCCACTGCAATTAAAATCAGTATAAGTACAATCACGCACCAACAAGAAGGTACACCTCTAGTCGGGAAACTGCCACAAGAGGTGAATGTTTCACCTGGTTGATCATGAGAGGAAGATCTCGGTAACTATGAATCCACTGTGTAAACATGTGATTCACTATGGTTTCACTAGTTGGTCGAACCTGTCACAACCTCATGAAGTGCAACAATCAAAGCCAAGCTCAGGTTACTGGATTTTCAAGAACTTGAACCAGTATTTGAAGTTGTAATGCTAAACAAAGAACATGCTGACCATACAGTAAAAGAACTATAAAGTGGTTGTTGCAGAGTGATATATTTACCACAAGTTTCTCTTCAAGCTCCTTCCCTCCCCCAATTGTCACAAGTGCCAATTCTGGACTGAAGCCCTCAACATGACTAGCTTCTTTCTCTATAAACGAGTACGGTATAAACTGCAACAATGATAACAATGCAATTCTTAACGTAAACCAAAAGTAGCATCTAGATAATCGGTCACGGAAAAGGCACTAGAAATGCAAATGCATGACCAGGGAGAATGGGCAACTTCAAGTCAGTTTCACGACTGTTAGCTCTACCATGATGTAAGAAATCCATTACTAACTAAAATTTCAACATCTAACATATATAGCATTCACTTGAATCTGATAAAGAATCACAAAAGTGCAATTTATCCTTTCGAAAGCCAACATTGTCCGTTTAAAGGAAAATATAACAATCACAGTGAATTAAGGTGATTTTAGCCCCCAAATCAAACAAAGAAGTTGGTAAAGTGCATACAAACAAAGCAAATTGAAATCAACAAGCAAACAAGAAGCTCACCTGAGGAAAATACATGTTGCTATGTCCAGTTTCCTTGAACTTAATATTCAAATACTCCTACCAATTGAAAAATCATTATTGCATCAGCATTTAAACACGCGAAAAAGATACTTGGAAGAACACAATTAGAACCTGGATCGCCTCCCAAATAGCATAACCGTAGGGACGAATAACCATAGTACCACGAACCGGACCATAGTCGGCGAGCTCCGCGTTGGCAATGACATCGAGATACCAAGCATTGAAGTCTTGAGATCGAGGAGTTATGACTCGGTCCTGGTTTATTCTGTTCCTCAAGCTGTCTACTCTCTCCTCCGTTTCTGGCGCGCTTTGCGCGGAGTAGGCGGCGGCGGTGGTCAGAGGAGGCGGCCGTGAGTGTTGTCGGCGGCGTAGAATCGCGAAAGAAGGACGACTCTTCGGAGGGGATAATAAAACAGAGTAAAGCGAGGGCAGTCGTAGAGAGACCACCATTTCTCGGCTTGTAAGCTGCTTTGTGGTGGTTCTCGGTGGTCAGCTATGTGAAGAGATTCAGATGAGGTTTTTCTTTTTCTTTTTCTTTTTTTTTTTAAAGTTTGGACGAGTGAGTGAGTGAGTGCATGTGATCATGTACATCTTTAGTGATGAATGATCACGGGCTTCGGTCCGTTGGATCCATAATGGTGAACAAATTACTATTTGACTGAAATACGTAATGGTCAGGATGTTGTGGACTTGTATTGGCCATACGCATAAGCAAATTGGTATACTTATGTGCCAATTCTCCTAAATTTTGGTACAATTGGGCCTCAGTATAGATCGATTGTTTTTAGTTTTTTTAAAATGATCCAGTGGGTCCGAGCCCAATATAAGGTCTAATTAGGTCTGAGATTCCAAGTTTGGGTCTAAGCCCAATTTCAATGGGGATTGAACTAATTATTGTTATAATTAAGATAAAGACCAAAAATGCACTTTAAACCCTTAACGTTTATAACAAAATATAACTTAAATATTAAAGTCTTAAAACGCTCAAATTATACCTTAAGTCTATGTTTGGTTACGTTTATACCAGTAAAGCTTTTTTCTGTAGATCTTTTCTAAGAAGAACTTTTCTAAGAAGCCAATTAACTATTTGGTTATCATTTAAAAAAGAGCTGTTTTCAAATAGATTCATATAGTTCTGTTTGGCAACATAAAAATAAATAACACTTTTAATTTTAATTATATTTTATTTTGTAATAAAAATTATTTATATATATAAATATTACTTAAAGTATATTAAACAATATAAAAGCACAATATATTAATTATTATACAATTTTAAACCATACGAAACATAAATGAAAATATATTTAACTAAATCTTTTATATAAATTATAATATAAGTAAACTAATATCGAAAATAAACATTAAAACATATTTAAAAAGTCAAATAATATTATATAAATCCCAAAATAAATATCCAAGTTGGGTAAATAGTTAAATACATAATAAACGGGAAGATGAGTTTGTGGGTATTATGAAAATTATGTGTAAAACATAAGGGCAAAAGAGGTTCATTAATTGATCTGAAAAATTTACCTGAAAAGTGCTTTTTTAATAAGCTTTTTAAAAAGCCGTATTTTGGCTGCCAAAAAGTTCATATATATTAAAAAAATACTTTTTTATTTTACAATAAAACACTCATTTTTTCTTTAAAAGGCTTTTATAGTAGAGAAAAGTGCTTATTAGTCTCCAAAAAAACTCATCTAAACAGACACTAATATTTTCAAGACATTTAAAACAAATCCCCTATGGATAGAAAATTTATCAAACTTTCCATTAGTTAAATATCACATTAATTTGATTTGCGGTGATTTGGGCCAATCCGACGCATTGCTCATTGTAACACGAGTGCAAATAACGAACAAGATAAAGCATACCCAACAAAATGAAGCTTAAGGAATGCTGGAAATCACATTGGCCAACACATACCTTGGTGCACAAAAGCAAATGTTCCATCACATCATCTACCAACTATGATCCTAATCCTGCACGATTGCTCTTAAACTACCATAATTCCACACAACTAGTCTACGATTATACAGAAAAACAAGTTCATGGCATTAGACATCCACACAAAGATGATCGAGAAAGGCATCGATGGAGAGAGGATCGATGCTTTGGCAGTTATGGAGATTCAATCAACCTGAAGTTGTAGTCAAGGTCCTCCTTGGAAATATGGATTGGTGATATTGGAGAAGGAGGTGCTGATGAATCAAGTCTGCTAGATGGGTAATCAATCAGCTCCTCGCTTCTCATCTCCTCTTCCAGTTCCAGGTTTAGCCTACCTGGACTCTGAACCTGGAACAAGAAATCCATGAAACAAAGCTTAGAACATGAGATTTTCCAAGAATCATCACCTAGATGGATTGCAACTTTGCAGAGAGGAAACATAAGCTAACCTTCAAATGTGTTGACGGTGGACTTGCTCGTGGAGTTGCCAATTGCATGGAATAATCTACAAATAAAATTGAATATATGAGTTTGAAAGTGCAAGCTAAAATGAGATTTTCACACAGAAAAGTCAAAATCTGGTTCACCTTTGTTTAGTCCGACAATGAAAAGGAATTCATCTATGTCCATGGCTCTTGTATGTTTCATGCATTCTTGGTGATTATGCAGAAACCCTTCCTCTGAAATTGAACCAGGAGGCTGTGGTTCCTCTGGCAGAACACTCAACTTGGCTTGGTAATTCCCTTTTGGTGCCTCTTTCAGGAGTGGCTTACCTGAATTGGAAATGTCAGAGAGCGCCTTCCTAACAGTTCGTGCTTTCCCAGTAGCTTTAGAATTTCTCTTCTTGCTTGCATCAGGTGCCACTAGAGAAGCACTAGTCTTCTCTTTATCACTCGAAGAGAAAATGTTAGAAATCTGCTTCTTTGATATCTGACTCAGAGGAGGCTTCATTGAATTGGAAAGGTCACCAAGCGGTGTTCTTCCACCAAACCCTCCTTTCCTTGATGCATTAGACAAATTCCTCTTGAATCCAACAGAAGCATCTGCAGATAGATTTCAGCGTTAGATCTCAACAAAGCATAATCTCAATACCCGAAAGGAAAAGTTTCAAATTAAACATGGAGAGTGAGTTGGAACATACCATCTTGAACACCAACTAGTGATGCCATTGGCAACTTTGGAGTATAACTCTGCATAGGAAAGAAACTAATGAATCCACGAATCCATGCAAAAATTCAGAAAATTGATTCGTTTATGTAAATTCACATCCAATTCATAGAACAAAACTCAAGGAGATAGTACTAGATTCTATACTAAAATATGAGCCCAAACATGTCGAAGTCCCTCCACTCACACTTTAACCGTACAAGAACTGATCCTAAGATAGAGGGGCTAATCATAAACAGAGCAAAATAGAAAAAGTTCGTCTATGCATTAGAAACCTGATCAATACTTCCAGCATGTATAAAAGTAACAAAATTCCTTCAGTAATCGGTCGCACATATCAGACATGGCGTGGACATTACATCTGTAGATCTATTAGTCTCGAAGAGAGAAATCTCAAAAGTTTTGCTACCGAATCCGAGAACGATTCAGAACTCATAGTATCTAAAGCGGCTTCTTGAGAAAGAAAACGGCTATAAAGTATAGGAATCGAAAGATACCTGTTCCTGTTCTTTCTTTCTTCCTATTCTTGACGTTCTTGTTCCTTCTCGTTCTTCTTCCTAGTCCTTCTCGTGTGTTGATATCGACGGATACGTTTCTGGTAGGGCTTCGCTTATCGGTGATCAATGTCCGGTAAGGCGTTGTTAAGTTTTCGAAATGGACTCACTTTTTTCGCTTTGAATCTCTATATAGGAGCGGCAGCGTTCCAACGGTAACTTGACAATATTTACCTTTACGCCCTTAATTTTTGCCGATAACTACCAAAATAATCTCGCACTTAAAATTGGACCCCTTTTTGTTATTGTGCCACGCCATAAAGACAAGTGATTGATTGGGCCTTGATTAAATTAATAAGTTAAATATAATGGATAGTTTATTTTAGTTTTTAATATCATACAAATTATTACTTATTTTGTATAATATTATTTATTCATTATATTTTTCATTATATTTTTATTTTTATTCAAAATATCATATTAAATGAAAAGGGGAAATTTTGATAGAATATAAAAAGTAAATGATAATTTTGAAATATAAATATTAAAATAAATAAAATGTCAAATTATAATCAACTAATTGATTTATTATGATTAGATAGTAATTAAATTTCATAAATATCTAATTCGAGCATTTCATTTGACTCGATCTTGTAATTATTAGATGTTTCTAATAATATCATAAGGAGAAAGTGACAACTGATCAAACTCGAGTTTATAAAAATTCAAATTTAGGTCCAGAAAAAAATAGGTCAAAGTTGAGCTTTCATTGACTAAGATAGTGCAATGATTTTTATAGTACCAAACCTCATTCACATGTATTGATCAATCTACAAGTTTGTTGCATGTAAGCATAATATATGGCTCAGGTTCATTGGCTAGAAGCACAAGTAATCTAATATCACAATAGCCTCCATCAAATTATTATGAATATACTTAGTTTGGTATAAATTCACACCTACTTCCAATGATTCAAATCCTTAGTCCAATTGATTAAGGACGACAATGAGTCTAGTTTAATCACGCTCGAATGATCCAAAGTTTAATCGGGCTGAGATTAAAAATAAAGTCACTTTGACATAATTTATTAAAATAAATTTGTTTTGGTTGGTATTTTTTTTAATTTACCAACTAAAACAAACATATTAATTAAAATAATGTTATTTAAATTATAAAATAATGTAATTTGCCTTAATTGATTTGGGTCATTCAAGTTTGACCTTTCAAAATTGGTTGTTGCTCAAAATTCAATTAGTTTAAAACTGATTCGTTAACGTTAAACCAAAGTCAACTCAAGTCGAACTTTTTTTATTTAATTTTAAATTATTAATTATCAAATAATTTATTTATCAAATAATTTGTTTAAAATACATAATCAATTAATTGTTATATATATTTATATATCTAATGGCTTATAGTAACTTCAAAATTAAGCACTTTAAAGAAAATGTCATATTTTAAAATAAAATTCCAACTACTTATTTACAAACATAAGTTGAAGGAGTTGCCCAGGATTCTCACTTTGCGATGATTGGGAGAGGGACATTAATTATGCACAACCTTCCCTTTACATTTTCATAAAGAGGTTGTTTCGGTTATTTAAACCCGTGACATTGTAGTTACAAAAGAGTAATCTCACCGGTTACTTCAAGTTAATTTAAAATTATATGATATATTGTTTTAAGAGTAATAGAATTAACTTGTGAATATTATTCACAAATTATATAAAACTTCACTGTGATATATTTTATTTAAATTATTAGGTTTTAAAAGATAATTTTTACAAAAGAACTATAAAATAATTAAATAATATTATAAAAGGTAAGTAATAATTTTTAAAATATAATAATAATTTTTAAAAAATCGATACACATTCAAATTCTAAAATTATTGTTTTAAAAACTATATTTTATTTTATTTTAGAATTTATTTTCAGAATTAGATTTTTGGTTCGAATTTTAAAATGGTTGACTTTATAGATAAAGACACGAAATGAAGCTTCTGTGTTATTTCACCATTGTAAAGCCACCAATTGGAACTGTACACAAACACACGTGAATATCCTGATTGAATACGATTAAAATTAATATTTTATTACAATTATTTTAAATTTGAATTAAACTAACTAAATATAATTTTATTATCATTATTTAAATTATTATTTTAAGTCAAATTCAATTAATTTATATAGGTTTAAGAGTTGAATTAGTTATCGTATTAGTGAAAAATAGTAATTTTTAAAAAAAATTTAAATTAGATTTTTGTTGAAATTTTTTTTAATCTAAATTTTTTAAAAATTTTTGTTAAATTATCGAAAAGAACTATATTTTTAATCCTTTATTATATTGTGAGATCTACATCTCATAAAACAACAATAATAACAATAACGATGACAATTTTCAATAAAAATTCTGTTAGAGATGCGAGATTTGAAGGGATTTAATAGTATGCAATTATATCCTTAAGTAGTAGAGAAATTGAGACCAAATGACCTGTACGAGTGAACTATTTTTTTATTATTTTTAATGGTTGACTTTATAAATAATTAGAAGGTGTGAATAATGACACAAAATGAAGCTTCTATTTTTTATTTATTATTTATTTTATTGTTCCCATTATGAATCCACTAAATGGAATCGCACGCACAACAAACACACGTGAATATGCCAATGAAAAGGTAGAGTACAAGTTGGTGGGTGGGTGGTAGCAATGAACTTGCGGTGAAGAGTTACCCAACACGTAAACTTGCACACCACTATCTTTGCCCTTTCAAATTACATAAATGCAACTCCTATAAGGAAATTGTTCTCTTATGCCTTAAAAGGGAAGGCCTAAAGTCATAGAATTTGTATTTTAATAATATTTACTAATAATTTAAAAATTAAAATAATTCGCTCTAAAAATTTTGAAACGGTTAATTTTTTAATTCAATTTATTTTAATAACTCTTATATTTAAAAACAGATCAATTTATTATTAATAAATTGATTTCCGTAAATTGATCAATTTTTTAAAATAATTTAATTAAATTTTATTAACTTTTTAATGTTTAATTAAAGTTTAAATTTTTAATTATAATTAATCTTTAATTAATTTTACGAGCCTCGATAAATAATATTTCGTAGTAATAAATTAGAAAATAGTAAAATAAAGGAGGAGAAACATAGAAGTATAATTATCAAGTCGTCATCCTCGTCGTCATCATCACATCTAATATGAAGTCCCATAATAAAACGAGGTCTGAAGAGGTCTGATAGTACGCATCCTTACTTTTACATAGCAGAGAAGTTGTTTCCTATAGACCCACATATAAATGTAACAGTAAAAGAGTAATGTAGGTTAAAGGGTAAATAAATAAAACTGGCAGCTAAATAATTATGTAAATAAAATTACAATAAATAAATAAATAAAATATAACTCGACTTTTAAAACTAAAATATAACGAATTTATTAATTAAATTACTGAAAATAAGTAATTTAAAAATGATTATATAAAATTAACGATTTTTTAAAAATAACAAATTCTAAACCTACACAAATATGAACAAAACGACACTAATGAAAATGCTTGAATCCAAACACACTTTTGCATTATTTTCAGTTTGGTGGTTTTGCTCTCTTCTTCCATTTTTGTCTTCCTCTGCGTTTCCATTTATAGGGAAAACGTTAAAATTACTAAGTTTATAATATATAATCATAACAATGGAAGACAAGATTAGAAAATAAAAAAATTAAAAGAAAATAACATGAAACGGTGACGTTAGCTCCAAGCAGAAGCCACCGCGAGGACTCTTCCCATCCAACCAAAACAAACACCACCACTCTCATGTTTGACACTGAAACCCGAGTTGAGTCGACCAGACGCGCCGAGTCTCTCCTTCGCTAACTCGCCAACGTTTGGACTGATCGACTTTAACTCGAAACCAGCCATTCCCATCCGGGCCCGCCATTTCCCGAACACCTCGCATCTTTCTATACGGTCCCTCCCTTCACATGCAACCGCGTTACTCAGTTTCCGGCCGAGTCCCTCCTCGGCTTTGACTCGCTCGACGGTGTCGTTCCGCACTGTGATGGATTCGATCGACTCCAACAACGCACCGTAATACGACAGCGTCTCGTTCACGCGCGCCGCGAAAGGCGCTGTGTTGGTGTTCAGTTCTTGCTCGACCACCGTCACCACTCGCGGCGAGAGCTTCTTCACGAGACGGAGAAGCTCGTCCCGTGGGTTCTCAATCGACACGCTCTCGTCTGGCATTCGGGATAGTTTGAATGCAAAGTTGACGGCCAAAGGCTCATCGGGTTCGCAACCCAGCGAGTCATGACTCAGATCGCCGAGCTTGCAGCTCACAACGTAGAAACGTAAAGAAATTCCAAGTCGTTCAGCGAGTTGGCTGAGTTTATCGCCGACTACCTTCAACCTCTCTTTATCTTCTCTAACATTATCAGCCACCGCTGTGATCTTGATGGTCGTGAAAGGTTTTGCCCTTTGACGTTCGGAGATTAGATAGAGAAGATCTAGATACTGTGTTCCTTGGCCAATATCGAAGTCGATCACATGAAACCCATCTCCGTTATTTGGTTGTTCAACTGAAGCTTCGAGGATTGCAAGGTTAGCAGCCATGAAACCAAGCTTAAAGCAAGGACAAACCTCGTAAAGCAATTGGGTCGACATGTATTGTTCTTTGCTATAAAGCTCCGCCACAGGTGGTGGGTTCTCACTTGGGTTAACCCGAGATTTTAATGCCTTGAGCATGTAATTCAAAAGTCTCTGCTCGGAACTCCCTTTGGGATTCGAAACCTGAGACATACGCGTCAAGATCTCAGTTACAACGTCGGATTTTCCCTCTGAAATCGCCGATGCAGCTTCGACAACAGTCTGTTTCGAACAAGTGGGTACTGGAGTCGTCACCGATATTGTCGACGAGGAGGAGGAGGAAGATGACGTCGGGGATGGAGCTATTGGGTTGGGACTCGAAACACGGATGAGACTCTGTATGGTCTCCGACCACTCGCTGTTGGTGTTTGTAATCACCGAAGCTGCGTCTCCTTCATCGTCGTTGTCGTCCAACAGCTGTTTCTCCAACTCCTCTAACTGATTCATCATCTTCTTCTCAGTGTCCTGTCCAGTAACTACTGTTCCTCCCACTCTATTCCGGTTTTGGAACATGTTCGTGTAAGGTATTCCTGGCAAAGTTTGGTTTTGCGAGTCAATGCTCGGTCCGGACCCAAGATTCACAGGTTGGGGTCTGAGTTGTTGAAGCGGCAGTCCATACCGTTGCTGAGACCCGGAGGGCAATTCATGAGACATATTAGTCGAGAACTCGAACGGCGAACGTGTCGAGATCGGTGTGTTGTGCTGATATATCCTGGGCTTCACTGACCGGAGAAGAAGCCCATGTAGCGCCGGATTAAGGGTCGGTAGCTGTTGCTGCGCCTGGAATTCCGCTAGAGTGCGTTTCCCGATCAAGCTCGGCGGTCCAAAACTGGGATTTCCCGTTCGGTTTGTAGGGTCTAGAAAAATCTGAGAGAGCTGGTTCCTATAGGATTGTTGAGGCGGGTTGTTTGTTGTGTTCATGGTGTTTATGGATCTACCTGCAAGACCCGTATACAAATCCGGGCCACCGCCGGAAAACCCAGAAGCCATCTTCTCTTGTCGAGAACTATGAAGACTTACCAACACTTGTACGAGTTAAAAGAAACGCATGAACTAAGAGAGAGAAAATGAGGTTTCAGGAATTAGAGAGACAAAATGTGGCTTCAGGAGTTACGGAGAGAGAGGGGGAGTTTATGTTCCATCTCCTAAAAGGAGAGTCGGACTTGGATTGGAATAATTCTGGTGAATATAAGGAGAGAGAAGGAGAAAAAGTTAAGAAAAAGTTCCAAGTTCTTGTACGAACATGTTTGGGGTGAGCCTCCCACCGCTCGATCATGTATGATTCGGCTTTGCAAACGATCCAGCGGTGATAGCTTCGGCCACAGCTTTTCAGCTTTCCGCATTAAATTGTCCAATAATAACTCGGATCGCGAGGAGAGAGAGGGAGAGAGAGCTTAAACCTGTGGGCCAAGTCTATCTTACAACCGCGTGTGAACCACGCTCTTGTTCGTGGGGTGTGAGTGAACGAACGAGGATAAAGAAATTTAAAGAACTTTAAATTTTGAGACGATATTTATTCAAGGAGCAGTGATCACCTGACAGGAGAGTTACGACAACAACCGAGGAACTCGAAGCAAAGCGGGAAAGAAAAAGCGAACGCAGAGGGACACGTGGGATGACATTGAGGGATCTTAAGGTAACCCAGCTGTTAGATTTTGTATGCGTGCTTTGAAGCCGATTCGCTGGATTCGAAATTCCAGGAAAAAAGTAACGTGTCAGTTGTCCTAAAGAATTTTCAAAACCATTAAATTGTTGCTTAATGTCACCATTGGAAATTTTAAAATTATGCTAAATACGAGTATGAGAAAGTCTGATAATACTATACTGTCAAGTTATTATATATATATATATATATATATGAGAAATAGGAAAATAAAATGTCCTGTCTATGTTGCTGGAAACTAAAGCAGAAATAATTCCTATTTATTTGATTTGAAGTGTTTAAATTGACATTATCATAAGCGGCCACCTAATGCTTCCAGGACGCAGACGAGACAATGACTACATTAATAGGGATTTAGATTACTCTTTCGGTTAATCAATTTGTTTATTAAATTTCGTTCAAATATTTACATAGAATTTTATATAAATATATAGATAAATTTAAGTGGCACAGAGTTAAAACATTCTAATAGGAACAACACGCTCCAACCTCACAGATAAGGACTTTGCATTTCAAGGATTGAAGTATCATGTTTTCGTTAGAATAATCTAATTTTATGATATTTAATCTTATCTACACATTTATATAAATCTTACGTAAATATATGAATAAAATTTAATAAAATAAGGTCAAAACTAATTAACTGAAACAGATAATTTGATCCGATATTTCAAAGTATTTAAAGACTCGTTGGGTCTATCAATAATATATACATCAATCATTATTACAATTTTATCATATAATAAATAATAATTACATTTAAAACATCAAATAAAAAGAACAATAAAGATCCTTAACTTTTTAGTTATTACAATTTACAATAAAAATTTGTGATAAGAAAACAACTAATTAAAAGTGAAACATAAAAAACATATATTATTTAATTTACGATTAATTATATATAGTATTTAATTATTTAATATATTAATTATTAATAAGAATTTAAATAATTTTAATTTAATATTACATATTTAATTAATTAAAATTAATTATTGCTAAAATTGTAAGTAACTTAATTTAATTTA
>JAOQMQ010000006.1:28983345-29002239 GCA_027563845.1 Erythroxylum subrotundum | reverse complement strand
GTGAATGCAATGCATTTGGTTAAAGTCTCAAAATGTCATTTGCAACAAGTTAGAGATGATGGTTGGGAGTCTTTATTAAAACAAGTCGTTGACTTTTGTGGTGAAAATAATGTAAGTGAGATAGATATGCAAGATATGTTTATTGTTAGAGGGAGATCAAGGCGTAGAAGCGAAGACATGACGAATCTTCATCACTATCGTATTGAGCTTTTCTATTCTGTAATTGACATGCAACTTCAAGAGCTTAACAATCGATTTGATGAAGTCAATACAAGTTTGCTTTTATGTATGTCATGTCTTGATCCTAAAGACTCCTTTTCTGCATTTGACATGGACAAATTGATTGAACTTGCAAAATTCTATCCATCGGAGTTTCCACCTATTGCTTTAATTGAACTTGAATATCAACTTGGGAATTTTATCATTGATGTACGTATGGATAAGAATTTCTCTGAATTGAGTGGAATTGGAGACCTTGCTAAGAGAATGGTGGCCACAAGGAAGCATCATGTATTCCCTTTGGTTTATTTGTTAGTAAAATTGTCATTACTTTTACCTGTTGCTACAGCCACAGTGGAAAGAGCTTTCTCTGCAATGAAGATTATCAATAGTTCACTTCGTAATAAAATGGGAGATGACCTATTGAATGATTGTTTAGTGTGTTACATTGAAAGAGATGTATTTGCAAATATTGACAATGATCTTGTTATGAAAAGATTTCAATCTATGAAAAGTAGGCGAGGATCATTGTAACTTTAACTATTTTATATTCTTAATAAAACTTTATTTTCTTATTTAGTTTTGATATGAAATTTTTTATGAAATCTATATTTTATTTGGGCCCCCTATCTTAAATTCCTGGCTCCGTCACTGTGCACCAGTAAACTCCTCGTTTTTAATTCGCTCTGCTGATGTCCTTATTGTGAGGACGTTGGGGTTGCGTAATCTAAAAATCAAAGGACGAGGGCGTGGAGAGAACAAACTAAAAACAAAGGAAAAAACTAAAATCAAAACGTAAAGTTGTTGGGGTTGCATAATCTGATTTAGGTCATTTTTAAACAACAACATCATTTTAATTATGTGATTAATGACGCCTTTTCATTAATAATTATTTGTTGTGCTAATTTTGGTTGACGTGTATTAATAGTTAAAGTTTCTTAAACACGTGACAAGTCATGTCAACAAACTTAATGAAAGCACTAATATCAGGCTATAATTGAAAACAATTAAAAGTTTAAGTATTTTATTGTTACTTTTTAAAATTCGGGCTCGAATTAAAAAAATTTAAAAGTTTGGACATTTTATTGCTACTTTTTTAAATTTAAACTATAATTGAAAATTTGACGAAAGTTTGAGTTTTTTTTATAATTAACTTTTTTTAATAACAATTTTAAAAACAATATCATTTTACTTAAAATAACATTATTTTTCTCATAATTTTTAAATATTAGGTCAGACAATCCGAATTTGAACTTGACTCGATGTTTAAAATTTTTTAGAAAACTCAAGTTCGATCCAAAGTCCGTTCAAATTGGTCGGATCCGTTGATTTCTGGCCAGACCAAGTTGGGCTCATATTTATTTACCATATCTAATTTAGAATAAGTTTAAACTCGAAGGTTTAACCCAATTAATGTCGGGCTTTAAAATTTGCTCAGCAGTTCAAATCGGGTCCGGACCAGGCAGACTGACAATGCCAACCTTTTAATAATGTACTTGAGAGCAGCAGCGTCATTTGTGGCATCAATTATTACGAGCCATGAGTCAAGGGCATGGCCTACTACAACAACTGACCACATTTGTGGCCATTGATTAGGAGTGAGGAACAATCATATTTGTAAACTAACTAAAGGCAATCTACTTAACCAAGCTCCATGTGATTTTAACTTAAATCCCTGAGTTAAAATCGTCGGGGCCTTACTAGCGACAGCTCCGGAGTTTGGCTTGATGGCTTCGTACAAAATCTTAGACGGTGTTTCACTGTCTTTGCAAAATTTTGGGGAGCTTTTTTTTTCGATTTAAACCTTGCCTAAAATTTTGGTTATCGTCGGATAGAGCTAGAGAAAGATTTTTTTAGTGGTGATAGAATCTCCTGTCTGACATACCTAAACAATCAATGTCACTCAACCCTATAGTTATGGGGATTAGCGAGTTACTTACTCGAAATTGGTTAGTCTTATCTCGCCATATTTACAGGGAGAAAAATTGATATGCCAATTAGCTCGCTAACTTTGCTGTAAATTTTGGGCTCGAGATTACCACTTTTGATCATACATCTCAATCCTTCTAGAAGATTTGACTGGGGTTAGCCTACTTAGACTAAACATGTAATTTGTCTCTTTTTTCTCCGGTGTATTAAAAAAATTAAATCCCTGAGTTTATAATTTTTACGAGTTCAAATGTTATATATAAGTAGAAGAAATTTTTTTGCTATTCTTTGTAATAAATTAGTCTCATATAATCATTTTTAACAATAATAGAGTTTTTTAAATAATTTTTATATCATTACTATTCTATTTCATATAGTTTGTAATTGCTTATCTATATAATTATTTTGATTATAATGCTTTTAATATATTTTTATTATAATTTTCCAAATTTTACATCTGATACTCTGTATATGGTAGCAGATCGAGTTTATGATCCTATTAATATCATTCATGTTCCAAAAGAGTTAGCATCGATGAAACTTGAAAAGTTGACGCCAATAGAATGGATAAGTAACAATCAGAAAGTGTTTCATGCTTATCATATACATTCTTTTTCGCACAACTTCTTGTCTTATTCTCAAGACACTACGAGATGGATCTCTTAGTACGTCTATTATAATAGTATTTTATTTATAAGAAAATTTTAGTTTAACAAAAAGTGATTTTCAAATTGTTTTTTCTACATATTTCCCATATTTTTATCTTATTATTATCAATTTTCTAAAAATATTTAACAAATTAATAATTAAAATAAAAAATATCCTAATCAAAATTTACCATAAATAGATATCTCTATTTGAATCATACCTTTTGACAACTTCAATTAGCCCAAAATTAGTTTGAACATAAAAAATAGAATAATATTTTTAAATTTGACAATAACTTCGCTAAAAACATTGTATATTGAAGATATTTGGCAAATAGCTGATAAGTTGTTTTTTAACTTATAAACTAAAAATTAGCTTTTTGACCATCTTAAAAAATTATTGATGTATTTAGTGAATTACTTATTGGTTAGCTTATTTATCTTCAGTAAGCTGATTTCTATACACTTCTTAAGAGGAGTTTTTGAGGTTAACTGTTTGCCTAATAATATTATCGCCTTTCACTTTATTATCTACTTTTATTTTGTGTGTTTTTAAAGTTGAGTTTTTTTATCTTACAAGTATGTTATG
Source organism: Erythroxylum subrotundum (assembly GCA_027563845.1). Taxonomy (NCBI): domain Eukaryota; kingdom Viridiplantae; phylum Streptophyta; class Magnoliopsida; order Malpighiales; family Erythroxylaceae; genus Erythroxylum; species Erythroxylum subrotundum. The sequence continues at coordinate 28,998,855 of JAOQMQ010000006.1, read as the reverse complement.
AAGTTTGAAAAAATATAATAAAATGGTTAATTAAACTTTTTAATTTTTTTTAATTTCATAATATTAGGTTACATTTAAAGATACCATAATACTAAAATTTTGAATATGAAGAGTCACATCAATTTAATATTTTTAGTATATAACTACTATAAATTGTCATACTATAATTATAGATATTTTTAATATATTAAATAATAATATTCATACATATTATACGAAAATTACTAATACGGTCGAGGTGCATCATATATTAATAGAGAATTTAACTTTGGATTATTATTATTTATTTTTATTAAAGTTATAAACTTAATTTTGTAAAATTAAATATTTAAAATATAAATTTTTATAAGAATATTTAACGAAATACTAAGAAATATAATATTAATGCCCTTATGATTTTTTTTAAAATTATATCCTCATAAGTCATTTTATACATCAACAATTAATACTAAATATTTAATTTAACTAGACACTTTTAATAAACAGCTGATATTATCTGTTGGTCAAATCAACTGATAAAATTAGTTATCAACTAACTGTTGATAAACTCACCTAATAATTAATGTAATCCGTTAATCGGTAAACAAAACTTTAATGTTGTACGAAATCAAAAACATTAGAAAGTGGTCCTTTTGGACTTGTCAAAAGGGACCACTTCTTGTGTTCCCGACACTAGCATTATCTAAATAAACAGTTGGATTGTAGATGTCGTTTAGTGCATGCCATTTCGATTTCAGCACAGCTTTAATTAAGGAAAGGGAGAGCTTACCAACTTACTACATTTTTTTTAATACTTTCAACAATAACACTTTCTTTAAAATGTAAGTTCAGCGTGTTCCTGTAATGCACAATCTTATCCTTATTAAGTAGTTACGTTTGTTTCGATTTTTTTAATACTTTCAATATTCTAACCTCCCAAGTTCTTACATCTCAAATCGCCCTTTGCAATTCCTTTGTGATTATGCATTTATTGGATGGTGTAACAAATTTAAAAGAAATTCTTAAAAGTAAGTTTGATAAATTAAGTTCGATTCGAGGTATCTAAAATTAACATTTCGGGTTCAAGTTAACCAAAATTCGAGTCCGATTTGAATTTGTGTAATCGACTGAAGCGGTTTCATACCTTAATTAAAAAAAAAAACCAAAACGATGTTATTTTATAAATACGGTATTATTTTTTAGCAATTTGAAACTCTAGTCGCATATTAAAAACTTTGACTTAACTCAACCTAAGCCTGCTAAGTCTACTTAAAAGTTAATATTTTTTTAACACAGAGTAAATAAAATTAATGGCTTTTTTTAATTGAGATAATAAATTTAAAATTCTAACTCTTTCTAAAATTTTGTCATTTCAATGTTTAGTCTTTTAAAGCTTTTCTCTAAATATCTAAACTTTTAAAAATCAAATAGTTTAATTCTAAAGATCATTATCGTCATCATATTTAGTTCGAAGTTTTACAATAAAGCGAGGTTTGAAAAGGTCTGATAATACGTAGCCTTATTTCTGTATAGTAGAGAGACTGTTTTTGATAGACCCACATGCAGATGTGACAATAAAAAAAATAACCTAGATTAAAGAATAAATAGGTAAAACTAGCACGCTAAATTATTATGTAAATAAATTTACAATAAATACATTAAAAAAAAGAGATATACCTGATGAAGTCCAGATCTGCTAATACTTAATAAGCTACAAAGTCTAGCTCTCCTTGTCTCTAGTTACACCGTATGTCCAGGTGAATTACCTCCTTTACAAGATACTCCCTCTTATTCAAAATAAAAGTCGTTTTAGAGAGATGCACATTTATTAAGAAAGTTAATAAAATATTTGATATACCCTTATTAATTGCAAGTTAAAGTGCCTTGATAATATAATCTGTGTAATTAGAATGTGAGAGAAATTAAAAAGTAATTTTAAAAATAAAATTATAATTATGCATGAAAAGTCACGAACGACACTTATTTTGAATAATTAAAATACCTCTAAAATGACTTTTATTTGAATAGGAGGAGTATTCAACTTACTATTGACTTGGTAGCGAAATCCTCCTGCCTATCGCCTGAATCCTTAATCATTTTATACACAGAATAAATGGAACAAGCATAGCCAGGCAAATTCTGCATGTGACCCTTCCAAGTTCTAGAAAAAGCTGCTGCCTCCTTAGCTTGGCGATCATTTTATATAAAAAAGTATATTAAAAACTGAAATTTAGAAAATTTACATCACATTTTACTCTTCGTCTAGTTTTTAAATATAAAATAAGTAACTATATACAGAACTATTAAAGTGTTTGTTATAAGAGGATCAAAAATCATGTTAATGAACCACGAGCACCGAAGTTCTGTGGCAAAAGCTGATCTTTAATTAAGCAAGGTCGGAAGTTCTACTCCAATTTGTGAATGCATCAATTTCGAACTCACCCAAAGTACTTAATCCAAAAACATATCATATTAATAAAAGACAAATAGCCATGTAATCTTTTATATTTTAATATATGGAGTTAAACCAGTTATTTTAAACCTAAATTTTGATTTAAAAGTTGAGATAAACTCATTATATCAAACTTTAAGTTTGATCGAAAATTTGATTGACTCATATATACACACACATATGTATGATTTTCATTTTTGTTAACACGAGGTGTTTTATGTAGGTTTGAACTATCGGTGACATCTTTAAGTTATTATTATACCTAAATTAATTCCCGCTAATACCTTTGTAGGATTTGGAAGGGCGGCTCAGTACTACCTCCAAGTATTTAAATTAATTCTCGATAGTACCTTTATGGAACTTAAAAGTCGAGATAAACTGATTATCTCGAACTTTAAATTTGATCTAAAATTCAATTAACTTGTGTGTGTGTATATATATATATATATATGTATGATTTTTTTGGGTTAATACAAGGTGTTTTAGGTGGGTTTGAACTGTCGGTGACATGTTTAAGTCATTACTATACCTAAATTAATTCTCGCTAGTAGCTTTGTAAGATCTAGAAGGGCGGCTCAGTACTACCTCCAAGTATTTAAATCAATTATCGCTAGTACCTTTGTAGAATTTAAAAGTTGGGATAAACTGATTATCTCGAACTTTAAGTTTAATCTAAAATTTGATTGACTCGTGTGTGTGTACATATACATATATATATATATATATTGGGTTAATACAAAGTGTTTTAAATAGGTCTGAACTGTTAGTGACATCTTTAAGTCATTATTATACCTAAATTAATTCCCGCTAATACCTTTGTAGGATCCGAAAGGGTAGTTTAATACTACTTCCAAGTATTTAAATTAATTATTTGCTAGTACCTTTGTAAGATCCGAAAGGCGGCTCAGTACTATCCCAAGTATATATATATATATATATATATATATATATATGTATATATGTATATATCTCATTTGTATTCGCAATAATAACCATTGAGAAGACTTTGCAAAAAGAAAAAAAGCAAATTTCAAGGATGTTTTTACTTTATGAAAGCTTTAATGAAGAAATTTTCCCTACACCTGCCATTTGCCACCAGATTGAAGCATAGCCATTAAGTTACCTCAACTACCTTCCATGAAGTACATAAATGTCTTCCCACCTACATCAAATGAGTTTTTCTTCTCTATAAGTGCCTCTTCATGTCTTTCAACACCACCACAAGTCATCACTTTCTTAACCTGCTAAACTTCGCTCTTACCATCAACAATGGCTTCCGAACCAGTGGAGAAGAAGGAAGATCACGCGAAGGTGAAGATCACAAGCAAAACACACGTCAACCCCAACAAGAAGCTCGGGACTAGGCAATGTCAGCTTGTCACGTTTGATCTTCCATATCTGGCCTTTTACTACAACCAGAAGCTGTTGCTTTACAAGGGCAACAACTACGAGGAGATGGTGGAGAAACTGAAAGATGGGCTTGGGATAGTTCTGGAAGACTTCCATCAACTCGCTGGGAAGCTTGGGAAAGACGACGATGGAGTCTTCAGAGCGGAGTACGATGATGAGATGGACGGTGTGGAGATCCTGGAAGCATCTGCTGATGAGATCAGTGTGGAGGATCTAACGGTTGATAAGGAAGGTGCAGAGAATTTAAAGGAATTGATTCCGTACAATGGAGTCCTGAACCTGGAGGGACTTCACAGGCCTTTGCTGGCTATACAGGTAATTAAAAACGACATCGTTTCTTGTCTTCTCTGGCTTTCTTATTCAATTGTTGTGCCAAATTGAAGAGATCAAACCTTGTATGTTTATTTAAAATATAGGGTTAAACATACAAGGCTTCTTGTAGTTTAATGATTTCTAATTATTTTAAAGTAAAATTATGATTAAACATACTTTGCGTGTCAGTGAAATTTTTATTAAGTTGTTATCTTCGTAAAATTGACATAAATAATAATTTTATAAAAGGTGCTCGGGCTGGATTAGAGCCTTGGTCAATGCCCGGACTGGATTGCCATCCCTTCACAAAACTAGTTGATATCAATTCTATGGACCCACAAAATTTATTTATTTTTATTTAGTTCTTTTATTTCATTTAAGTTCCCATGTGGGAATTTAATAGTAATAAATTCCCAAAACTACCAAAAATTATCTGCCTTAATTTATAGGTGGAGTTGGCTAATTAAAGCATATAAATTATATAATATTAATGGGTCTTTTGAATGTTAATTCAATAATTTAGATTTGAAGGGGAAAATATATAAATATTTCTTATTAGTTTTAAGAAATTTAAAAAGTTTTATAATCTTTAAAATTTTTGAAAAAATTCTTTTAGATTTTCTAATTTTAATCTTTTTTAGATGGTTAAAAAATAATAATGAAACACATTAGATCTGCTCAGATCCCCACGGGACTTTGAACTGGGTGTGATGATGATTAGATATGAATGTCAGGCATAAATTACAATAATACTATAATTTAATTCAACTTTTAAACTTGTCTCAAATCGATTAAATTAGTTTAAATTAATTAGAATAAATTATCAATCTGAGTCGGATTAATTGCAATAAAGTTTAAGAGATGGATTGAATTTGATTAGTATAATTATGAAGTTCATGAAGTATATATTTTTTTATCATTTTTATCTTAAATTAACCTAAAATATTTTTAAAAATTAAAAAGTAGAACAATGTTTAAAATTTTAAAGATTAATTTTTAAAAAAATATCAAATTTCTATTTTTTTAATATTAAAAAGTATTACCAAAATGAAAATGGCTTCAAAAATGTTTTTTATTGTGTTAATTCCGTACACTATCAATTAGCTTATAATTGCTTTAATCACATCACTTGGGGACTTATTAAGAAAACTATTTGATTGGTCCGCAGCTAACGAAGCTAAAAGATGGACTCGCAATGGGTTGCGCGTTCAACCACGCGGTTCTTGATGGGATGTCCACATGGCACTTCATGAGTTCTTGGGCTGAGATCTGCCGTGGATCATCTTCAATCTCGGTCCCGCCATTCCTTGAAAGAACCAAAGCGCGCGACACGCGGGTGAAACTTGACCTTACTCTTCCTCCGGACCCACATACCAACGGAGACGCCAAACTGTCTCCGCCACTTCGGGAGAAAGTCTTTAGATTCTCTGAGTCACTCATCGATCAAATCAAGTCAAAGGTCAACGCAAATCTTCCATCGGACGGTTCAAAACTATTCTCCACATTCCAAGCACTATCAGCCCATGTATGGCGTCACGTAACGCAAGCTCGCGAGCTAAAACCTGAAGACGTCACGGTGTTCACCGTCTTCGCCGATTGCCGGAAAAGAGTCGACCCACCGATGCCGGATAGTTACTTCGGTAATCTGATTCAGGCAATATTCACGGCGACGGCAGCCGGACTGTTGCTGAACCATCCGCCTGAGTTCGGGGCTTCCGTGATACAAAAGGCCATTGACATGCACAACGCGAAAGCCATCGAGGAACGTAACAAAGAGTGGGAGGCTGCACCGAAGATATTTCAGTACAAGGATGCGGGAGTGAACTGTGTGGCTGTGGGAAGCTCGCCGAGGTTTCGTGTGTACGAGGTGGACTTCGGTTGGGGAAAGCCAGAGGCGGTGAGGAGTGGATCAAACAACAGGTTTGATGGGATGATGTATTTGTATCAGGGGAAGAGTGGTGGGATTGATGTGGAGATAAGCTTGGAACCAGAAGCCATGGAGAGGTTGGAGAAGGACAAGGAGTTTCTTATGGCGGCCTAGGCTTAGGCTTAGAAGGGGTTCTTTCTCATGTACTATGTTTGTTGTTGTGATTGTGTTCTATCAACTACCTTAATCGCTTCAATAAAGAGTAATTCTGTACCACCGAGCAGTGAAGTACAGCGGTAAGGCCGCCCAACGGGTTGGTCTTGCTTAGACCGGATATTTCTTAACAAGACAAAAAACAATTAGAAGGCAATACAGAGATGTTGCATGGAAACTGGAAGAATCAGAATTCACCGTTTCCAATTCGCTTGAACATTGAATAATATACATACCACAAATAAATTCCACCAGAGTTACATGTTCATCCTTCAAACTTAGCAAGAATGAGATATACAACAGTGTTCAGCAAATCTACAAATTGCTTCACAAACAAATTTTCCATCTTTAGTTCCACTATCCAGTCTCCATCTTCTTCTGTACAGCAGTTTCAGACTCCAAAAATGTAGTCTACAAGCTAGTAATTTGTACTTGGTCTTTGTTTTCCTTCTGTATGATGATGATGATGATCTAAAAGAATATACAGTTTTCACTGCCACGAATATATGCAATTCTCTGTTAACTGCCATACATTGGATTACCAGAAAGCTTTATCTCTGGGGGGAATCACAAGCTAAATGGTTGATGCTTCATCAAACCAGAAATTGGCTCAAGGATGGCTAGGAAGCGATACCGAGGGAACTGAACAGCCGAGATCAGAATCCAGATTATGAAAAAGGATTAACGTGGTTATCAGTTTACAGGTCCGAAGGAAAGTAGTTCTCATTCGTCCACCATAACTCTATTACTCCTGTCATTTTCTTTCTCCCTTATTTGGATGAATTACTTCCATCAGCCGATGGTGAACTTGACCTGCAGATCAAGTTAAGGAAAAAGCATCAAGTTAAATGCCACTAGTCCAGCTTGGTAACGGAGATTTTGGACTTAGATCCAAGGATGGTTTCATCTTCACATGATCTCTCAGGAGCTGCCTAGACACTTGATCAGCCAGCACTGACTGTCCGTCGTAAAGCTCTCCACGAGCAGGCCTCCCAAGCTGCTTTCCCAAGGCATCATATTCACAGGGAATCAGCTCTGAGAAGATTTGAGACCCCATCTGCATTCCTCGAAAGAGATCGAGATTGGAATCATGATAAGATGGGCCGTTGCTGTACACGGTATTTGAACGCTTCGACATGTTTAGAAAACCCTCTTGCAAGTAAACTGACTGTTTTAAATGATTGAAAGGAATGGCACCAGGGCCACCTGTCAGGGGTGTGGATGAACCCGAGGTGGTCCGCGGGCTAGATAGTGGTGAAGGAGACATTCTCCCATTCAGATGCTGTGGGGATCTTGAATGTGAAAGAGGGCTTCCGATAGGTGAAACGGGACAAGATATGTTCCTCGGAATATGGATGTCACTAAAAATGGTGCAGCTGAAATCAGACAAAAGCTAATAACAAATACATATATGGGAGAACTGTAATGATTCCAAGAGACATACCTGGCCTGAGGACCAGCTCTCAAAACTCTAGATGAGTGAACTGCAAGTCTTTCCGAGTCCAAGGTGGAGAAATTTCTCGCTTGATTAATGCCCTGTTAACAAGCCAGGACAAAAGTTAAAAACCATTGCGAAAAAACTAAACATTGTGCCAGAGAAATCAGTAAAACATATGTGAAAAGAAAGTTCCACCAGTAACAGTGAGAGTGTTTGGACAATAATAGTTCTGATAATCAGCCGGCATAATCAACAGATCGGATCAGGATAAGTGATGCAACGATATCAGACAACAATACAAGGTGTAAGATGTAACATCCATTTAAAAGCCATAAAGATGCCTATTGCTGGAAACCAAATCCAACATATGAATACAAATTCCATTCTCTCTTAATACAGCAAAAGTAGACCCAGTAAAGAGAAAAATCATAACAGAGAACAGAAAATTTACCAAAATCTTAAACCCGTTTGTAACCCCGGGAGGTGGATCTCTAGGTTCATAATTATGAACAGGTCTTTCCAAAGGTGCCACATGCTTTACAAACGCATGTTCCAAAAGCTGGGAAGCTGTAGGACGATTTAGTGGATTTCTTTGTAAACATTTCCGGACAAAATCTTTTCCATCATCAGAGAGATGATCTGGAATTGCTGGGAGATCCTTACCATTTCCAATCTTAAACATGGCAGCAACCTTCACAGCATAATAAACAAGCATTCCGACTGTCAAATATCAAGTCCTAGAAAAGAAATAATAAAGCAAAGCAGTTTCATGAATACCTAACTGTCAAATATCAAATCCTAGATAAGAAATAATAAAGCAAAGCAGTTTCATGAATAATTATATGAAGCACAAGTTAATCAAATCACATTAACTTAAATTTCCATATTGAATCGATCCAAATATTCGGAATGCTCATGTGTTGAACCTACTCCTTCATACTGGCTCCATGGTGGTTTTGTTGTAGCCATTTCCAGTATCGTACATCCAAGACTCCATATATCCACAGCAAGGTTGCAACCATTTGAGTTCTTTATGACCTGGAAATTTTTTTAAATAAAGGCGAGTGATTAATGAAGAATCATGACATGATTAAGCACTTAAATGTTATCATCATACCTCAGGTGCCATCCAGTATGGGCTTCCCTTAAAAGATAGATGACATGACTGTCCATTGATCTGTAAAACAAACATTAGGAAGCTATACAATCAGAGTTTGATCATGAAACTCATAAACAAGGTCAAATCATATTACTGTGTGCATAGATAGCTGGCATACCAAAATTTTGCTCTGAGAGCATGATGTCGAAGCATGAAAAGTTAACAAACGAGTGAACAAAGGTAATTTTGATGATTGAATACTGAATTCATTCAACATGAAGCACCATTCTTCTACTGAATCCCTACCAATAGACTTATTAATGACTCAATGGCATGCCATTACAAAGGTGTAAGTAATTAAGTCTACTCACATGCTTTGCCATGCCAAAGTCTGCCAATTTAACACGACCATTTGGATCCACAAGTATGTTTGCTCCTTTAATGTCTCTGCATATGATATTTTAACATAAGAATACCAGAAATCTTCAAGTTGAGCAGATACATGCATATTAAGTAGGTTAATGAATTCACCTATGGACAGTATTTTTAGAGTGCAAGTACGCAAGTCCTGACAAGATCTGCTGGGTATAGCTACGAATTGCTAGCTCACCCAACTGTCCATATTCCTGGAGAAGCTTATATATGGATCCACCAGATATGTACTCTAGGTATATATAGAGCTTGTCACCAACCTGTGCAAAAATCATCGACAAGTTAAGGCAAGCAGCAGATAAATAAGAATAGTATATGTAAAAAAATTGGATCAACTGAAGTGGAAAACTTTAATCCCATTTGAAGAAAAATGATCAATAAAATCCATAGCACCATAATTATCAACAAAAAAACTGGCCATCCTACAAAAAATGAGAGGTTAAAATCAACATAGGACCAGAAACCCAAACCACAAGTGCCAGAACTTCACCCTTCAATCATAGTACAATTTTTTAGCAAGTAATTTACCATTTAAGAACTACTTTCAAATTAAGCATTTATCAACTTAAAATCTAAGTTTAATAGTGTCAAAAAAAACAGCATGCTTTTCCCAGTAGCTTACGTGCAAATAAAGCAAACTTCTAAATTATGTTGTCTAGAAAATTCATCTTCATCCCACCATAATTATGTCATGTAGTATCAATTTAACTTGTAAAATGCCCCACTATCTCCACAACAGCTTCATCACATTTGCGACATAGACTACTGGTGCTATTTTAGGTTTAGTATTCCCATAGTACAGACAACTCCAATATCTGTAAGCAGTGTTCAAATGAAATATACATATAAGGAGAAGAATGGCACATATTAAGACATACCGTCTCAGACCCATAATATTGCACAATGTTGGGGTGTCGCAAGCGGCTCAACAGAACAATTTCCTGTTCAAAAATAGAAAAATAATTTCAGAACGACTAAGTAAATGCTTCTGTATATTTTCACTAAAACTTTTTCCATACTGCCACCAACTTGCCTGCATCAACTGCTTAGCACTTTCCATGGACTTGGCATCATCAGAAAACAATGTCACCTCTTTCATTGCACACATATCGCCACTTTCACTGACCAGTTAAAATGAAATGAGTTATGCAACCGCACTTCTTCATTATATATTAATCTTAAAAGTGGCTTAAGATAAAATCTCTACAAGCTGTATTGTACCATGGGAAAGAAGTTATTATTAGTGATTATTAGCATGATAGCCATCATATGAACCAGTAAGATCTCTCTTATGCTGAAACTGAAGAATATGTAATCTTACATCAAACAGTTCCGAGATACATTTCATGCACATTTACCATCTATTAGTCTTACCTGTTAAAACCGACGTAAACATGTCCAAATGTGCCTCTACCCAGTAGTTTTCCCTTTTTCCAGCGTGATCCAGGACTTAACGGATTTTCTGCCCTTCCAGGACTTCTTGGCACAGAGGGAGATGCTGCTGCTGAATTAGAATGAGAAAAAGGGGATTGGTTGGACATTGCTACTGGTGGACGAGGTAGGCGATGGCTTTGTTGTTTGCCATCATCAGGCCAGCTTGACTGTATGTCCATGGTTGTGCCCACTGATCTAGGATGAATAGGGGTAACAGCACCGCTTTGAACTCTAGAACTAGGACTGGGTATTGGAGAACATTCAGGACTACCCCTGCTTTGTTGCCAGAATAGCTGTCCCGACATATCCCCTCCCATTGAATTGTGACCAGAATTGTATCCAGAACCAGGACTAGAGCAGTGGCCAGAACCTAGAAAGTTGACATCTGAATAAGGTTTGCCTGCCCAGAAAGCAGAGTTCATGAGTTGCTCAGTGCCAAATGGCCTCATTGGACTTCTGGAAGGACTTGACATGGAGCTGTCTGGAGCACTGGAGAGAGCATAATTGTATGGAACTTGTAGATTGGGCACATGACTGCATAGAGGTCCACGTTTGGGTGATGTAGGAGAAGTATGATTACCATATAAAAGGTTGGCTGGTTTTTTCTCCTCTCTTGTGCTTATTTCACCAATTGAAGATGATTGAGCCTTGAGCATTCTGCTTTAGGAAAAGTTGTGAAAATTACATCAGGGAGTAGCTAAGGAAAGAAACATATGAATTATAAATTATGGATTCTGTAATATGATACTAGTGGCAGGCTGACCTTGACGGGCTGATCTCAGTAGTTCTTGTCCCCTGGTCATAGTCAGTTGCTTGTGGACTGCGATGAGTAGAGTTAGCAGGATCATCACTATCAATGGAGCTCTCACTAGAAATTGATGCAGTGACCAATTCCCAATCTAAATCCGTTGGATCTGGCCTACCACCAATGCAGCCTGGTTTTGGAAGAGGTAAAAACAATGATGACTTTGAACTCTTCTCAGACCTTGGTTTCCTTGATACATCATTTCCAGAGTCCCTACACCCCAAAACTGGTGAATGCACACCAGGAAGAGGAAGCGGCTGGGCATGGGACCTCTCAGCAAAGCTTTGACACCGAGCCACATGGTTTCTGGAAGGTGAGGGTGACCTGGATTCTGCTCGAGATAGAGAACCCCTCTCTGAAACAGTATCACTGCAGTGTTTTTCCGAAACCCCTGATCTATTATCTGGCTTGATATCTGATGGACTTCTAAACCTTCGGTTGAATGTGTCAAAGAAACTTTCTTTATTTGATTTCTTCTTCACTTCTTTTGAAGATGACTTCCACCATGAAGGCATCTTTTTGTTTTCTGGACTTATGGAACAGAAAACTCCTCAAAAAGCTATTCCATTTTCATCAATTAACTTCATTAATCTATCCGTGCGAAATTGCTCAGAATATGAAATAATTTGTAGTTGATTGGCACTTTCCAGAAAGATCAACTTGTTGAACCACGTTTATGACTAGAGGTGGGAATTAAAAGCTCACAATTATCAATTTCCAGAAGCAATTATTGTGATAACTATAGTTTTCTATAAAGAGAAAGACCTGCACAACAAAATAAAAGCCTAATTATATGAGCATTGTATATTCAAGACAAATAATGGATATTCAAGCAGAAAATTCTCTAGTAACTTCATCTTTTATTTAAACTCCCAGAAATGCAACCATGTGGGGAAGCGTGCTTATGTAACTACTATGTGAATTCAGGTTATATTACCGGCTCATTGACCTTAAGTGAAAAGATCGAAAGTGGTCGAAGAATCAAAGATAAACCTATTCATGGTTCCTCAGGAAAACCTGAAAGCTCCAAATCTCTGGGTTTTAAAGCTCTAAATATTAAAACCTACTAAGGGTTATTCAAAGAGCACACAGATATTCAACTTCAACACACAAAAAAAAGAAACCATAGATTGAAAAGTTCAAATCCCAACCATTTCAACATGCAAATTTTCAAGACTACCAACTACTATGTCATGCTTCAAAATACTCGAAATATCTCAAGAGTTCAGATTCAAGATTCCAGATTCTTGCAACCAGGAAAAAAAAAACGCTGTCACCATTTTAACAGTTTCACTCACCTTACAGTTCTATCCCTTTCCCCGATCTTCCCACGAACCAAACAAAAATTTACGATCCCAGACACTAAATGTCACAAACCCAACAAACAGATCTACATTTAGAATCAGAAACAACAGCAGACAACCGAAATTAACTAACTCTAATCAGTGCACATACATAAACACAAGATGAATGAAGACAACAACTCGAGAAAGGACACTTACCGTGAGTTGGAGCTCTAGACCTGTACGAGAACACTATAATGCGTCAGCCCAAACTCGAAACAGCAAAGATATTGGAAAATATTGCTTCTTTGTGCTCCAAAGCTTGGTTCTTGAAATACCAATATAAAGGTTTTCGAATCTAAGAACAGGGCAGGCAAAAAGAAAAGATTTTTCTTTTGCTTGCCTTGTGAATTTGAGAGCTCTGTGACGAGATCGCGTAGAGAGAGTGAGTGTATGTAGGAGAGAGAGAGACACAGAGAAGAAAGCATGTCCGGAACGCGAGGTATTGTAAGAAAATAAATAGATTTTTTTTAAAAAAAAGTTAATTATGTCTGAAATTATTACAAGTCCTATTTTATTTTCCTCAAATTTTATTAGCAATTACTTTTTTTCTTTAAATTCTCAGAAATATTTAAAATTTAAATTAATCATAAAATAACTATATATATATATATATATATATATAGATATATATAAGGACGAGCCTTGGAGTAACCGATAAAGTTACTACTTTGTGACCGTAAGTCATAAGTTCAAGTAACAGAAACAGTCACTTTATAAAAATACAAAAAGAAGATTGTGTACATTATAACACTTTTCAAAATTTCGTGAAGAGAATTGTGTATTTAATATAGTGTATTTATTTATTTATTATCATTAATTAAAGTAAAAATCACTATGTTAATTTATATTATATAGCATTTTATTTTTATAATATCAACAAACCAAACAACTAATTTATGTAAAATTCCCTAATTCTAAATTTATATATTTAAGATAATACATTTATTCTTTATTAACATAAATTTTCTAAATTTTGTGAAAGAGGAATTTAAATTGATAAATACATTATTTTGGATCTTATTCAATTCATAATCAAATAATAATTTAAAATATATTTAATGGATATTTAAATAATAGTTGTTGTAATTTTTACAATAATAAATAAATAATTTATTATCTTAATATTAAAATTTTTTGACCTAACTTTTTTTGTGCAATTTGAGGGAGAGGGGTCCATACATAACACTATAAGAAGTTTTAAATGACTGTCCGTACCATTCTTTATGTCATTTGTGACTTTAACACATTGCCTTTTCCTTTTAATCCATTATATAAGTGGGATTTGACTCCTTATTAAAAACTAAATCTCAATTATTTACAAAACCCTTGTATTGAAACTTTCGAGAAAAAAAAAAGGGATAAGATAAGATCTACACTAACACCAACACTTAGCCCGATCATCTTCAACGCAAGAGCGGTCGATCAGTGATCTATTATGCACTCTTTTAAAGGTAGCTGCTTTTAGGCAAGCCTTCTGACTGTTTTTGCACTCATACTTTTTTTATCACTGAGTGATCATTTAGGGGCCTTAACTAGTGATCCGGGCTTAATATTAACTCGACGTAGAAATCTCATCGAGATATATATTATTTAAAATATTCAATATTTAAGTTAAATTTTTTATTTAATTTTAAATTTAGATTTGACCATCTTTATGTTATTTACAAAATTTAGAAAGGGTTTTACTAATATAATTTAATCACAAAATGTTTACTTATGCATGATAATAAAAATAAATACAATATTTTAATATAATATTTTACTTTTTTATTACTCAATATTTCAATGTATTTTAAAATAGAATTTTTTTTATCGAAATTAGAGTTATCGAGAATTTTTAGTCAAAATTTTGTATTTTTATTAGTTAATTAATATGAAGATTAACTTCTAGTATAATATAATAATTAATTTTTCACCCCTAAAAATGTAAATATTAAAAAGAATATTAGAAAAAATAAGTATTTGTATCACATCAAGTCCTCTGCTATACGATGTTCCAACTTTTCTATATTATTTCTCAAAAAAAAAAAACTTTTCTATATTAAATATAAATCATATTCGATGCTTATAATGAGAAAAAGGCAAGGGGAGATGAACCTAAAGGGTGAGGTCCATGGACTTTGGGCCCCACCACCACCAGTCTTATTCGTGCACGTGGCACGGCCCACTTTACTTTCTTATCATGTTTGTTGGCTACTTGTCATTGCTCATCTATCGTGTGGACAAACACACCCAGACATGAATCTATTTTCTTTTTATTTTCTAATACTTTTTATTTTCTTAATTTAATTAATAATAGTTCTAAAAATAAGGATGGTAGAATGGGCCGGGCTCATTTTTCTCAGCCTTGTCGGGTCAAGACAAAATAATATTAATTATTGTGTCTGATCAGGCTAGACCGTCAAGTTCGATCAAGCCTGGACTCAAGCTAAATCGAGCCTAGACTTAAGGGTAAATCTCATCCGGCTTATTGTCATCTATATCTAAAAATTATAAATTGTTAGTGGTAGGGTCGGTCGTGCAGGGCCCGAGCCCAGTCAAAATATCCCACGGGCCGATTGGTCCATCCTTCAAAGATCAGTTTCATACCCAATGGCTATGTCAAACCCAGGCCCGATCCATGCTTCCCTTAGCCCGTCCGCATGTGAGAGACTCTCATGCACACGTAAAGACATAACCTAAACCTAGTTGTTGCTCCATATATAAGGTATAACTCTACCGTA
>JAOQMQ010000006.1:28933524-28980282 GCA_027563845.1 Erythroxylum subrotundum | reverse complement strand
CGGGACACAACCCCCGACGTGCCTTCTTTGTTTTGCAGGGATCTCAACGCCGAAGTCATTACCGAAAGCAGTCAACTTATGGATCCAAATGGCAACGTTCAGTTCCGTCAGAATCAGGCAGAACCAGTTAGTATAACTATTATTAATATAAGCAAAATTTATGATAAATTATAATAACAAGTTATATTGTAATTATAATCTAACAATTCGTAAATTAAATTTTTTTAAAAATAACTTAAATTCACTGTAATAATTATCAACAGTGTAAATATAATTAAAATTTTTTGTAATGTAATTATAATTAATTTATATGTTAATAAAACTTTCGTTAAGTTTAAGATATTATTTTTAATGTGTTTTTATAATTTTATCTTTAAATGTAAATTAAATAAAATGTTAAATATAAAATAATTTATAATTTGAAATTTAATAATAATTAAAAATTAATTTTAACAAAAATTACGGTGCCTTATTGAAGCAATCACTACCTACTTGGATGGGACATGTATATGAGAGTGATGTTTTCGTTGGGACATGCCATACTTTGACCACTTGGGAAGTGGTTCATGGAACTTAGGAACTGGTTCATGGAACCTTGGAACTGGTTGTACTAGAATTACTGTAATGAGATTTTGTTTGTTTTTGTTTGTTTTTTAAAATTTTTCATATATTCAGAAATTTATTTGATACTAATACTGCTTGTTTGTCTTGTCTTTTTCTATTTTGATCAATAATTTGAGATTGAAACAGTAAATATTTTTATTAAAGATGAAAAAAAAGCAAGTTCATGAAATAATGTACAAAACAGTAGTCTCAGTTAAGATTCCTACTTCACTGGCCGAGTTCTACCGATGTCGGAATTTCTTTGTATGTGTGTAATCATCTTATAAGAGTCAAGCCAACTGCAGTAATTATGATAGTAGAGGGAAGTCCAAATTTAAGATGCCTCCAAAAGGACAAATTGTATGGAAACTGACCACCTCTAGCTTGCTCACAGACTATCAAGTTGGCTGCTGATCCTAACAGGGATAGGTTCCCAGCCACTGTGCTCACCCAAGCTAAGATTAGCCAGGCCTTCTTCTCCTCGGCCGTGGATATAGCTGCTGCGGATGCCGCAACCCGAGACCCGAGCAACAGAACTGAAACAGCAGTAGCAGAAAAAGAATGAACAGGGAATATCAGTTGAGGTTTTTGACCATATGCTTTAAGATGGTAATCACAACATCTTCTAGTACTTCTAGGGGACAGATAGTTAAGAATTTAGCATACCAGTTGGTACATTGGAGGCTAAATTTGACAGGACAAGTATGACAACAGAAAGAATTGTTGTCCCAGCAACACTAGTTACATGTGCATAAGGCTCCAGTTTGTCCCACAGAGCAGTCGGAATTCCGGTTTTGTTGAAGCCGTCGACCGTGATGAACATTCCGCAAAAGAATACCAGAAGTGAGTAGGAGACCTGGAGAAAGAAGAGACAGGCATTTATCAGAATTTTTATGCAGTTCTTTCTGCTGACATTTTGTTTTATAAGCACTAACAAACAAACAAGAAGCCTTCTTGTTATGTAAGTTTACCTTGTCGAGGCATGGTCGGGCATCCTTAAAATCGAGAACAACAAGAACAATTGCAGCAGTAATGGTACTCCAGGACATATCTAGGCCAGCAAGCAAAGCAGCAAGCATAGCTAGTGTGATTGCATAAACACAGGACTTCCATAGCCTCCTTTTACACTTTGTGATAAAATCTTCCTGTTCAGGTTCTGAGATCTCTTCAGGGGAAGAAGACGTTTCCTTTGAAGGAACAGCTTCCTCCCTCTTAATGTCAATCTCTTTTGAAGGCCCAACTGAACTAATAGGGAGATTGTCGATTTCGTTATCAGTTGAAGTTACGCGGTTCCTCAGTGTCTCAGGGTGGCTTGTGATATCGAAATTGGAGGGGTTAGTTTCCATTTCAGAGTTTCCCTCTTGAGAATCTGGAAGATGTGCCATAGTAGCAGGTGAAAACTGATGAGATTTCACATCTTCATCCAAAACAACTTCTTCAGTTGCATCTTCTTCATCTTTCTGAGGAGAAGATAACAACTTCCAGTACATGCACATAAGAAATATAATGTTCACAAAAACACCAACAAGCATTGCTGGGAGAATTCCTATCAGAAACTCTCCAAATGAAATCCCACTTTGGATTGCTATAACCAGATTCTGAGGATTGCCAATTGGAGTGGCTGAAGATCCAATATTTGCACTTGTTGCAAGAGCAAGCAGAAAGGGATGTGGAGGAAGATTATGTTGCCTGGCAACTTTCAGGACGAATTCTGTCAAAATTACACAACATGTGTCATTGGTGAATAGAGCACTTGCAATTGCAGTAATAAGACAAATTCTGCAGAGCAAGTCCCTTGGACCTAGGCTCTTCCAAGCCAGCATTTGACCCAAGTATTTGAACATCTCTGCTCTCTCAAGATAGATACTCACAACCATAGTCCCAAAGAGAAGACCAAGGATTGAGAGATCAATGGCTTCATATGCTTGATCTGGGGTTAGAACTTGGAATACTACCATAAGCATAGCTCCAAGGAGGGAACCTGCAGTTCTTCCAATTGGAAGAAAAGGGACAGCAGGGAAAACTGCAAGCACCCAGAAGACTCCAAATGCAATTAATCCCAGAACCACTTTTACTGTAGCAGCCATGGCCATTTCTTCAGTTGTTCAAGCCGATAAATAGGTCCTGACGATGAACTAAAATTCCTGCTAATGCAGTCACATGTCAGAGAAAACCAAATTTGCAGCTCGAGAATTCATCATTCATGAACTGTCACATTTCAGAGAAAATATAAGAAACTTATAAGAGTTCCACTGAACATTTCGCTGAAATTTAATCAAGCAGTTAAACAACTAATGAGTATGTAACCAAACGCCAAAACTTGAACATAAGCAACTCTCATGCATGACTGTTCGAAGTAGCTTCAATCTAAACCTTAAACATCATCGTATAGACGAAAATGCAAGTACTTTTTCTAACAGAAGCTCACCTGAGAATCGGGAAAACTGAAAGTGAACGTACAACACATTAACTGACAAAACCCAGAAGAAGCTCCAGGAACCTTGAAGCTTTCAAACAGAGCAAATTGCACAAAGTTGTTGCTGGCTTATGCTAGGATAAGACTTCAGATTCTAAAACTAACAGTGATCCTTTAATATATGCGGTGGGATTCACGGAGTTGACTCTACAAAAGATTCCTACTCCATCGTTGACATCCGAGAGGTACCATTTTCGTGACACGTCGTGGCCACATGCCACGTTCTCTAACATCCATGAAAGCGAGTTAGCTACTACCATGGCCTTCAAGCCAAGGTTTCATCTTTACATTGACCCACGAAAAACGGCGTCTGATATAATCTGACAGCAGCTCTTAAACTTCAACTAATAGATTATAATTTACTGAATTAGTCGAAAGATCAAAACTTTCTTGATAATTGCTTACTAACCTTTTCTCTTAGTCATAAACCAGTTACTGGGTTTTCTAGATTCTGCACTTTGTTCGTACAAACTTGCTTGTTTTGTGCCATAAATGAGCTCAAGTTAGTGTCTTCTGATAGGAATAAGTGGAGGACACAGTAAGCTTGAGACAGTCACAACAGGTTCGGGTTCAAATCAAGGTGGATTCTGCAGCTTGAAATGAAGTGATTGATGTGAAGAACAAACTAGTTTTGAAGCTCATGTTCAGCTCTTGAAGCAGCAAAATCCGGAGGGTCCTAGGAAGTTGACAAGAATGCATGTTGTTATTATTATCTGTTGCAGAACATTACAATCATTAAAAAAATACCACCAATCTGATGTTATTTTATATCTGCAGAATTCGCAGTCGCCATCTTCGGAATTATATTACGAATTTGATAAACGTGATAATCAATATAAAACAAGTTCAATGTAACCTGACCCGTATAGAGACTTTGGTGAATAATTAGTTATCATTTGGTTGCTTATATAATAAAAGGGTAATTAACATATACTAAGTGATGAAAGAAAGATTCTTTTTTAATAATAAGTTATTATCTTTATAATTCAAATTATTATCAAATTCTCTAATTAAAAAGATTGACACTTTTATCTTTAAAATTTGTATAAAAATAGTAAAAAATACATTTAACTAATGTTTTAAAAACCGAACCGAAAATTAAACTGATAAGATGAGATTTAAGGCTTAAAAGGTTCATCAATCTTAAATCATCATAAAAATAATTAAAAATTAAAGAATTTAAAATAAAATTGAAAGAAACTGTTATTAATTTAAAGTTTAATTCAAAAGAGACAATGTTAAATAAAAATTAATTAGTTTATTTTAGTTTATAAAAATCGATCTATTAATCAATAAACTGATTAATTTTTAACAACAAGGGTTATCAAAGTAAAACAAACTTGAAAGTTAAAAACTAAGCTAAAATTTTTACTGGTTCAAAATTTTTATAGTTTAACCTTTCGAACCGGTTCAATTTTTTAATTTTAACTCAAATTAAGTTAAATTTTATTAAATTCAAATTTAGGAAAAAAGTTTCCAGATCTATATTAATTTTGGGACTTTGGGTTAAACCGAGCTTAATCGAATTGACTAGATCCATATTATCACTTCTATATATATATTTGGAGGGAATTTGACATTAATAATAGCAAATGATTATTGAATCATATCCCTAATCCCACAAGATAATATAAAAAGGCTAGGAATTTAGATTAGGGCAATGAAGAGACTTCCAAAATGTCAACTATTCAATCTGATTATAACTCTGTTGTTGAGAATGAGTTTGTGAGTGTCTCTTTGTCCTAATGAAGGTGAAGGGGTATTAACAAATCTAAACTTACAAGCAAATTGATTGAGATTATAACAATATTTTAAGGTATGAGCCCAAAAGAATGAAACACAAGCACCTATCTATGATTAAAAAACTGAATCAATTTGATTAGTTTAATTATAAAAATTTTGAATTGGACAATTTTTCGATTCAATTTATTTTAATATTTCTTGTTGATAAAATCGATATGTTTTTTAATTAATTGATCAGTTTTTATTTAATACTTTCTCTTTTCAATTAAATTTTAAATTAAAATAATTTCTTTTAATCATATTTCAAATTCTTCAATTTTATTCAATATTTAACCGATTTTGTGACAGTCTAATACCGTTTGAACCTTTTAAACCTTAAACTTCTTGTTTTACCGTTTGAACCTTTTAAACCTTAAACTTCTTGTTTTATCAGTTTAACTTTCTGAAATTAATTTAAGTTATTAATTTATTAAATAAATCGCTTAAAGCGTATAATTTATAAATTATTATATACATACAAAATTTTATTTAATACATATTTAAATGATAATGACTATGAACTTAATAGGCCGTCCACTTGGCAAGTATAAATTGACAAGGCCAAACCCTTCATTTACGTGTAACATCAATTTGGTGTGTACCTACTTCTTTTGATTATCTAATCTATTATATGTTAGTTAAGATGAAGAAAGGACAAAATGTTCTCAATAATATATGCAAGACAATGGCATATTCAATTTGATCCGACTCTTAAGATATAATTTGAGTATAGTTTAAGGTTTGATCGAACTTGAATCGTATAATTTATATTCGAATTCGAATCTGAATCGTTCGAAATAATATTATTTTAAAAGCTTAATCAGTTCAAATCTAGTCTGTTGATTTTGGGATTAGCATAACTTATTTTGCTAATTCTAAAATAATGTCTACTTGTCCAGAGTATGACGTGTCCTGTATAGCTTGGGAATTAAGGACTTGTACCCTGTCTGATTCCTACGAGTAAAGGGCTTGTCTTGTCTTAGAATCCTGATTGGCTTTCAATAATGAATTTAGGGCAGATCAAAGATAAAATTTTGAACCCATTTAGCCCAAATGCAATTTCCCAAATTCATTTAGACTGATTAAATTGGGAATTTTGATTCTCAAACCCCAACATGATAATCCTTTTTACTACCCCATAATCCTATTGTGTTAATCCAAACTTTGTACAAATTTTTTTCATTAATTGCCTTAATTAAAGTAATTTGGATAAAAGTTATTGTATACATCTCAAGCTTCGTTTAACTTAAACCCTTTAACTCACTAAATGTTTCGTTATTGAATGATCTTTAACCGATAACTATTTAAGTTAAATTTATTGCTTAATTCGAATTTGTTAAATTTACGAAGTAAAATACACTAAAAGAGTAATGATTGCATTTTAAAAAAATTATATAAATTATTTTTTAAAAAATAATAATAAATAAATTACACGACTTGAATTTAACTCAAATTTCGATCAAACTTGAATTGAAACTAAAAATACATTGATTTGTCAAATTGAAATTAAGATTTGTCAAATAGGCTTGGATAATCAAGTCATGCCTAATCCATGAGTTTAGACCAATTAGATTTAATTTGTCAACCCTATTTTTTTTGTTTTTTGCTTTTGAATTGGGACAATTTGCCCGGATCAAACTCAGACCTGTTCTTGTTAGATGAGGAAGATAAAAACACTGAGAGAACATCTTTCATGTAATAACTAGTCATGAAACTTAGATTTTTATGTCCCCATTAATCTGATTGTAGGTGTTGGACTTGAAAGTGACACAAAACATAACTCTTCCTCCAACAGTTTTGTTCACAGAACCAAACTCAAGAAATGGAGGAAGACCGTACTTGTTCCAAGATAAGCAAAATGGCTATTTTTGGGCAATCACCGACAGGAACACATGTTTTGGCTATAACCCAGATGGTACTGTAAATTCTCCTGTCTGGAACAACCGACACACTAGTGTTCAATGTTCTTCAGGCTGGTGAACCATAGTGCAGTTTTGTTGGTCACAGGCTGTTTCTTTTCTATCGGATTAGGACAGAGACGTGAGTCTTGGCAGTTACCTAACTAACATAATTTAGCTTATCCTTAGCCAGCATAACAGTTGCTGGCATGAGATAGACCATAAATGGCATATCACTGTCAGCTATACTATGCTTTCACACTTCAATCATATAAGAAAATGGTACTTAGTTGCATGATTACTGCCTGTTTCATACGAAAGGGAGTACCCGTAGAACTACATTCCATCGAATAGACGAACCAAAGTTGTAAGAGTATGCAGAATCAAAAAACAAAATTGCAAGTCTCTGATAACAATTTCTTTATATTACACACAAGATGACAAAAAGCAACCCAGAAAAGCAGTATCTATGTGCAAATGCTATTTTTGTATATAATGTTAGGGAGAGAAAGAAAATGGGGTAGAAAAGCTCATTAGTGGGCACACTAATGATCAATACAAGATGTTTTTTCTGCACTCTCTTTATGGTTCACAAGAGACTAATATTCATTTTTAGCTATTCAATCTATCCTCCTTAAATTCATTTGATCATAGTATTAAGGATTGAGTCTCACAAGCTGTATTGCCTTCAGACTTGCATCTGATGGGCTGGTAATTTGTAGCCACCATTTTGTTCCTCACCATTGATGTATGGACTCGGAGTAAGCTAAATTCTGGCTGTGAGGTTGGGAAGAAAGTCCAGTCGCTTGCTGGTCTAGCTTCCTTCCAGAAAATAACTTCATTGCCCACCATTCAGACGCGACATTAGGTTTGTCAGGGACTTCTCCTCTGGAATTATCAAAGTTGAACTCCTTGAATGATCCAAGAGTGACAGAATGATGCATTTTTTCACCAAGATCTTCTTCCATTTCTAAAGGTTTCTCCAATATTGCAGCAGAGGTCTCATCAACACGTAAACAATTTCCACCATTTGTGTGTATGCTGCCACTTTCCATTTGGTCTTCTGTCAAAACATTCTGTGGGAATTCTGAGAATGATCGGCAAGATGCTGCTGACTTGTTCTCAAGACAACGAGCAACCTCTTCGCCACTCAACTCAAATGATACTCTATGATCAGTGACAGAGTCATCAATTTTAGGTTCATTTTCTGAATTGGCAAGGGATGCCACCTCAGAAATATGGTCCTCCATAGGCCCCCTACCATCAGGCGTCAAGCATCCTGATCCTAGCCTAGACTGCAACCCAACACCATCAGGAGTCACGGAACCAGAACCAAGCCTTGAACCTAGTCCCACACCCTCTGGAGTCATGGAGCCAGAACCAAGCCGTGAGCCTAACCTAACACCGTCTGGTGTCACTGATCCAGAACCCAGTCTCGAACCCCACTTACGAGTTGTAAAAGGTTCAAAACGCAACAATTTGGGTGCATCGACCATTTGGATTTCAAGAATTGGATGTTGATCAAGGAAAGGAGAAGATGTGCCAGAATTTGAGACCACTGAGCCTGGTGAGATAAGCTGGGCACCAGGGCTTCCTGGGTAGAATTGATAAGATTGGAATTCATAGTGAGACCATCCTTGTTTTTTATTAGTTCCGCTGTTTCTTCGAGCCCGTTCCAAAGAAGATGTCAGAAGTTGAGCAAATGGCACTTCAGGGGATGAAGGAGTGGTCAATTGAACAGATTCTGGAGGTGGAGTGAAAGAAGCAGTTGATGGTTCAGTGGTGAAGGCAGAAAACACCGGTGGAGTGACTAGCTGTGTTTCATGTGCATAAGGGCCTATTGCAAACATTGATGCAGGTCCACCTGGGGAATAAGCATTCACACAAAGGGAAGTGATAGATACCAACCCTGCAGGTGATTGAGTGGCAGAAGGAGGGTCAGATTGGAGAAATGAGGCTGGTGAAGACGGAGGGGCAATAAATGGGAGGACAATAGCGGTTGAGCGTGTCTGATTTTCAACAGAAAGGGCATTAACTCCGGTCTCTTCCTGTTCTGGAACAAGGTCAGCATGACCAATTCGTTTGTTAGCTTTATGAGTTCCAAAACACCAGTAGACACTCCAGCAACTTCCCCATCTTCTTCTCTGTGTACAAATTAAACAGGAAAGCAGAGTATGAACAACTATTTTGAGAAAGATCAAACCTAGCATTTTCTCTTATGGCCAAATTATACATGAAAATTCGAAAACACAACAGCAGAGGGCATACAAATCTTTTCAAAACCTGAATCTCCATATTGATTAGCTTTCCAAATGTCAAAACATAAATTGGAAGAATAAAAAATTCTTATTGCCTGTCAACACTTGGAACCCATGGAATACAAGTCGAAAGTGAATATTAATGCAGCCAAGTCACTATCTCAGAATCACGAATTCAAATTAAACTTGAAAACTTTTGGAAACAGCACTCCTCAACTACTGATACAAAGTAATGTGTCGATTTTAGAACAAAAGGTACAGCAGCTTTTTTCGTGGAAAGAGATCAATGCAGAGATTCAAAGTAGTGTCTTCTCAAGAGGTATCATCAATTCCACTCTACCTAAGCTGGGTGCATAAAGAAACATATCACAGATTCTACCAGGAATACACAGATTTGGAGTGGTCTCATCCAAAGAGATCTTATCAACATTCCTCAACTGATGTCATCACATACTTGTTTCAATTCACACTCTTAAGATTAAAAGTTTCCGGTATTCAAAAGCATGCAACTTCAACCTTGAAAACATAGACAAAATCCAAAATTTTCGTTAAAAATTTTCATCTAGAGAAAATTTCCAATCCTTGTTGCCTTTTTCCATTTTCCCCATCAATCATCACTAAACCAGCATGGACAAAATTGTGGAGATAAGCAAGAAACAGATTAAAAGAGTACAGATTTAGCTTCTAATCTTCCAAAAACACTTTATCAACCATGGAAACGAAGTGCTGAAAGAAAACAAGATTAATGATCCAAAAAGTCGTTATTTTTTACATTTTCCCTGTGTTTCCAAATCTACAAGAAAAGGACTCCAAGAACTAAGCCCCCGAAACTCTCCGAACTCAGATTCCCGTATCTCCACCATTCTCAATCATTTTCTCACCCTCACATGGAACCTCACACTTGAATACTCCATTACCTTTTTCACTCATTAAACGGATCAGACCAGACCAACCTCCCGTAAAGCCACAGAATTTGGTACAAAAGCATAACTAACCAAATAGAAAAAATCACAAACATGAACCAAACATACTACCGGAACCGTCGTCGGTTGGACGCGAGACTCAGAGGAGACGATGACGGAGGCAGCGGCGTTTATGGTGTCGACGGCGCTGTTTACGCCACTACTCATCTTCGATCCGGATGTCCGTTAACTAACATCAGAACCTTCGGTTTCTCGATCCGAATCCAAGCTGATGCGAGAGAATTCAAGAACTGAAGAGCTAAGACACTAACAGATCATGAGAACCAACACCCACACACGCGCGTTAATACTCTCTCTCTCTCTCTTCTTTATTTTTCTCTCTCTATCTCTACTTTCTCTCTCTAAATTTACATTTTCTTTTTCCTCGTTCAGTTTCCGTTATTCTAAAAAGTCCTTATCCTTCATGTTCCCATCCGTTTCGCAACCTAATTGCTGCCACGTCAGCAAATGGGATGAGTGCGGTCCCACCTAGTCTTGATTTTACCCTTTTTTTAAGATTTTTTTGATTGGTTTAGGCTCATTAATTATTGGTGAAATCATGATTAAAAAAAGTAATGTTGTTTTTTAAAATTTATTATATAGATTCCTTAAACCAATACGCCAAGTTACATTAATTTTTTATAAGTAATTGACTATTTATCAATATTTTTAAATTCAAACTGAAATTGAAAATTTAAAAGATTAAATCGATATTATATCATTATAAAATTAGTCTGATTTTAAATTTTTAAATAAAATTAGATCGTTCAAATTTAAATAATATATAATTTTATATATTATATAACAAAATTAAATACAAAGTGATTATATGTTATTAAATATTTTGTGAAATTAAAAAAGCGTTTAATTTTCATTTTTGACATATTGATTTTATAATTTTGGAATTTTAAATTAAAGGTATAAGAAAAAGTATCATAAAAATAAAAGATAATCAACTATCATTGATAATTTACTAAATTAGAGATATTATATTATATCTTAAATACATTAAATTACAAAAAATAACTCTTCTCTTTTCCTTTTTTATTTTAAGATATAAGATCAATAGGGTTTTGATCCAATAATAATGATCATTTTAAATTTTGTTTAAAATTTAAAAGAAAGTGATTGATTGAAAATTACAAATATTGAAACTTAAATGTATTGTTTAATTTTAAATAAATTATAAATAATAAATTAGGCCTAATTCAATTTAATATCAATTGATTTAATAAAATAATATATTTTAAAATAATTAATAAAAATAATATTATTATATACTAAAATAATTTATAAAGCTAATAACAAATTGACTTTCAATTTCTTCAATTTGTTATCTAAAATTGAATAATAATTTTAATATAATTATTTAATTAATATTATTATTAACTTTTAGATCGTAAATTAAGAAGATCAAATTATGCTAAATTAAAAACAATATGCTTTTAACTTAATAAATTACAATTTTAATAAATGATTTATAAATTGTTAAGTACAAAAAATTATTATCATCTTATATTAATGCCTTTTAACTTTACTTTTAGGACAAAAGGACAATGTTTAGCTTGTCAAAAAGTGTGCACGTGTGGCTTTTGATGTGTTTTCGTGCACAACCCTCGTGTGTGTACGATGTTGACACCTTTAACTCTTTCTTATCAGCTAAAATGCTTTGCACGAGTGGGTTATTCCCTTTCACTTTTTCATTAGGTCTCATGTAATCATGTCTTAACCCACTTTTTGGGATTATTTATTATAAAAAATAACATTTCATTCATTTTTTGTTTAACTAATTAATAAAAATAATTATTAAATAAAATTTAAAAAGACATGATTTTATTTAAATTAATACTTTGTTAAAGACAAAATGATATTATTTTAATATAATTAATTAGAATGATAATATTTCATTTAAATTAATTCGAGTAAAGTTATACTGAACCTCTTAAATTTGATTTTAACTTAAAGTTCAATAGAATCAAATTTAGTTTATTAATTTTCGGTTGAATCATACTCTTTTTGTCATTTTTATATAAGTTTGATCTTGCTATCAACAATCATAATATGTTATTTTTTATTAAAATAATTTCACTTATAACATTTATTATTGCAATATATTTTAATAATAGTTTTTAAATATGAGAAATTTGTTTTTTTCTATTTTCTCCAATGTTCTTCTGTTCTTTTACCTTTACCTTTTAAAAAGGTCTCCTTTTGAGTTCAACTTTTTAACCTATACTTTCTTTTATGTTAAAGTTTTTGAAAGGTTATAATGATTGAATTGGTTTTCCTCAAACATAATTCCTATGCTATAAAGCTATAGTTTGAAAAGATAACACTTATCATGCCTTTTTAACCTCAAATGTGACATATATGCCCTTCTAATAACACATTTATCATGTCCTTTTTGCCTTGTTTATGCCATACATGCCCTCTTGTTTTTATCCTCATAGTCAATAGCTAATTGATGGTGCCCTAATTGAGTGGCTTGGAAAAGTTATCTCTTACTACAAGAAAATCGTGGAAACTATTATCAAAATCTAAGTTGAACCCACTTTAGATCTAGTTTATAGTGTTTAGAAAATAATAATTTTAAAATAAAATAGAAAGAGTAGAATTTTATTAGAGTTAATTATATTAGATTTTATTTTTATACTTTAGAAATCATTACTTATTTTATAGTATTGTTTAACTTTCACACAACATTAATTATAACATAATTTTGTTGGAGTTAATTTCGTTTTGTTATACTCGTAATTTATTATTTTCTATTCTATTCATAATTTTAACACGATTAAATTTGGCAAAGTTTGCCTAGTTCGATCCAAAATCACAACTTGAATTGATCGAGCTTCAAGTTGGTTTAGACTTTTTTATTTTTAATATTTTGAAATTCGAGTTGAGTTCGAAATTTGATTATTAGGTTAGCATGAGTTTGATCAAGCTTCAGACTAACTAAGTTTGATATCAGGCATGAAACCTTAAACCTAGTCAAGTTTCGGGTGAGACTCTACTTGAATACAAATTTTTGGACCGAACTTAGGTTTAGGTGGGCCTAAGTCCC
The DNA here is from genome assembly GCA_027563845.1 of Erythroxylum subrotundum. Taxonomy (NCBI): domain Eukaryota; kingdom Viridiplantae; phylum Streptophyta; class Magnoliopsida; order Malpighiales; family Erythroxylaceae; genus Erythroxylum; species Erythroxylum subrotundum. Next base: position 28,967,242 of record JAOQMQ010000006.1, on the reverse strand, counting down.
GTTATATTGCCAAGCCCAAACATGATAATATAAAATTTAAAATTGTTAATACATGGGTAAAATATAAATGATAAGATAAACATATTAAAATAAAAAAAGGGAATGTAATAATTAAATAATATTATAAGAGATAGATATTAATTTAAAAATATGAGATTTTAAAAAAATTAAAAGAAAACAATGTTCTAATACATTTAACCCGTCTTTATTATGGGATGGTGCAAACCAAATAATGGATATTTTCTCCTGCATATGGTGTGGGTTTGGTGTGGTAGTGGTCCTACGAGGCCGAAGCCTAACCCAACACATCACATGGTCCAAGTTATGAAGTCGGTGGGGGTTGATCTAAACACACAGATTTATTATTATTCCATATCAAAGAAAATATAATTTTAGATACCATATATAGTCTTATAATCTTTTGGGCCTCTTTTACTGATGCATAAACAAGCTCATTTTAATTAAGGATGTCAATTTTGATCCGACCTAATTTGACCTAATTTTGGCCAAAGTTAATCGAGTTATGGGAGGGCCACAGGCCAAAAGTGGTATGCTCGATTGGGTCACGATTCGAGGTCGAGTTGAGCACGGATCGACCGTTACTTCAAAAATAATATCGTTTCTGACATTTAAAAAAAAGATATAAGATGGGCCCATTGACTCGGCCCACATGTGGCCAGTTGGACCATGGGTTGGTAGGGCCATGAGTCACCCTAACCTGTGCTCCGGCCTTGCCCGACCTATTGACATTTCTAATTCTAAATCAATTTGATTTAATTTAAATTTATATTTTTATATAAAATAATGTCGTTTTATTGAAATGAAATCAATCCAATTTAATTTAAATTTAATACGTTCAATTTAAATTAATTATATTTTTATATAAAACAATGTCGTTTTAAATAAAACGAAATCAATCATCCATAGTCTAACTTCCTTCTTTAGGACTATGTTTAGTTGAGATATATTAATAAAATGAAATAGAATATAATATTATTCCATCGTTTGAACTGGTGATTTATAATATGATAAAATAAAAAGAGATGGAAGATGAGCGTTTTATATTACATATGTCTCATTCCGTCATAAACAGTAAAAATAAGAAGTCTTCGATCTAGGAGGTTTATGAAAAAATATAAAATGATAAACAATCTTTCACTAAATTACAACATTTCAATATATTATATTATGAACCCTTCTATTCCTCCCGAGTAACAGTTTTTTAATATTACATTTATTTATATTTTATAATAAATCATTGTATTACATTAAAAATTTTATATATTACTAAACATCGCCCAAATGTCACATTTCTTATCAAATAACACGTCGAAAGACACCATCATGAGATCTGGCTCCGTCTTGGCCACCAAAACACTTGCAAAAGGGCATGGAACCAAAGTTTTAGCATAGATATTTTAGTCCAAAGGACTCTAAAACTTTAGATTTAGCTTAATAAACTCAATTTAATTCAAAATTAATAAATTAATTATATTTAGATTAATTAATAAATTAATTATATTTATAATTAATATAATGAATTTGACTCGGTTTAACTTGATTTGTTATGCATTTTTAAAGAAAGTATTTGTTCAAATAATTTTATAAGAATTTTTTTAATACTTTGAATACATTTTTGAATGTATAAAATAATTTATAAATTATGTATATCAAATAAGTTATTTTACGAAATATGAATTTAATATTAAAAAGTAAAACAAATTGGTTTAATTCAAATAAATGATAATGACTTCTTAAGACTAATATGAATTTATCTTTTAGCATAAGGTCCTGAAATCCAGTTTAGATGTGGAGTTTGAAGATGTTCGGTAACACGCAACTTTACTCTTAATTAATATAGAGACTGTTTCCGAATAATTTACGTTAATGAATGAAAATAAATCATTCCTATTATTTAAGTCGAGTTAAAATCAATTTTCTTGTTTTTCTTAAATAAAAAATAAAACTATTATTGTTTTCATGTATGTATTTTTTTTAATTATTCACTAAAACATTTAAAATCTCTAAAATATTGTTTCTAGCTTTGTGATACACGCAAAAATCTTATTTCTTACTTATTGTTTTCTCCGGATGGGCTCTGTAGGGCTTGGACATGGTGAAGCCGATCATGAACTTGGATCAGTTCGAACCCTCCATTGCACCCTTAGACAAAACAGACACTGACTCCTAACTCTTATCTGTTACACGAAGCTCACTGGCGCCAGGCCACGATCCGGTGACCAAAAAAATCTTGGTCATGGCTACTTTAGCTTCGAGTTCTTTGTGCTCGACCTCCGCGAGCTCAAAGTCTACTATTTCTTGCTTGTCATCCTACTCTTCTTTGAAGTTATGCAATAAAAAGGCCAAATTCGGTGTTGCCACATTGATTCCTCAACTGGGTCTTGGTTCGTTCTCTCAATGGGATGGTTTAAAGCATCTGAGTGTATCAATTACTCCAAAGTGTATTAAGAAAGGTGTGCCTTTTTGAGCTGGTAGGAATTTTTACCCTAATTTAAGCTTCTGTATTTAGTTGTCAGTGACAATTTCTTCTTTGTGATGAGCAGAGAGGAGACGGAGATTTAAGGGTATGGTGGTTCGGGCATCTTTGTTCGGTGTTGGAGCTCCCGAAGCTTTGGTTATAGGGGTAGTGGCTTTGTTAGTTTTTGGCCCCAAAGGACTCGCCGAGGTTAGTTGCTGTATCGGTGGAAACTAAACTTTTCTTTTTGAGGTTTGATACAAGAAATTTGTCATTGTTGTGCAATTTGGCTTGGACCTGAAACGCCTAGTCAGTCTGATACACTATTGAGTTAATAGACTTGGGAATTTTGTAATCAATGTAACATGCACTCTTATGCATCAATGTAAGAAACGTTATAGTGTGAGGGTCCTGCTGTTTCATTCTTCATTCTTGACCATATGTCTTTGCTTCTTCTACAAAAATTACCTTGCAAGTTTTAGCATTCATACCGATGATTCCTTTTTCCCTTGGGATAATATCTGTATTAATGTAATCACAGGTTGCTCGCAACCTTGGGAAAACTTTGCGTGATTTTCAGCCTGCTATTAAAGAACTCCAGGTAGATCTCTGAACTTTTTCTGGCTTAATTGTCATGCTCCTTTTTGATAGAAAAACGATTTCTAATCTTTTTCTGCAGGAGGTTTCAAGAGAATTCAAGAGCACACTTGAAAAAGAGATTGGTCTAGATGAAATTTCTAGTGAATTGCGAAGCACATACAACTCTAACAAAGGGAGTTCTGTCCCAACCCCTTCTTCAACTGTCAAAACTGAGAATAGTCCAATAACTCCTGATCCTAGTGAGTAATTAGAGATAATCAAAATATGCTTCATCATCGACATGTGTTTGTTTGCTGAACCTTTGATCTGTTTACTGTTCATTGGCAATTCAGTGTTCCTTGGAAGGTTGCTGAACTTGTAGGAGTTTCAAATTGATGCTATAGTTAACATGTCTAAAAAGTAGCATTGTGTTTACTGAATAAAATCTACTAAAACTTAGGCTGTTAAGCAGACGATTGTTATCCAGTCAGAAATGAGATACTGGTTGTACTGATCTAAGGACATTACTCTTTTGGGGACTGAATAGTTGAAAGAAATCAACTAGTTGGACATTATCATTAACTTAGGTCGAGATTTATGGGTGCTCAACACCTTGCTGTGATCGAAATCTCAATGGATTGATTCATAACTAAATGAATGCTGGTCTTTGGAATCTAGGTAAAATCATAAGCGGTGTTTTCCTGTTAATACACTTACTTCATACATCGATATTTGTGTAAGCAAAAGATCGTTTGATGTGTCGTATAGGATTAAGTGAGATGCTATCATTCTTTTTTGACATTGTAGATGGTGCTTCATCCCCAAACAGAGCATATAGCAGTGAGGATTACTTGAAAATGACAGAAGAACAACTAAAAGCATCTGCTTCCCAACAGCAGGCACAGATAGCCCCTTTGGAAGGAAGCCAGCTGGAACCTCAACCTCAGTCTCAAGGTTAGCCATTTAGTTGGACATTATCATTAACTTAAACCGAGATTTATAGATGCTCAACACCTTGCTATGATCGAAATCTCAATCGATTGATTCATAACTAAATGAATGTCGGTCTTTGGAATCTAGTTAAAATCATAAGCAGTGTTTTCTTGTTAATACACTTCCTTCATTCATCTATATTTGTGAAAGCAAAAGATCGTTTGATGTGTCCTATAGGATTAAGTGAGATGCTGTCATTCTTTTTTGACATTGTAGATGGTGTTTCATCCCCAAACAGAGCATATAGCAGTGAGGATTACTTGAAAGTGACAGAAGAACAACTAAAAGCATCTGCTTCCCAACAGCAGGCGCAGATAGCCCCTTTGGAAGAAAGCCAGTTGGAACCTCAACCTCAGTCCCAAGGTTAGCCATTTTTCGAACTCAACCTCCTTCAGTGTCTCTCTTTACCTCTCATTATCTCATCCCTTTTATATAAATTGTTATTAGTGACTCAAGAACAAGCTGCTACCACAATGCCTTCAGCTGAGAAGCCAGAAAACCAGGCATAGCTCCTCAAACAAAAAGATTGTGCCTATTATATGACTTATACAGGTTGTCAATTTTGAAGTAGGCCTGAATACAATTCTGTGGTACAGAGTCTTACGGAAGAGGGACAACTTGCTAGATCTTTTTTTTCTTCCTTGTCAATGTTAGTCCTTGGAAATTTGCATAGGAGGGCATTGTTGTAGCTCTATAATTCGCAATTACACATTTTTGGTGATTCTATGTGTTGGACCTAAGGATGGCAGTCGGTTTTCAACCCGATTAATATCTGCACTACCTGAACCGAACAAATAGACATGGAGGTTAAAAAATAGATTTTAAATGGATGCCGAAAAATAGATGTAGATATGGATTTAGATATGGGTCTAGTGATAACCCGAATCGATAGATTCTCATATCTTACCTTTTTTTATCAACTCTATTTTTTCTGCTTTTTTCTTGAAAATTTATGGTTAAATATAATAAAATATTAATATTTTATGAGAAGAAACAACTTTAAAATCTTCATTTTACTCTTCAGTTTTCACCTTTTTTTATCATATTTTATTTTCTTATAGGATGATAATAATGCAAATGATATGGAAATGGAGTTTTGAATGTTGTGGAGTTCACGCAAAGACAATTTGAAACTTTGGATATTTCAGTCTTTGTTTCAGTTCTTATTGTGAAAAATATATGTTGTCTTTGCACTAGACATTATAATTTTTATTATTATAATTTTATGGTTTTTTAAGACATATAAATCAAAATCTTGACTTATTATTATTAAAGTAATTTTGATTTGGAGTGTTCGCAAAAATCTGCTTTTTATATTTTCTATTTAAAAGTTATATTTTTATGGGCTATAAAATTCAAGGGATATCCAAAATTTTGAAAAATCCAATGGATTTTGATATGAGTAGTAAATCGTAAAAAATAATAGATATGAAAATGAGTGTTATAATAAAAAATGGATATGGATATGGGTAGAGTAATACCTTAATCGAATCTTGCCTATTGTCATCCCTAGTTGGATCTTACCAAAGTGTAAATTTTAATGTGAAATTAACTCAGTGCTCTAATCTACCTGTCATGAAAAGGGAACATAAAACACTTTTAATGGATATTGTGTGGCATTATTAGGCTCCGATTTACGAGTCCAGATCTTCTGTTCAGTTTTATGGTGTCTTATTCTATCCCATGAATCTCAGTCATTTATTTATGTGGATTCCGTGTGGGTCCCGTATAAATAAACGTGAGACCCGTGTAAATGAATGGTTGAGATTCATTGGACAAAATAAGACACCATAAAATTAGATAGAGGATCTTGTCTCCCGATTTACTGCCGCTTAGTTTAGTACTAAACAGCCCAACCGCAACTGTGCATGGGTAATCAGAACCATCCTCTTCCTCAAGAAACCATTCACCTATAGTCTCACCAGTTTGCCTTAAAGCCTGATATGCAAGTCAAATTTCCCATGGCTTCTCATATTTCAAGCATAGCAAACTTCTACCCTTTACCATGTCCATCGTATTTGTTAATTCACTATTCTTTTTTAGGCTCATTTATCTTCTGAATTGAATTACGTTGCAAATCTCATGAGATCTAAAGTTTTAGAGAAGATCAGGAATTGTGAACTTCATTTAGAGAGGATGGAAAGCTTTGTTTTATGTATGCATTCAGCTTTGGTGATATCAATTGCTGGTACCGAAAGGACTGCATTACTCAATCAGGTAGATCCGATAAATCACTTCTTATTGTTAATCAAGTTCATACTAAAATCCCACAGTTTCTTTGCCAAATCCGCATCTCTGGCCTTGGAACTTGCTTTTGCCAAGTTGCTGTTGATAAAATATGCCCCACTTGTTCCCTTCACTTGTGGATGCAATGCCACATAACATGTAGTTGCTGCTCCCTGTTATCGTTTGAATCTGTTATGCTAGGGACTATGAGCTGAAAGTAAAACAAGAGATACATCTAACCAGATGCACATGACTTACCTGCTGAACACTTCTGAGCAGAAATTGACCAATTTTATTAGTGAGGACTGCATTATCACAAAAGGACCATGACATCAGTGTTGGAAACAATACCTAGAAATTCACAAACTTTGACTTGATACAAAAGAGATGCTACAGATTCACCTATAGAAATATACAGAGATTTTCAGGCATTCTCAGGACAGAAAAGTCAAGTAGTTACCACTAACAATATTACTTTGGCGGTAGAGGTTAGTGACGATCATTCCAGGATGCAGAGAATTTGCAGTTATATTTACTCCCCCCTCCTGTTCAAGTGAGCAACGAACTTATGGAACAACACTAGTATGCATCAGGTTGATAATGCATGCAAGTCCATAAATAAAACACAACTTGTGTCCTCACCTTGAAACGTCTGGCAAGTTCATTAGCATGCAGGACATTAGCAAGCTTCGATTGGGCATACGAAGTAAAGGTGGTGAACCTGTACATATGTAAGTTTCACTAAATACGTAACAGTTCATATTCAAGCAAATATTGCAGGGATTACATATTCTGAAACTATTCTGTGTTGGGATTATTGTCAAGTACCCTGAGGGATCATTAAGCTTATCAAAACGAATTCCTTCAGGGTAAGAGAAATGGTGAGCATTTGAGGAGACGTTCACAATTCTGGCTTCTCTTCCACTTTCTTTTGCTGTTTTTTTCATGGTCTCCATTAAGAGATGTGTCAACAGGAAATGACCTGAAAGCATATATAGAAAGAAATAATCTCTTACACCTAAAAGTTGTTTTGAACTATTCTTGTAGTACAAAACATGCATACCTAGGTGGTTAGTTGCAAAGTTAAGTTCTATGTTGTCCTTTGACAGCTTGAATGAGGTTGCTTGACCTGCATTATTTCTTGCAATAAAAAGGATAAAAGTACAACGATATTAAACTTTCTATTTAATAGAAATTTTAAGGATTTGCTAATGCATTAAGCTGATATGGAAACTATCAGGTTCTTTTGTTTTTGCTTCTCAATCTTACATCAGGATATTAAGTGGAATTCCAGAGGCGCTAAAATCAGATGCAAATTTCCTGACAGATGACAGAGAACTGAGATCCAACTCAAGGGCATCAAGTTTTGCTCTTGGAATTTCATTCACTATGGTTTCCTTTACCCTTTTCCCAGAATTTGTATTTTTGACTCCCATTACTACATGCACACCTCGCAATGCAAGAACTCGTGTTGTTTCAGCCCCAATCCCACTTAATGCTCCTGAGGAGTTGGAGCAACAGTAGTTCAAAAGTGTAAGTCCAGGAAAATGATTTTTTGAAGCTCTGAAGTAGCGATCTAGGAAAGAATTCTCAGTTCCAACCAAAAGAGAAGACTTGGAAAATAATATATACATGTTAAGAGATAACTAAATGGAGTAACCTGTGACAATGGCTGTGAGACCAGATCCATCAATCCCTTGTGTTACTTCCTCAGCTGTAGAAGAAGCAGAGAATCCAGATGGCCCTTTCCTGCTTAGCAACCACAACATACTTGTGTTTATATTCCTTTGCAAAACATAAACCAGGAACAACTTTTAAGGAAACGGTTTCTTTTATAGAGGACGAGTTGTGTTTCTTTGCTTGTTTATTTCACTTTGTACGTGTGTAGCTGTCGCCCGTTGGAGTGAGAAAACTTGCGTACTTTCTGGTTATGCAAAATGAGTTAGTTACTTTGTATGTTATTGTTTCAAAATCGGAGTCTTGCATCGTTCGAATTGGATAAACCTTCAGAAAAACACATTATTATAGCCTGCTAATTACGTAATCTTTTTTACCATTCTCAAGTATTGTATTGACTGGTGGCTTCTGAAGTTATTGTCTGGTCATTTTCTCAGCTTACCCTATTCAAGTACTTGCCAATTTACAGACTGGTCATCAACCACCATACTAGAAAGGAATATGTTGTGACTAGTATTCTTGCTGCACAAAGATCTCCATATCTAATTTGGATTTGATTACATCCTGATAACTATTTAAAGAGAATAGCCCTTCAGATAAAAAAGTTTTCCATTCTCCTCCATTCCTGGATTATGCCTTTCTGATGCATTAGATGTTTGAGAAAAAAAAATTCTGATAACTATATCAGAAAACCATTCTGTAGTATATTGTTGAATTTGTAAACTTCAATTATGTTTGTAAAAGGGGACTTAAAAAGGTTGTCAGCAAGATTTACATTACCATTTTTGCAATTTCCAAATCCCATGTTTAGAATTTTACATTGTCTGCAACTTTTCATGCATTTTAAGATGCAGTAAATTCCAATGATACATATTCTAATTTCCTTAAAACATTCCATTCTGCTTCAGAGTAGGCTTTTCAAGTTAATTGAAAGGAAAAAAAAAACTAATTTTTTGTCATAAACTTACTTCAGAAACAACAATCTTTGAACTCTGTCCAGTATCTGTTACAGTGGACTTCTATACCTATCATTAACTATACTTATTTTTAGAAGTGTAATGTAAATCAGAAAGGTACAAAGCATCATTTGTTAACCAAATTCATGCTGAAATCCCAAAGTTTCTTTGCTATTAATTAACAGATAACCAGAAAGGTACAAAGCATCATTTATTAATCAAATTCATGCTGAAATCCCAAAGTTTCTTTGTTAACTCATCATCCCTACCCAATGAGCTCGTTTTGGCCAAGTTGGAGTCTGAAAAATATTCACCACTTATCCCTGTAACCTGAGGATTTAAAGCCACATAACATGTTGCAGCTCCTTGTAATGAAATTCCAGGAAAAAGCAGATAATTGTCAGGTTTTTTTTTTTATATGATCCACGATTCTGACGTTTCAGGAACAGGGATCCGATGTTCTGCCTCACCTGCTAAACATTTTTAGGCATTAATCTACCAAAAACATTAACAAGGCCTGAGTTAAAAAGAAACTGGAAGTTACTAACATAGGTTAGACAAAGGGATCTAAACACTCAGACCCTGAGATCATAAGTTAGCCCGCAGAAATATGTAAAAGAGAAATGCCTCTATTGAAGAAGTTTAAGATGTAAAAAAGGGTTAAACATGATTACCATTAAGGGAACCCATATTACGGAATATATTCGTAGTGATCACACTAGGATGAAGTGAATTTGCAGTTATATTTGCTCCATCTTCCTGCTCATGAACATTAGAAGATGACAATGGTATTTAGTCACCCCTAGAGATAGTAACTAAAATCATCAACATATCTGCGAGGAAGAATAAGTCATTGTAACAGATGAGCGGACACGTCTGTACAACATTTTGGGCCAAGATTTTAAAGAAAGAAGTCACTTTGTGTATACCATGTTACATTTTTCCATAAACCAAAATGCAATGTCCAAGATGCATGATCGTCCAGAAAAAGGAAATACCTTGAAAATGTTGCAATTCGGATTCAAATTGCCCAAATGATCACAAGAGATCAAGTTTTCATTTCATTCACAAAGATGAAAATAACAAATACAACGAATAGTGTTTATATCTGCAGAAAAATAGAAATAACAAATGAACAATTGAAAGAATGACACGTGTCCCTTCCGTTGTAACTGAATAGAAATAGTGCTAAAATCCTCCAATGCCCCTCGAACTTTTACAAGAATGCCATTTGATTCTCTCGTTAGGCCCAACATGTAACAATACCTCCCCCTCAAGTTTCCTTGTCCTTAAGGAAACCTGGAAATCGAGCTTCAATGTCAGTGGCAAACTCCCAAGTAGCATCAGCAGGTGAGTGGTCCTTCCAATGAATGAGCCATTGGGTTGCAGCTTGGTTATGACGACGAACCATCCTCCGTTCCAACACTGCCTGAGGGTAAGCATCATTGATGTGTGAAACTGAAGGAAAGGTTGGCACTGGGCCCTGAGGAGCTGAACTAGGCCTGAGCTGAGAGACATGAAAAACAGTATGAATAGCAGCATCTGCAGGTAACTGAAGCTTGTAAGCCACTGCTCCAACTTTCTCCAATATCTGATAAGGGACAAAGTACTTAGGCTCAAATTTATGATGTTTCGGCTTGATAGAAGTCTGCCTATAATGCTGTAACTTCAACAGGACCCAGTCCCCCACTGCATAACTTCTATCAGTCCTGTGCTTATCCACTTGTTGCTTCATCCTAGCAGCAGCCTTTTGCAAATTGACCTTGAGAATTTCTAAGGTAGCCTCTTTGTCACGCAAGAAAATATCTACTGCAGCTACATTAGAATCTCTGGCAAAATATGGTATATGAACAGGAGGGGAAATGCCATAAAGTGCTTCAAAAGGAGACATCTTAATGCTTGAGTGATAAGATGTGTTGTACCAATATTGAGCCAAAGACAACTACTGATGCCAAGAGTGAGGTAACTCCCCTGCCATACATCTCAAGTAACATTGCAACCCTCTATTCACTACCTCAGTTTGCCCATCAGTCTGTAGGTGGTAGGTAGTGGAATATTGCAATTGAACCCCCTGCAGTGCAAACAATTCCTTCCAAAATGTACTTAAAAACACAGCCCCTATCACTAGTTATTGTTTGTGGCATACCATGCAACTTAAAAACATTCTCAAGGAAAGACTGAGCTACTTGCTTTGCAAAAAAAGGATGAGACAGAGCTATGAAATGACTAAACTTGCTAAGTCTATCAACCACCACAAAAATGACATTTTTACCTTGAGAGAGAGGCAAGGCTTCAACAAAGTCCATGGTAATATCCGTGAACAAAGAAGTTGGGGTCGATAAAGGTTGCAATAACCCTGCTGGAGCACTATTATCAGCTTTGTACCTCTGGCAAATTACACAAACTCTGATGAATTCTCTCACTTCCTTGGTCATGCCAGACCAATACACCACTGCTGCCATCCTCTTATAAGTGGGAAGCATCCCAGAATGACCCACTGCTGCAGAGGCATGAAACAAGGTTAATAATTCATGTCTCAAGGTAACATCTTGGCCTATCACCAGCTTTCCCTTCCTCCTCAAATCACCATTGACATAAGAATAAGTTGGATGTGCATCAGGATTCTGCAATTTCTCTTGAATCAACTTGTTCAGGTGTGGATCTGTTTGCCAAGAAGCTCTGATTTTCTGAATCAGTTCCAATGGTACCATAATGGAAGTTAAAGCATAAAGAGTCCTCTCTGGAATTCGAGAGAGTGCATCTGCCACAGCATTCTCAGTTCCTCTCTTATACTTAATCGTATACTCAAACTGCATTAATTTTGACATCCAAGCCTGTTGAGTTGGGGTACTCAACTTCTGCTCCAAAAGATAATGCAGGCTTTGGTGATCTGTCAAGATAGTAAATTGCCTGGCTTGCAAGTAGTGGTACCATTTCTTAACTGCAAAAAGTATTGCAAACAACTCCCTCTCATATGCTGATAGAGCCTGATGTTTAGGAGAAAGTGTCTTGCTAATGTATGCCACTGGATGCCCATCTTGCATTAAAACTGCTCTAATGCCATAGCCTGAGGCATCTGTTTCCAACACAAAACTCTTTGAGAAATCTAGTAATATCAAGACAGGAACTGTGATCATTGCTTGTTTCAACTCATCAAATGCCTGTTGTGCTTCACTTGTCCACTTAAAGACTGACAGTTTCAACAAATCCACCAAGGGCCTTGCTAACATGCCATACCCTTTTACAAACCTCCTATAGTAGCCTGTGAGTCCCAAAAAGCTTCTCAATTGTTTTTGAGTCTTTGGAATTGGCCATTGAGCCACTGCCTGGATTTTACTTTCATCAGTAGCCACACCCTGCCCAGAAATGACATGACCTAAGTACTCTGTTTGTTGGCACCCAAAAGAACACTTAGATCTCTTGGCTAACAATTGATGTTCCCTCATGGTCTGCAATACCAGCTGCAATTGATGAACATGTTCCTCTTGAGTCCTGCTGTACACCAGGATATCATCAAAAAAATACCAATACAAATTTCCTCAAAAATGGTTTAAAAACTGTATTCATCAAACTCTGGAAAGTGGCAGGGGCATTAGTTAAGCCAAAAGGCATAACTAAGAACTCATAATGACCTTCATGAGTCTTAAAGGCAGTTTTTGGCACATCCTCCTCTTACATTCTCACCTGCCAATATCCTGAACGCAGATCAATCTTGGAGAACCAGGCAACAGTTCCCAATTCATCCAGCAGCTCTTCAATCACAAGTATGGGATACTTATCTTTGACTGTGAGTTGATTAAGTGCTCTGTAATCAACACACATCCTCCAAGTTTGATCTTTCTTCTTCACCAACACTATTAGGCTAGCATATGGACTTGTGTTATTCCTGATCACCCCTGTTTGCAACATCTTTGCAACCAGCTGTTCAATGGCATCTTTCTGAGCTGCAGCATATTTGTAAGGTCTAACATTAACAGGGGCAACACCTTCCTTCAACACTATCCTTTGGTCATGCTCCCTCTTTGGTGGCAGAGAGTTAGGCCCTTGGAACACATCTTCAAATGTTTGCAGCAAAGCCTGCAAGTCACCCCATGTGTCCTCAGCCTGCAAAACACAACACTGCCTCACTGACAAACCCTCCAAACTGGTATGCAACTGACTCATTTTAAGATCCCCTTGCTCTTCATCCACCAAAAACCGATGAGAATGCATAGTCAAACTATGAAGCTGCTTGTTCCTTGGTTTCCACACTTCACCCTGCAATCTATGCACCTTTGCATCCACTTGAAACACCATTTGCAGTATCTGGAAGTTCCAAGTGATTTCCCCCAATGTAGACAACCATTGAACTCCTAGAATGAGATCATTACTATCTACATCAATGAGATAAACTTCAGCCTCAAAGACATACCCCTGCATTTCCCAAGTAAAGGTTTGACACTTATACTGACATTGCAACTTTTGGCCATTAGCTACTTCAACGGGAACAGCTAATGCAGGAACCAATTCACACTTCAACCTACTAGCAACCTTAGCACTCAGGAAGTTATGAGTGCTGCCTGTGTCCACTAGTATCCTCAACTTCCTTGCCTGGCATTCTCCTCGGATTCTCATAGTTTGGGACCCCTCCAAGCCCAACATAGCATGCAATGAGAGCTGAACTTCAGTTGCACTTCCCTGTTCCTCCTCTACCACTAACTCCTCCTCTTCATCATCCTCCTCAGACAGCAATTGCATCACATAAACTCTTTTATTCTTACAGTGATGATTGAAAGTGTACTTTTCATCACACCAAAAGCACAATCCCTTGGCTCGTTTTTCATCCATTTCCTTGTTTGTGATTCTACCAGTCTGAGAACAGGGTGTAAAGTTGTTTGGACGGGTAACAGGGTTAGCTTCTTTGGTTGGTGGTTGAATAGGGGCTTTATATGGTGTGGTAGTAACTGTAGCAGCCTTTTGGGTCACATGTGGGGTAAAGGAACTTGGCTTGTAGGTTGGTTTTGGTTTGTTTTGAATGGTTGCCACTGTAAGTTCCTGCAATTTAGCTAAGGCAAAAGCATCTGCTAAAGTAGTAGGTCTAAACATTCTAACAGACATTTGAAGTTCATCAACCAATCCAGATAAAAAAAAACTTAGAGCCTGATCCTCACGAATACCAGCACGTGGGTACAATTCATCAAATGCGTCTAAGTATTCTTGTAGAGAGCTTACCTGTTTAAGATTTCTCAGATCTGACAGTGGATCGTCAAAGGCCTTTGATCCAAAACGATTTGCCAGTGCCTTCACATAACCGTTCCAATCATCATAAATCGCCGATCCTTTCAGAGAAACGAATCCTTGATGCCACTGTAATGCCTTGCCATCAAGGTGCAGGGCAGCAATCTTCACTCTCTCCTCCAATGCCACCTCAGCAACTTCAAAGAAGTATTCGGCACGAAGCACCCATCCATCAAAGCCCTCCCCCTCGAATTTGGGAAATTCCAGTCGAGTTGACTTTCCCCAATTCGTCTTCATTGCATTGGCTGAGGTTTCCGATCGCCCATTCGAATTCATCTGCTCCCCCACCACTCGACGCTGCTGCTGGATACTGAGACCTCTGATCAAGGTCGCCAGCTCCTCAAATCGTGCATCGGCATGGGTTTTCAAGGCCTTCTGACTTTGTTCCACCTCGTGGATCATCGCCTCCACTCACCGTTCCAAATCCTGGCATGGGTTTTCAAGGCCTCCTGACTTTGTTCCACCTCGTGGATCATCGCCTCCACTCACCGTTCCAAATCCTGCGAACGAGTCTCAACCGCCGTTTTCGTCATGGCCGAGAATCGGTAGCTCTGATACCAATGTTGCAATTCGGATTCAAATTGCCCAAATGATCACAAGAGATCAAGTTTTCATTTCATTCACAAAGATGAAAATAACAAATACAACGAATAGTGTTTATATCTGCAGAAAAATAGAAATAACAAATGAACAATTGAAAGAATGACACGTGTCCCTTCCGTTGTAACTGAATAGAAATAGTGCTAAAATCCTCCAATGCCCCTCGAACTTTCACAAGAATGCCATTTGATTCTCTCGTTAGGCCCAACATGTAACAGAAAATTAAGCTAAAAATGTGGTGCAATGGTCTTGAAAAGCAGAAAGACTTGGAGTGTCCTTAATGCTAACACAATCTACATATTGTCCACTAAACAAATGCCTTTCCAATGGCTTACGTTTGTCGAGCTCATTGTAGAACTCTTGTTTATTTACTCTATTGCCATCAATAATCTGATGATCCTCACCAAAATACTTCTTATATTGGCAAGCAATCCTTAGACTGATCTTCACCCGGAGTACTTCTTCTATCATCTTGATCTTCTACATAATCACTTTCAGTAAACCCTAATAAATATGATTTCTTACCCTTCTCATAGAACTGCCCATAATCATTGGTTCCTTGCAAATAACGAAGTATTCTCATAGCAGCTAACAAATGCATTTCAGTTGGATTCTTCATATATCTGTTGATTAAGCTTACAGAGTGCATTATGTCTAGTCTTGTTGTAGTTAAACAAATCAAACTACCCACAATTTGTTTGTAAGGTGTGTTGTCCACCTTCTTTCCTTCATGATCCTTTTTCAATTTCAAACCAAACTCGATTGGAGTCCTTACATAATTATAATTCTGCATTTGAAACCTGTTCAAGATCTTATGCACATATTTCCTTTGAGAAATGAAAATTCCATGGGCTAATTGTGTTACTTCAATGCCAAGAAAATAGTGCATCATTCCAATATCAGACATTTCAAACTCAACCATCATGGACTTCTTAATTTTATCAAACATGACACTATCATTTCTAGTGGAAATAATATCGTTCATATATAAATACACGATAAGCGTCTGCCCTTCATTTTCGTGTTTAACAAAAATTGAGTGCTCATATGGACATTTCTAAAAAGCCTCTTTCATAAAAATAATTTTCAATACTACTACACCAAGCTTGTGGAGCTTGTTTTAGTCCATAAACAACTTTCTTTAGTCTATATACCTTATGTTCATTTCCATTCTTAACATAACCAGGAGGTTGATCAATAAATACCTGTTCCTCCAAGTGTCCATGCAAGAATGTGGATTTGACATTCAATTGGAAGATAGGCCATGAAACCTCATAATCATCCACGCTGGCCTTTTTCGAACACGACGAAGGTGAGATTCAGCTGCTGAATCAGTAGCTTTTGCTGCTATTGGCCAAGGTTCAGCTACTATTGGGGCTATATTTGATGAATGTGAAACCACTAGAATTTGTAGGGGCTGCTGCCTTTCTCCTTCAGCTTGACTTTCTTCTTCATTTGTATTCTCAAAGATGATAGGAGTCAGGAAGATTTACATTACCATTTTTGCAATTTCCAAAGTTAGTTTATGTATTGTTATTTCTGTTGCAAATCCCATGTTTAGAATTTTACATTATCTGCAACTTTTCATGCATTTTAGGATGCAGGAAATTGCAATGATACATAGTCTAATTTCCTTAAAACATTACATTCTGCTTCAGAGTAGGCTTTTCAAGTTAACTGAAAGGGAAAAAAAATATTTTGTCATAAACTTGCTTCAGAAACAACAATCTCTTAACTTTGTCCGGTATTTGTTACAATGAACTTTTATATCTATCATTAACTATACTTATTTTCAGAAGTGTAATGTTAATTAACAGATAACCAGAATGGTACAAAGCATCATTTGCTAACCAAGTTCATGCTGAAATCCCAGAGTTTCTTTGCTAATTCATCATCCCTACCCAATGAGCTTGTTTTGGCCAAGTTAGAGTCTGAAAAATATTCACCACTTATCCCTGTAACCTGAGGATGTAAAGCCACATAACATGTCGTTGCAGCTCCCTGTAATGAAATTCCAGGAAAAAGCAAATAATTGTCAGGTTTTTCTTTAATATGATCCATGATTCTAAAGTTCAGGAACAGAGATCTGATGTTCTGCCTCACCTGCTCAATATTTTTAGGCATTAATCTACCAAGAACATTAACAAGACCTGAGTTAAACCAAATAAACTGGAAGTTACTAACACAGGTTAGGCAAAGGGATCCAAACTCTCAGACCCTGAGATCATAAGTTAGTCTGCAGAAGTATGTAAAAGAGAAATGCCTCTAATGAAGACGTTTAAGATGTAAAAAAGGGTTAAACATGATTACCATTAAGAGAACCCATATTACGGAACAAATTGGTAGCAATCACACCAGGATGAAGTGAATTTGCAGTTATATTTGCCCCATCTTCCTGCTCATGAACATTAGAAAATGACAATGGTATTAAGTCAGGTTGATCTCACAGGGTTGGTATAGCATTTTTCAGATTTTGGCTAATTGTGCAGATAAGCTTCTGATTTTATCTGTTCTTCCCAGAAAATGGGACCGATTAGTTTCAGAATCAATGTCAGATACTTGAGTTTGAAACAACTTAGGAAGACACAAGGTCATAGAAAAATTTCCATGTCTGAATATCTTCTGTTTTTGTGTCAGTGATGGTCTTAATACCTTCAATTTCTTTGCGAGCTCCTTAGCATGTAGCACATTAGCAAGCTTTGATTGACCATATGCTTGAAAGCTACTGTACCTGGAGAAGAAAAAGAGCAAACATTCCCATTTAGTTACACTTCTAACTGTAGCTTTGAGTTAGTCATACACCCTAAGACTGCAAGGTGTAGCAAGGCGTAGTAACGTCCGTGTGTCAGGCATGCTGCAGTTGGGCTGCTGTAGTTCACGAGGCGTGTACTGCGATGCAGTAAGCTTTTGTTGGCAGAGTACCCTTCCTTAAACTAGACATCTTAATGTTAGTCCCTGAAAGTGAATGACTGTAGTGCCCTTTCTGGATGCCCGTCAGGGCGATCATGAGGGGCAGCAGCATCACGGAGGAGTGCTACCTGGTAGATATAATACCACCTTGTACCAGAAGATTGGTGCTAAAGTGATTGAAACTCAAGACATGTTTGAGCATTTTGAGTGGTGAGATCTCAAAACCAAAAGAATGGAACAACGTAATCCAAATTTCTGAGTTGGACTTCAGATGAGTGTATAGATTGCAAGAGACTTACCCAGACGGATCATTAATACGATTGAAACGAATTCCATCACGGTATGTCATCCGGTGACCTTGTGATGCAACATTAAGAATTCTTCCTTCTCTCTTGCTTTTCTGAGCAGTTTGCTTCATAGTATCCAACAATTGATTTGTTAGAAGAAAATGGCCTGCAGAAATCAGTTTAACAAAATAGCCTTAGCCTAATTTCTTGGACCTGAGAATTGGAAATTAGATTTGCTGATAGAACTAATGGACCCCAAAGCTTAAGAACCAAAGGAGTATCAAAACTTCTGAGCGACTGAAGCTGAAGCAGCTACTTTCGAAGTAATAGAAAGAAACGCAACGATCGGATGAGGAAAGTCAGAATCAGTACCTATGTGGTTTGTGGCAAACTGTAGCTCAATGTTGTCCTTAGACAGTAAAAATGGAGTACCCATAGTCCCTGCATTGTTTCTTATAGTAAACAAGAAAACATTATTTTCTGCTCTGGAAATGCTATTCCAATCAAGTTCAAAGCTTGAAGACTATCAGATAGGCATTCTATGACATAGCAAACTTTAGGGTTCTTGTTCTTTCACTTACATAAGTATATTAAGTGGAAGACCTGAGGATTTGAAATCTGATGCAAATTTCCTCACAGATGCCATAGAACTGAGGTCCAATTCCATGGCTTCGACCTTAGCAGAAGGAATTTTTTTAACTATGGCTTCTTTAACATTTTTTCCAGCAGATATGTTCCTCACTCCCATTATAACATGAACACCTCGCAAAGCAAGAACTCTTGCAGTCTCTGTGCCAATGCCGCTTGATGCTCCTAAATTCACAGAAACAAGAACACATAATCATAAAAAGATGCCCTGAAAATCTACAGGTACTAGTTGGTTAAACCCTGGAAGGAGGAAACCGAAAACACTTTCCAGGTTTCAGCAGAACATCAAAAACTCTATCCCTGGAAAAAGGAAATTGAAAACATTTTCCAGGTTTCAACATAACATCACAAATTCTATCCTGAAAACTCAATCTGAAAACTCAGATTAAGCTATTCTGATAAGTAGTAGAAGGATACCTGTAACAATAGCTGTTAGGCCAGAGCCATCAATTCCATGAGTCACTTCCTCGGCTGTGGAAGATGACGAAAACCCAGATGGTCCTTTCCTGGCAAAAAACCACATTTTCTCTATCTCTCTATCTCTGCTTCTGTATCTGTGAACTTATAAATGTGGTTTTTTATATAATTCGTCAGTAAAACCACGTTTGCATATGCATAGTTCACTTCCTGGAGGATGAATGGATAGGATTATGTTTCCACATGCAAGCCAGGACAACCTTTCAATTTGGTCTTGCAGGAAACATGCAAATTGTAAACATTGTGAACTTGTTCCAGTCGTCTCAGTTTTTTGTTTCTGATATTGACAGGTTTCGTACAGATATGGTTTTAAGACTTTCAGTTTAGTTGGTAAGTTCAAGAGACCACAGGTTAAAGATAAGCCACCTGTGGATATCTCTTGTTTAAGCTAGAAATTGCACCTATACAATTCAAAATCAACCGATCTCCATTTCAGGAATTTATGCTAGTTCTTGATCTGTCAATTAATTTAGGGAACACAAGGCATTACAGTGACAGGAATTGGTTTGATTAGTATGATTTTAGTATCAAATATTGTTTCTTCGTATTCATTTATGGGCCAATGACGCCTTGCCTGGAAGGTCCAAACTTTCTGCAAACAAAAATTCTTTGCAGCTTTGCCTGATATAGATGCATTTTCAGGTTTCCTTTGCTGACAACTGATGCTACCATCCAATGTTTCAGGAGTTACATTCCCTTCTGGTTTCCATAACTGAGTAATGGTTACAACTCTGTGGCCTACTCTGGTAATGCTCTGCAATCATGTTGCGATTGCAGTTCGGACTTTGGACTGTTACAGAGCCCGTTAGTGTAGTTCGGACTGTTACTGCCCTGTTATCATGATTTACTGCAGCGCCTGTCATTGCGGTTGCATCATCTGCGTGTACAGTTTGGATTATTTCTGCACCCGTTATTGCTGTTGCATCATCTGCACGTGAAGTTTGAAGTACTATAATCACCAGACTGTTACCGCGCCCATTACTGCATTGGGCCTGGTACAGTTCGGACTGCTATTGGGATTTACTGCAGCACCCGTTATTGCGATTGCATCATCTGCCCGTGCAGTTTGGACTATGATTGCAGTTCGGACTGTTAACACACTCGTTATTGTATTGAGCCCGGTACAGTTCAGACTGTTACCGTGATTTACCGCGGCGCCTATTATTGCTGTTGCATCATTTGCGGTACGAGATTGTAGTTTCTGCACGTTCAGTTTGCAGTTTACCATTATAGAATAGATCTTAAGAGTAATACTGCTTGTCAGGGTAGATCTAATAAGAATCGGTTGATTAGCATCAAATTGAACCAAATTCAAGTACTAATATCAAATAGATCAAACTTGTAACAAGAGAAGAAAGCAAAATCTCTATATCCATTAGATAAGAACTGAATCAAAATCCAAATTGCAACTTCAATCTTTCTTTTTGTGTAAAAGTTATTCTTTAAGTTTAGAGTAATACTTCTTGAAAGCTTTAGGAAGATAAACAGGTAACAGAAAGCAAAACAGATTATAACACCAGAAAGCCATGTTTGAAACAGCAAGAGCTCTTCCAATTTGCAGTCTTCTTGCAGATCCTCCGTACTCTCCCTCTACCTTGGAGAACTCATTCCTCAGCCAATCCACAATAGTGAAGATCCTCTTGGAATTATAGAAAACAGGCACAAACACAAATACTGGTGTCGCGAACTTGCCAGAGAACGCCACTCCTTCCATGAAAACCTGACTTGCAAGCAGAAAAACATGAGGTGCAGCTGTTTTGATCCCTTCTTTATCACCCTCGATGATCCCTTCAAAGATATAGGCTATAGGAAGATACAGGCCGATAATGGCGGCAACAAACACGTAAATTCGCATACCAACGCTTTTTTGATAAACGGCGGAGTCCTGATCAGGATTCTGAACGTAGGGGAATGCCACCTTGGAGAGGAAGTACATGTAAATGAAGGAAAACGCAACGAACCCGAAGTCTTCAGGGCTTACCATGCCACTTGCAGCGAGGATGACGATGATCGCGAGACAGTTCAGTTGGCGAAAGCTCAAGAAACCAGATTTCTTGGACGTTGTGGTGGTTCTGGGATTCTTCAGGAGAGTGACGTCTTCTTGGAGCTTCTGTGCTTGCTCATTCTCGTCCGGTAGGTTCACGTCATTGCTCGTAAGACCAACCCCGCCAGACATCTTTGTAAAAAGTTGTTCTTTCTTCGATCTGTTGGGTTTCAGGATTTTGGCTATGAAGTCAGAGACTTGGTTGAGATTAGATCTTCTCGCAAGATCAAGACTTGCGTCTGCCAGATTCTTTAAAGTAGGAGGAACATGGAGATAGGAGACACGTGGTGAGGAAAGCACACAGGTGTCGTTGCAGCAGGAGTTTAAGGTTGAGACGTGGACATGGGCTGATGGGCTTAGGACAAATTCCAACGTTCTAACACTGGTCCCTGGCAAGCACGGCCCGTTGCTTTAAATTTAATATTTCAATAACTATATTTAATATTTAATATTTCAATAACTATATTAAAAATAATTTAATATTTCAATAACTATATTAAAAATCATGACAAAAGCTTTACAAGTATATAGTAATTAATTGCGAATTTTTAATTCAAACTTGGTCCAAAATCAATATACTAAATTTGATTTCATCAAATTTGAATTGAAATATTTAAATTTAATCATATTTAAATATAAAATAAATATAAACTCAAAATAAATTCTTAAGAGTTTAATATTTTATTATTTAAAATAATAGGATATAATATATATTAATTTTACCAAAAGTAATGGGCCGACCCGGGCATAACCTGCTCAGGTCATACTTTTGCTTGCCCAGACCCGGGCCAAATCCAAAACGATATTAAAAATAACATTAAGTCGGGCTAGGCTAAGCATGGCCATGGACAGTTTGGGCCTCTCGTTAACCTGAGCCTGAACTGTTGACTTTGGGCTAGGCTAGACTACCATCCCTAGCTAAAAATAATACATTAGTAAAATATATGCCAATGATTAAAAACACAATCCATTAAGCTAATTCAATTATAAATTAACTAATTTTTTTGTTCAATTTACCTTAACGAAAATAATTATTAAAAATTTTCAAATTATTAATTAATTAGTAAATTTTTATAAATTAACCAATTTTTATAAATAATTTTTATTTAATAATTCCTTTTAAATTAAATTTCAATTCTCATCATATAAAAACAATTTAATATTTTAATGATATTTTAAATTATTTATTTTTATTATATACAAGTTTTATGAAAACTTAATAATAATTGAATGTTTAAATTTTAAAATTTAAAATTTAATAGTTTAATTTTCCATCCAATTCTCAAAATATTTTTATACGCTAATATTAAAGCATGTGTTTGTCATGTGCTTGTCATGGGCGTAAACCTTTCTCCACGCGACACACTCGCCCTATCACGCGAGTGATTCTGACGTCAGATGTCACACGTAATTCTTCATATATATATATATATATATATATATTATAAATTTGTTTTTACAGTTCCCTCTCTTAGACACTTTTCATTTTTCTTTTTCTCTTTCATTTTCTCGGCCGATCAAAGCTTTCGAGCAAAAATTCTCTCACCTTCCAAACACTCTCTGATTTCCACCGCCTTTCTCGATCTCCCGAGACTGTCTCCGCCGCACCGATCTATTTCATCCTTTCTTCTTCACCGGTACGTAAACGGATATTCCTGCTTGCACCTCCTATGTATAATACGTTTTTCTGTATCAGTAAGCTCGATGTCGTATATTTATCGCAGATCACGTGGTTTTTGGTTCTGTTTTTCTTTTCGTTTAATCTTATTGAATTTTCTGGCGGCAATATTTGTTTTGAAGTGAATCGACCATATATGTTTCTGCGGGTTTTTGTTTATGGAATTTGGGAGCTCTGGATTCATTTGATGTTTGTTTGGAACTGAAAGCGCTAGGACTGTTTGTTTGATCTAGATTTTAAATTCTTTTTAATCTCATTGTTTAGTGTAAGTATTATTAATTTTAATGTTTCGTACTGCTGCATTGCGGTTTGTCAATTTAATCCTTGTGCATTGTCATGTCTAGTTCAGTATTATTTATGGTATTGTTCTCAGGTCTGGCTCCGTGGTCATTTTACATTTTTGTTAAATTGGTAGAGAATATGTTTGAATTTGAGAACTTGCTCCTATGAAGTAGTAGGTATGCAGTAACTTATGCTTGCACATTTGGGTATTTATATTGCTAGCATGCTGCTTTTTTGACGTGAGAAGCTTGGTAGCATCGCTGGGTGCATATGCATGCAGGTTCTGCCTACCTGCGTTTTAAGGATTCGTGGTTAGAAATTGATCAAGGGGTTCCAATCTGGAAAACTATGTGGCTATTATAGTCATTCAGTTAAAGTTGAGATATTGTGGTTGCTTATACTTGCTAGATAAAGTGGAATTGTTCTTCAAGTAGTTTATGTTATCTTTAAGTAGTAGGTATAGCGAAAACTAAATGCAGATCTATAATTGAATAGAGGATGCTGTGTGGATCTTACAACTGCGGAATGGAAATTCAGATGTGATATCAATGAGACATTATGTCAGTCTTCCATATGATAGTGCTTATCTAAACACAATTTAACTTTTGGCATTTCTATTTTTGCCAACAAAGAAACATGTTGAATTATTATTTTTTTTTTTTGGTAAATAACATGTTGAATTATTTCCGTATTTAAAATCAGCATTTTTGGTAGATTGTTTGAAGATTTTAGAATCTCTCTTCCTTTTGTTTTCTTATCTCCTTGGTAGTTCAATGAAATGAGGATATCGAATATTTCATGAAAATAAGTTGTCTCTTCACATAACTGCTTGCTATCGGGGGGTTTAACTTAACTATTTATCCTTTGGTGCAGTGGCCTGAACTGAGTTGGTTGGTTTGTTCCTTTTGTGTTAATAAATGCCTGTTGCAAAATTAAACGCCTCAAACACCACCGATGTCATGAAACCAGAAGAGGGAAATGACTCCCTAGACACGTTCATTCGGCAAGCGATTGGGAAAGAGCCATTTCTTTCTTTCTCAAGGGCCAATGATAGCCCTGTTCATTGGATTCAATTACTTAATGCCTTGGATCAACAAGGTGGGTGTTAATATTGTCAGCTTTTAAAGTTAAACATTTGATGAAAAAAAAAAGATAGATTATCATTATATCTTTTGTGTCTTTGGTTCACTAGTTCTGAGACTTATGGATAAAGCAATCTTTCCACCTTGTTAAAGCAGTAAACTCGGAAAAGAAACAAAAAAGTACTTCTAAATGCAAGCACATGAAGTTCCCAAGTTTGTTACCTTTGTTGTGGCTTCTGCACTTTTGCGCATAGTTAAAATATCTATCTTAGTTGTTGGTAATTGGGAAGGGTTGGGTTTGATTGATCTGGGGTTATGAATTATGTTATTACCTCTTTTCCTTGCAGACCTCCCAGGTTGGCCTTTGCTCACTCCTTTAAAAGTGCAGATGCAAAAGTGTGACAAATGTTCTCGAGAATTTTGTTCCTCAATAAACTATAGGAGACATATTCGTGTGCATCACCGACTGAAGAAACTTGATAAGGTTCCTTTCTCTATTGATTGTTGCTCATTTTTCAATTTATGCATCAGCTTTCAACCTTTTTTGTAAGTTGTGAAATTGGAAATATGGTTTCCAGGTCAGCTTCTTTTGCAAAATGAATCATTAATTTTTCTTTTGCAGAGATTACTCATTCCCTGTATTTGATCATTTTAAACCAGGAAACTTTTACCTTTTGCAGGATTTGGATAAAAATAGGCATCTCTTGGCTACATTTTGGGATAAGGTAAAATATTTTAAGCAGATCTATTCTTAAAGCATCTTTGTTGTTTAATGATCATGTGTTCATAATCTTTTCAGCTCTCTGAGGACAAGGAAAAGGAAATTTTATCTTTCAACGACCTGAGTTTGGAGGTATTTCATTTTGTTCCCATGTCTTTTTAATCAAACCTGTTTGTTGAGCTTGTAAAATTGGTATCCCTGGAACATTGATGCTGTGTTGCAAAATTTTGTTTGGTGTTGGTTAACTGGTTTGCTGTTTGTTGTGACTGATACCGAGCAGAGTGTGATTTGCAATTGAAATAATTTTCACTTTGTAGAAAATTCAATTTTTCATTGCCCGTAATATAATCTTTGTAGCTTCTTTTGTCTGTTATGTTAGAGTTCACAGATGGTTATGTTTCCTCATTTAATTTGTTGTGGCTTTGGGGAATAGTGATATCTGAGGTGATCAGATTAATGTCATTTTGAAGTTGATGTGTTGATGCTTAGCAATGTGTTTTCTGTTGACCAATCCCTTTGCATATCATAGCAACAAAAAGAACTCCCCTTGTGGGTAGGATATGCTCAAGATAATATATTTTTTCATTTGGTATCAGTAATTGATTTGTTATTTTCAGAAGATGC
Organism: Erythroxylum subrotundum; assembly: GCA_027563845.1. NCBI lineage: Eukaryota > Viridiplantae > Streptophyta > Magnoliopsida > Malpighiales > Erythroxylaceae > Erythroxylum > Erythroxylum subrotundum. The sequence continues at coordinate 28,941,705 of JAOQMQ010000006.1, read as the reverse complement.
TGCAATTCATTTTTCTATGTTTGATTCCCATGTTTGTTCCATGAATAATGTTTTATCCCCTTTTTTTATTGCCTATTAGGAAGTTCCAGGTTCTTCAATTGTTAAGTCATTGACAGTACTTACTAGGAAACCAGGATTTTCTTCTCTTCCACAAAATTGTTTGAGGGCTGGATCTATCCTTTTGGTATTGTCACATCCTTTCCTCATTCATTGTATTATCTTCTGATACATGAGTTTCTGTTGCATTCTGGAACATGACCATAGCACTTTTTGCAGGACATAATCCAATCTAGGCCAACAAGGTTTCCTTTGAATTCTGAGGAACTATTCAGTATCCTTGATGATGCTAGTGAAAAAACGTTCTTGTGTGGATCAGCCATGTCAATGCAAAAGTATGTCTTTGATGGGGAAGCTGGGAAGATTGGTCTTGAAACAAAGAACTTAATTGCTTGCACTAGCTTTCTGTTGGAGCAGAAATTGGTACTTTACCTTTTATTGTTATAATATGGGGTTTATTTAGCTTAGTTAAACATCTTGTGATACCTTTTCAGTGCACCCAAAGAAATTTCTGACTGACACTGTTCTTACAATTGCTGTGTCACACTGCAAGTAAGTAACGTTTTTCTGAAAGCAAGTAACTTTTTTCTGGAACTCAGGTCAAAGCATGGCTTGCTGACAAGGATGCTGAAGCTTTGAGGTGCCAAAAGCTGCTGGTGGAGGAGGAGGAAGCAGCACAGAGAAGGTCCTTCTACTTCAAGATTAAACATTTCATGTTACCTTGTGTCAGTTACTGCAAGTTTGATTTGTTCTTCAACAAACTCATAGTTGACTGTGAGCTTGCATAAGCAGGTTGATTATTATACCAAGGAAAATAAGGATGCTAATAGAAAATAATGCACTTCACTTATTTTTCTGAGGAATAATTTTCTCACTTTCCTCCCTTGGATTGGAGCTACATGTGGGGGATAGTTGCTAACGGTGACCATGTAATGATGGTCGGAACTTCATCCTGGAATTTCAATGCTCAAACTTTGAATTACTTATTTATGCTGATATTTGCAGGCAAGCAGCGCTTTTGGAGAGGAAGAGGCAGAAAAAACTAAGGCAGAAAGAGCAGAAAGCTAAGGAGCAAAGACAAGATGAGAATACAAATGCCAAGGAGCAAAGTGATGATGGCCTGGAGGCACTGCCAACAGCTGAAGAATCAAGCCAATTTTCTGTATCTGATACTGATACACATGGTCCAGATATGATGCCAGATCATGTTTCTTTTTCCCGTGAACACTTTCCTTCTCCAATCAATGACAAAGTTGTGGATTTAGAGCCTCAGACAGGCTCTAGCAGTGGATATACTGATTTGTACGCAGGTCATAATTCTGAAAGGTGCACAGATCAAGGAAATGGTTGCAGGCATGTAGCTGTTGCATGTTGGAGCATGACTAGAAAATTACAACGAAATAACCTGACAAATGGTTTCCATGCAACCCACAATGTTTTGCCATCGAAGCCTGGCACTTTGTTGAAGCCTGGATGTTATAGGGATGTAAAGCAAGTGCCTATACTTAATGGCAACAAGAAGTGGAGCAGAAAAGTAAAACCTGAATATAATGGAGAGGTTTCAAGAACTGGAGTTGAAATAGAAGCAACAAGCCAACTGGATCAGGTTAAGAAGAGTGAAGTTCTGATTGGCTCTATATATGTCACGCTGGGGAATAGCCGTCATTGCGAGGGTAACAATCTGGATGAGACTGAAGGTGACTGTCCGGTGGATCATCAAGTGGGAAAGAAAAATAATGTTCAGGAGAAGATTAGGCATGATGATGCTCCCTGTGTCTCTAACCGATCAACAATAAAGCTCTGGAGACCTGTGAGCCGAATTGGAAGCAGGGGTCCAGTACTGATCGAAACTAGTGGTAGAGAATCTCAGGCTGATGAGTCTACTGGTGAGGGTGAGGAGAAACCATTGTCCAGCGATGTCTGTTTAAGAATGTGTTCTGTGGATGATTGTGGTGAAATGGGAAGTAATCCATCAGTGGATGAAAATCCTCTTCCCGGTGGCTTACAGTTCTCCGGCAAATTAGCAAAAGCTTTTCTGGAAAAGAGTAAGTTAAATGTATTCACCATCTGTTACAACCCTTTTCTTGTAGAATACTCTAACCTGCAGTGTCTTGCACAGGGTGGAAGGAGGCCATCACAGCTCAGCATGTAACATTGGTACTAACCCCAAACTTTGAGCCTCCTCATTGTCCAGAAGTTCAGAATGGCTGCTTATTAGCTGATTCCCAGTTTTCCGATACTAGAAATGCAAACCCTTCCGGCAATGATCCAAATCAATTTATTAATATACCGGCACATGATCATACTGGAGCTATTAACTGGAAGTCCAGAATAAAGTTTGAGAGAGGTGTGAAGTTGAAGTATATACCCAAACACAGAAACTCGACCTAAAGAAGATGAGGAAGGGTATTCATTTTTTGGTTTTCTCATTACTTTGATTATACAAATGTGCACAGTTCAATCAATCATTATATTCTTAGCAGAGGTTCCAGTTTTACCGATGGTCTTCTGAAAAAGTGGAGAAAGGGTCTTTTTTGGCAGAGTAAGTCTTTGTTTCATTTAGTCTTTCTGTTTGCCATAGGAAGATTTTAGGGGAGAGGTCATTTTAGTTATTAGTCCAGATTTTACTGTAGTAATTTTGATTTCCTAGTTAATGCCAAGTACTTATTGCTCGAACATGTGATTTTTTTTTAGCACAATTCGTCAACCCAAGTAAATCCTTTTATGTGCCAAACTCTCTGATTGGATTTACTCGTCGGAGCACAATTATCTTATCTAAAGATCAATGCTTTCATAGCGATTTCTTCATTTTGAATATTGTATTGTGAATAGGGATGACAATAAGTCGAATTGAATTCTAATCTTATGCTCAAATTGTGAATAGAAACGACAATAAGTTGGATTGAATTTTAACATTAATCTTACGATCGAACTCTCGTACTATGAATAGAAATGACAATAAGTTGGATTGAATCCTATAATAAGTTGGATTGAATTCTGATATTAATCTTATGCTCGAACTATTGTATTGTAATAGAAATAAAAATGATAATAAATCAGATTGAATTCTAATCATTAAGCTTGAATTTTGTATTGTTTTGAAGAAGTTGGCCGAAGCCTAAAGTATTGAATATCTCATGTTTAGGGATTTATAAAATAAGCATACATAAATTATAAGTTTTATTATTTAATAACAATGAAACTTATAGTCATTAATGATTATATATATATGTGTGTGTGTAATGCTTTGTATGTTATAACGGATAAATATTTATTTAAGTTTAGTAAATATTTTTAACAGAAATTTTGCTTGATATTAACTATGTTTAAATTAAACATATGATTATAATTGACGTATTATACATTAATTAACAAAATTTAAGGATAAAATAAAATAAAATTGAAAAATATATTTATCTCAAAATCATAATTAATTGAAAACGATTTGGAAATCATTTGGAGCTTTTGGGCTTGAATGTATAAATGACTTGTGGGCCAAACTAGAGAAGCTCAAGAGACCTTCAATGGAGATTTGCAAGTAAGCAAGTGCCCGCCGAAAATCCAATCTAACTCCAATGGTTTTGTGTTCATCTGACGTTCTTTTACTTGATGTTTCTGTTGTTGACTGGTAGGTTTCAAAATCGTTGCTTTTGTGTCTGTCTCTTGATCTTTTCTCATGGAACTTGGTAATCGTATTTTGTTCGATGGAACATGGAAGCCGACGATGAAGACGTCTCGCAACAACAAACCAACAGCTCTGATCCTCCAAGCGATCCCCAGATCCCCAGTTACGATGATCTTCTTGCTGAAATCGAATCTCTCCGCAAATCCCATGAAGAGCTCCGATCGAGATGGGCGACAATGGAGGAAGATGTTGTTAGGATGCAGAGCGAGAGAGACGAGGGACTTGGTCAGATTTCTGGTCTCAAGGCTGTTGTTACTGAGGTTTCAAGCGAAAGAGACTTACTTCGAGGTCAGCTACGAGAGTTTGAAGTCTCTTTCAAGGAAAAGGAAGATGAGTTCTTGAAAAAAATGGGTGAGGAGTTGTGTCGAAACGAAGAACTCGAAAAAGAAGTGGACTTTTCTCGGGAAAGAATCGAAAGACTGGAACATGAGTTTGGAAACGTAAAAAGCAAACATGAGTTTTTGCTAGAGACTTTGGATTCGCTGAAATCAGTGAAGGAGCCTTTGTTGAGGATAATTGAGGGATTGGATAGTGAAAGTGTGATAGAAGGATTGGATAGTGAAAGTGTGATTGATGTGTCAAATAACGATGAGGGTAGTATAGAATTGGAGCTAGAAAGCGAATCAATGGCGGTTCGAAATCAAATAACCTCAATTTCAAAGCTAGTCTCAGAGGCAGAAAGTAGAATAATTGGGTTTAAAGAGAAGAAGATGAAGGAGACAAAGGAATTGGAGAATAGTGTGGTGAGTTTGACGGAGGAGAATCGTGATATCAATAGTTTGTTAAGAGTTGCTTTGTTGGAGAAAGAGGCAGTAGAGAAGAGTTTGAATAAGCTAAAAGGGAACACTGAGCAAAAGAGAGTAGCTCTGTTGCAGATTGCAGAGAGAGGGTTGCAGAGAGTGGGGTTTGGTTTCATGATGGGAAGTGGAAATGTTGAGCAACCGGTGGAGAGTTCGAGCTTTAATAGTTCTGCTACTCCTGCTAGTACTACTGCAAGTACTAAATCAGATAGTAGTGAATGTGAAGAGGAAGTTGTCAGTCTGGTATGCATGTTTTTCATCCCAACAAAGTCCTAGTTATGGAGTGAATTATACTCCTTTAGTCTTTGAAGTTAAGTTATAGTGATGCTAAATGTGATCATCCAAGCTGATGATTCAATATGCTGTAATTGTCTGAGGTTCTGATACCTGTTTTATTCCTCATCAGGCCTCAACTGTGGAGAGAATAATGAAGAATTTACGCCTTGAAATCGGTCAATTGAGGAGATCTTTGGAGGAATCTAGGTACCTTATTTACAGACTGCAATACCTTCGATTGGAAAATTTTTTGTAATAGAGATATGAAGATAAAATACTGATAAGATGAAACTCTGAGGAAAGGCAGAAGTGACCTGATCATGGCTGGGACAACTAGAATCTTTGGATGCATGATAATCCATATGGTTTTGTTTAGCTAGCTGTGATTATTAATGTTTATGTTATGCCAGGTCAGACACTGAGCGGCTTCAGAGCCTTGCCAATAAACAAGCTCAGGAAATTGCAGAAAACAGATTATACATAAAGAACTTGGAAGATAGAGAAAGGATATTGGCTCAAAATGTAATCATTTATTCTATCGAGTTTTGGTGGTAAAAATCTTCTTTGTGCACCCCTGAAGTAGTGCTTTAGATTTTGCTGACTGCAATCATTTGTTTGGACCTGATAAGGTTGAGGAACTCCTACTGGAAATAAAAGAAATGGAAGTAGAGGTTGCGAGATGGAGGGAAGCTTGCGAGTTGGAAGTAAAAGCTGGGAAGAAGGAGATTGATGAACGCGATAAAGTGGTAATCTATGTTCAAATCTTAATTGGACTGCTATTTTTCAGCAGCGCATGTGTTATACAAAGTGTATTTATTTGTTATAGTCTCATTGTTGTTTGCAACTAGTGTTTATGGGACAGTATTTGTTAGTCTCATTGTTCTTAGTCCCAAAGCTATTCTGTTAGAAATTCCAAGTTACCTTATAGACATCACATGATGGTTGTGATCTGAAAACATAATTACAGAACTCAGATAACTGAAAATTAGAGCTTACTGTTTCTCCTGTTGTTACTGTGCTAACTTGCATTTAGCTGTATCTTGAGATGCGAATCTTGTCATCATTGTAATTTGTAATTCTAGTTTCATTTTAGCACATTCCACATATATATCAACATTGTGATCCCAATTGTATCTCGGGTTTTTATATATCTTCTGATTCTGGGCGCTATCATGGAACCATTGTCGTTGATTAGGTCACCATATTAAAGCAAGAACTGGAGAAAACCAAGGCTGCTTTGGACGTATCAAACAGCAAGCTGAAATTGAAAGAAGAACTTGCAGCTGCAGCTATAGGTGCCCAGGCAGCAGCCGAGAGGTCTCTCCAGCTGGCTGATAGCAGAAGTGCAGAACTTCGTGATCGGATTGAGGAGCTAACAAAGCAACTAGAAGAAGCAGAGGCCAAAGAGCGGAGCCGTCATAAGGTCAGGCATATATGTTGGCCATGGCGACCACTGAAAATTAACTCCGCTAGTACTGCGAATTCAAGATTCCACAATGTTAAGCGAATGCTGCCAGAAATGCAAGCCTTACTTCATTAGAACATGTGAATTAATACTTGTTTATCTTTGCATGGCAAAATTTGTGTCTCATTACTTCCCCTTTCAACGGTCTGTTATTTATTTCAGTTGTTCATTTATCGATTTCGCCCGTTTCTCCTCTGCTGTGGAAAATTCCGAGAGACGGTTTTAGGACGTCAAACTTCAACAAACTAATATCATTTCTATGATACATCAGGAGAGTTGCAAAGATACATGTTTGAGAGTCGTAAGAGTTTTAACACAATATGTTTGATTGAGCAAAGGTTTGAGTATAACCAAGAATACAACAGCCATCATGTATAGGTTATTCTGCTACTAAATTAAACAGACTGTGTTGAAGGCAACTGAATGTTGTTCCTGTCCCTGAACTTCATATCCAATTAACTAATCAAAGATTCCTCCAACTTCCTGTCTCATCATCCTCTTGACCTATCCATCAGGAAGCAATGGTGAAAAGGAACTTCATAGTCAATACTGAAATCTAGATTAAATCACAAGGAAGGTTTAAGAACACACCTGTTTAGCGGATAGACCAATGTCTTTCAAATCATCAAGCTGCAAAATAAATTATTAGACTGTTGCTACCTTAATTTACTCTCTAATTATCATGAAAAATCGATTTAAAATGAAGATCACTCACATTCTTAAAGGGTTCTGGAGAATCTTCACGTAGTTCAAGAATGTATGTGGCTCTTTTCTCTCCTATCCCCTGTTGTGAATGCATCAATTAGTTACTTGTGTAAAACAATGTGTAGCAATAGTAATTGAAATTAGAAGCGCTCGTCACCTTCAATTTCTTCAATTCTTCCCTGTCCATGATAAAAGAAAGAAAACATCAAAAGTTTGTTGAAATAGAAGTCAGTCGAGTATAGTCAGCATATAATCATCTCATTAGTTATCAAACCAGGAAACAGAAGTCAGTAACCATAACTTCTAGATATTACAGACTATCTTATAAGTAATAGAAGTAATTGATCCGGGTGATAATGATTCTAGAATCCACTTACTTCTTAGCAGTATTCAAGAACCTTAGATATTCTTTAACAACTGAGTTCTGCAACAACAGAATAAACTTGATTTTAAGTGTGACAAGTAAAGAAGTAGAATTGTAGATACGAAGGTCACTTTAAGAAGGAAATAAGGGTTTAACCTTTACTCCTGAATTATGCATGTTGAATGTTTCCCATGGACTGCAAAAGCTTGCAACTTCTTGTGCATCATTTGTTTTGGCACCTCTATGAGGAGTTACTGGCTCCAAGAGATCGGTTGAAATTTCATCAAAAACAGAAGTATCATTTGTCATTGCCGTGTCCCTGTATGAAACTTCATCAAGAACAGAAGTATCATTTGTCATTGACGTGTCCCTGTATGTCGTCGGGGTTGAGAAGTACAGAGATTTCAAATTGTTTGACAGCTCTTGCAGCCGTGCACTAATAGGTGGTGATACACGTTGATTGTCAAGTGAGTCGTAGTTTTCCTTGTCCATGTTTTCACCTAATATATATAGACGACCGTATAACAGGGTGAAATCAAGTGATTAATCAATCAATTAAACTTTCAGGATAGGTGTACATTAAGCATTGTGGCTTACCATTTTTATCCTTTGGCAAAACTTTAGTGGTTGGAGTAACTTCCTCATGGCCGTCCTCATTATGTGAGATCTCCTACAGTTGTTGATATTAAATGGGATTCCCCAGTTATTTAATTTGAAGAAATATGTAAAAGAGTACAAAAGCAATCAAAGAAGGCTCAGCCATTAAGTCGTTAGGTCACCTGAAAACATGCTGTAGTTTCGTTTGTAATAGGATTTGGTAATGCTAGAG
>JAOQMQ010000006.1:28908168-28919766 GCA_027563845.1 Erythroxylum subrotundum | reverse complement strand
CTGAGTATACCAGGTCAACATGGAAATGCTGTCACCTTTCAGGGAGGAAGTAAAATGGACCTTGGTCTTCTGAAGAAGATAGCATATCATTATTTGAAAGCTTGCTGGATATCAGGCCTGCTTCAGCCAAACCTGGAAATCCAGTTCCGTATTAATAGAAAAGTAGCAGGGTTCGAATCGATGAGCTTACAAATGAAGAAGCTGACAAACAATCCTCACCTTGAATGGATGGGAAATCAGGATCATCAGGAGTGATATCATCAAATGCAAGTTCCGTGACATCCTCTATATACATAGCTGGATATACTTTTGATACTGTGCTCCTTCAAGAAGTTGCAAGACAATCATAATCAAATGTCCAAATGACTGGCAGCACCAATGCAAGAACCTCCAATTCCACAACCAAACAATTAAAAGATGCGCACCTAGAAAGATAACTGCTAGCAGAAACTATCCAACGAGCATATTCACGGCGTGTACATAGATCACTGGGTCGAACATCAGCTTCAATAACCTTGAAAAGGATATTTCAATCAGAGAATGCAAGTCATTTTTTCATCTATTTACAAGTTAAACACCACTAACTAATCATCCCAGAATATCAAACACATGCAGGATATAGTAAAAGTACCTTCAGCACTTGCAATGCTGCCAAAGCTTGCCCTTGAACCTGATCAACAACTGCAGGAACTAATACTTTTCCAGGAGGCACTTTCAAAAATTCAGAGACCACGGATGGAGCAGGTATACCAGCAGAAGATAAGGAACTTATGCCCATAGGACTTGATGTTTTGCCATTTATCTCATTTTCAATGGCTGAATCTTGTATGTGTTCTATCGAATTGTCTGCAGCTGATACAGAGGTTGTTTCAAAACTCTCATTTCTTTTTGATTCATTCACCTCTGGGAATGAAGTATTTCTCTCAATGGAGACATGCAAACTCTGGTTTGCATCAAGGTTTTCTTGGTTTGAGTGCAAGGATAAGGTTCCCCTATCATCTACTAAAACACGAGTTTCTGGAACTGTATCCAACTCTGAACTGACTGGACGAGTCGGTACTAAAGGCTCTGGGGATTTGACAGCAGTTGAATTGGAAGAAATTGGTGAAGGATCAGGTATCTCTTCAACATTTGATCCAAGTAATTGTTTATTTCTGTCAATATTATGGCTTATTGCATCCAATGAGTCAACAGGTCGACTGTTGACTATATTTTGGTCAATTTGAGAATTAGATTCAAGTGCTATTTCAGAATCTGGCGAATCCAATGAACCAAGAGTCTTCTTAACAACTATCTTGTCATCAAAAGCAGATTCATATTGTAACTCTTCTTGAACATTATCACTAACCCCCTTTTCTTCTCTACCATGTCTATCCTCATCTGTTGATAAGACTTCACTGGCTTCACCACCATTATTTTCGCTAGATGCATCATGAAGTACCGAAGATGAAGAGAGATCATTTTGTATACCTGTATCACTCTCCAGATAACTATCATCAGGCTTCACACTCTTTTCCTCACTCGTATTCTCCTCAACTTCATTATAATCATTTTCACATGGCAACGAAGTTTCCTGTTGAGCTGTCAATGGTTCCATCTGTTGTATTGGTTCTGTATGTAGTAATAAATTTATTCATTACAACAAAAAATAAGGAGTGAAAAAATATAACAAGTCCTGGAACCCCACTCTTCACCTAAACATGGAATATCAACACAGCAGAATGCCAGAATACAACTTTTGCATACAGACAATGATATTCCAATCAATAAAATAAAAAACAGGTACATTTTACCAAAATCTCTAGACTTTCACCCTTTATTATTGTAACAAAAGGGAAATTACTTACTTGATCTTCTCTTGCTTAAAGACAATGCTGCAAATGTAAGACCGGCCAATATAACGACCCCAGCTACTCCAGCTTCCACCATCCCTGAAAACTACTTCCAAAGTGTTATTAGTCCATATTCCTAAAACAATTTCACGATAAATTACTTAATTTCTCATTAAAAGAGATGTTAACTAAACTAATATACACAATTAAACCAAATTCATCAAGGTAAAAATGAAATAACTACAACTACCTTAAACACTACCATTCAAATCAGTCAAAATGAAAACGTCATTAACAACGAAGATTGATATAAAGAACCCAAATTAACATAATGAGCCACTCTCATACCTCCAAGCCATTTCTTTCTCTGCGACTCAACAGTCTGCTCTTCGCCATCGGAATCGGTCCATCCAGCGAAATTATCATCCGAGGAGACCCACCCGACCCACGAACTCCGACTACGACGTCCTTCCACTCCATTCCCACAAAAAATTCGGCACTGACGATCGAAACCCCCAATTCGAAGCGTCCGTGGGAAAACAGCAGGCGATCCCTTACCGGTCTTGCAATTGAAGGCCAACCGGATCTGAAGAGAGGTCGGAGAACAAGTTGCAGCCATTGAAGGTGGTTGTAGGAGAAGGTGAAATCCCAGAGACTGAGAATTAATTTGAATATTGAAGGAGATTTCTAGGGTTTTGGTGTGTAATCGCAGCGAGATAATAGCGGAGTGACTGAGCACTTTTATCTATACTGTATTTTGTCCCTTTTTTTCTTCTTTTTTTTTTTTGAAGAAAACTGTATTTTGCCTTATACAGTTAAAAATATCAAACGACATGTCGTTTCGAAAAATGGGTAGGTTTTTACAAATTAACGCTTTTTCAGATATATTTTTCAAATCAATTAATGAGTTTATCTTTTAGTCCATTTTGCCTTTATGTTTTACATATAATTCCCACAATATTCACAAACTTATCTTCCTATTTATTATGTATATAACTATTTACTCAACTTGAAAATTTACTTTAGAATTTATATAATATTATTTTGCTCTTTTTTATATGTTTTAATATTTATTTTCGATATTAGTTTACTTATGTTATATTCTATATAAAAGATTTAGTTAGATATATTTTTATTTATGTTTCATATAGTTTAAAATTATATAATAATTAATATATTGTGCTTTGCATATTGTTTAATATACTTTAAAAAATGTATATGCATAAATAATATTTATTACAAAATAAAATATAGTTCAAATTAAAAGTGATATTTATTTTTATATTGTCAAATAGTCTACCGTATAAAGTTCTTTTTAAAAAGTTCTTTTTAAAATGACAACTAAACAGTCAACTGATTTTTTAGAAAAATTCTTCTTAGAAAATATCTACAAAAAAATGCTCTACTGGTATAAGTATAACCAAACATAGGCTTAGTAAATCTAGATGTGAAGTTAGAGAATTAAGGCTTAAGGTACAATCAACAATGTTTTACTAATTAGGAGACATAATCAATGTTTAAAAAGTTAAACTATAAGTTTAACTAATTAAAAAAGTTAAGATCTAAAAGGTTTTATTAAATCGTTATAAAATTAATTAAATTTTAATAAATTAAACAATTTAAAATATGATTAAAAAATATCATTATTTATCGAATAATTTAAAGTTTAATTAAAAATGTTAAATAAAAACTAATTAACTTATTTTAATTTACAAATTTTGACCGATTAATTAATAAACTCATCAATTTTTAGCCACAAAAATTGTTAAAATAAAACAAACCAAAAAATAAAATAATTTTTAATTTTTAATTTTTAAAGTTGAATCGACTATTAGATATAACTTAATATTAGAGATGGCAAAAGAACGACAGGCCAAGTTACCTAGAGTTAGAGTTTGGCATAATTTTTCTTTTCGATTCAAATGTGACTCAGGACCATAGGTTCTTGAACTTTATCAAAACGACACTGGACTGTTCGTGTGAGCCGACCATCCTGAACCCGAAGCCAACCCAATAACTTTCTTGTTTTGAAATCTTCCATGCATGAGTTATGCTTTGCAAATAAGAGGAGGTGACCTATTCATGCTGTTTCATTTGAACAGTTCAGTTCCATAGAACTAGATCAGTGTACTTGGTCCCTATAGACCAAGATCTTTGGAGCAGAAGAGAGAGCTGTGAAGAGTATAACAATAACTTAAAGAAAATTGATGCAATGAATCTCTTGCTCTTGATTCTACGAAGTAAACAATAATTCTTCTAGTCAGGTATTCAAAGGATAGAAGTTTGAGGTGGTGAATTTACAGTTTCCTTCTCATACCGAACCTGCAAACTTCGCGGGAGATTCTACGGCTCAAACTTCTACTTCGCGAGCTTTATCGCTGGGGTTTGGCGTGCTTCCTTCCCATATTTCAGGTAGCTCCCTCCTAATCCATGAGACCACAATTACAGGTCCTAATGTGGAAGGCACCTGCATAATTTCACCAAGGAATTAAGCTCAAGAATAAATTTGCCACGAAAGATGAAACTGAAATGGTTAATCAGGAGGAAGTATGCTACTTTTTAGTTAACTCGGACAGATTGTCAATCATTGACATAAGACCATCCATAGAAACAATATTTCATACGTTTCTCAATACGAGTATATCAAAATGCTTTCTACACTTGCAACTAGGCTAACATTTAGCAATTGGTAGATAGCATGAGGTTAACACACTTAAATGTGTAATAAAATGTTAAAAAAAGAAATATAATGATAGGTGGATATGTTAAAATGAAGTTACAAATATCAATCAAAGCAAAAAGGTAAATAAGAATAATAGTAAAACATGTAATAATGAAAGAAAGAAAATATCAGAGTGTAAAATTCCAACGAAAATGCCAAGAACTTGCACAAGTTTAGTTGAAAGGTGTACCAAATATAGAAGTGCAGGTTGAGGTGAGTGAGTCAGAATGCCAGCTGCTAAAGCAGTAACCAATCCAATTGCATATCCAGGAAAAGCATACCATATGTATTTGTGCCCTTTTGAGGAATGTAAATCTATGAGATTTAGTGGATCTCTGCTCTTTCGATAATCAAAACAAAGGACCAAGGCTAGAAGCATGGCAGGGATAGCCTGCAATAACAACTGAGTCAAAAGAGATGACAGAACACAATACCAAAAAGGAGCAGATGCTGCAAGAATGATGATTCAGAAATATCGTTGTAGGTGAAGATTCCATCAAAATTCTTCAACTATATAGCAGAACCCCAAAAAAGTCACTCGAAAGAAATTTTTGGTACAATATGCAGGAAATTTGATGCCAAAAAAAGAAAAAATTCCATGCATCTTGATGGTAAAATGCTGCCGTAAGACCATTAACTTGAAAAACAATCATACCATGTCACCCAGGCCAAGCATCATGAAATCTGCGTTACTTCCTCCAGGAACTGTACTGCCCAACAAATTCCTGGGGAAGACTATTTTCACTGGCAATTCAAGCTTCTTTGTTATCAGTTGCAACCCAGGAAGACTCAAACTATTAGCCACTGTATGAATAGGATTTGATGCTTGTTGTGTAGCTACTGATACCATTACATTTGCCCCAAAGAACCTCTCTGAGAAGAACACCCAGAATATGTCGTATACAAACAGACATGCAAGGAGCAATGCACATATTTTGATGTTTGGAAGACGCACATGACTTACAAAAGCAATGCATATAGATATCCCCAACAAATTGTTCAATATCCAATGTCCAGATATGAGCCAAGCTGCAACTGTAATAGAGCATGCCAACAACAATAACCCCTGGAATCGTGTATATGTCTTTGAACAGCACCGGGACACAAATGGATCTGTAAAACCACAGTACGATCTAATATGGGCAACATAAGGGGAGAAGCAGAAGAACAGGGAAGAAACAGAGGCAATGGCCGTGAATGCAGTGAGGAGTTGTGAGACGGAAGAAAACAGGTAAAACATCAGAAGTAAGCTGCAAGAGCTCACTATGGGGATCATTAATGCTTGAGACCTATCCAGTGTAATTGAAGCTTCTGATAGATCACGGTTTCGCTCCATTTCTTTCCCATAATTTAAAGCTCGAAATGCCGATCCAAATGTCACTGCTACTGCTGTTACAATGAGTGTGACAGGAGCAGGTTCCAATAGATAAAAGAGCTTCCACAAGGGTTCCATATTGAAGAGCTGACTTTCTAAAAACTAATTATATCAAGAATGCCAGACTGTTCACCACACATAAAAAGAAATAAGCCCTATAGCCAAATTTCTCTTTTCTTTTTGATAGACAATTGATAGGAGAGACTTGTCAAGCCTGTGGGAAAAAAAGAAAGGAAGAAGAAGCTACTCAATGTCAAAACTGTAATTGAATTGGATGAACACTTGATTCAATTAGTAACAATAAATTTAAAGAACTGAAATCCACTAATCGGTGGATGCGTCCTGTACACAATTTAGCTCTCTGTACACAACTATGTAACAAGATAACAATGAATTATTCAGGTTATTGTAACCTGCAGTAAAACAAAGGTAAAACAGAAATCTAAATTTGCAATCTTGTTTTGACTTTCTCAATTGAATTAAAAATCTGAAACTAAAAACAAACCTTCATAAATAATAAAAATGGTATTCCTCATCAAGAAAAAATCAAACATACGAGAAAGAATTCAGGTTTCCAATGAACTGAACACAACAAGCACCAATTCACAACCAAATATATTCACACATATTCAGAATGAATTCAAGTTCAAGGAAACAAACTCTAATTCACAACCAGAAATTTCAACTAAAAGATGTCAAAACTTCCTATTACACTATTCACTCAATTTTTCAGCATACAAACATCAAACTACCACCCAGAGCTTATACAATCTGCTCTTCCACTCTAACATCTAACTCTATAATAGACGCACTAGCATCTAACTTCTCAACCAAACATTTCAAATAAAAGATATCGAAACTTTCTATTACACTATTCACTCGATTTTCTCAGCATACAAACATCAAACCACCACCCAAAGCTCATACAATCCAATTCTGCTCTTCCACTCTAACATCTAACACTACAATAAACGCAATAGCATCTAACTTCACCACCAAACATTTCAAATAAAAGATGTCAAAACTTCCTATTACACTATCCACTCGATTTTCTCAGCATACAAACATCAAACTACCACCCAAAGCTCATACAATCCAATTCTGCTCTTCCACTCTAACATCTAACACTATAATAAACGCAATAGCATCTAACTCTGTGAATCTAACAATTAACCGAACATGTACGGTAAAACACGTGAAAAAGGTGTATGCATTTCGGCAGATATAGATCTAAAGAAAAGACTTTTGAAAGACTTAGAGTCTCTGGAACCGAAATTTTGTAAGATTGAAGAGATATTCTTTGACCTTGACTTGGAAGAGCTCGAAAGACTTTCTTCCTCTTCAGCCCACTCTTGGCTGCTGCGATCTCAATCCTCGTAGATTGAAACGAAAAAGAGAGAAAATTGATTGTGTTCATTTTTACAGCTTTGCCCTTAACAATTGTACTTTATTTATTTATTTATTATTTTTTTAAATGGAGTATCCGGGAGTGTTACCTTTAAATGCGTACTGGATAAACCTCTGGATTGTCGCAATAGCTTGTAAATCATGTCAACTGGGTATTCCACACTAAGCAAGCTCTGTATAACAGGCTCGATCGAGAGAACATAGGTAAGGAAAATCGAACACAAAACCTTTTGGTCCCATGCTCCTCCACTCCATCAACTCAACCACTTCTTAAGGGTCAATTGGACGATATATTTATACCCAAATTTTATTTTATCGTATTTATTGTGAATAAAAATATATAATTATTACTCCATAAAATTTATTTAATTTATCAATAAAATAATTAATAACTTAATATTATAAAATTGATTAATATGTAAAACCAATCGATTAAATAGTTCCATTTTTAAAAATTGACGATAAAATATTCAAGCTTTTAATTTTCTATAAAAAAAACGTGACGTTATGTTTTTCGTTGATGTGATTGACGTAATTCACCGTGTCAAATTAGTATTTTTGGTATTTGTCAATCACGTATTATAATTTTGTCAAATTTTATTATTTAATAAATAAAAAATATCAAAAATCTTAAAATAATTATGCATTCTTTCTTTACTTCTTGGTCGGCACTCCTTCCTCGCCCAACTCTAATTAGCGATGTTAAATTTGGCCCGATTCGACCCGATTTTAATCCGAGTTGACCAAGTCATGAGTCAAAATGGTTCGGCCACATTAGCCGAGTATGGGCCAAGCCGACCTGTGGCCTAACAGGTTCAATAAAAATGGCATCGTTTTGTAAATTTTTTTAAAAATAAAGATGGGTCGGGCTGACTCACGGATCCTCTAACCAAGGATCTGATCAGGCCAACCCAAGGGTCCAATCCTATTAATTGACATCCCTAACTCCAATAGCTTCCTCACTTTGTGACGTGACAAAAATACAATATGTGACAACTATATGATAAAAGCACTAATTTGACAATATATGGCAATTATATGATAAAAGTACTAATTTCTTGAGTCAACCCTACCCGTTAACATCCTTAACTCCAATAGCTTCCTCATTTTGTTGTGACCTTACGAAAATACAATATATGGCAACTATATGATAAAAAGCACAAATTTGACAATATATGGCAACTATATGATGAAAGCACTAATTTCTTGGGTCAGCCCTACCTATTGACATCCTTTAACTCTAATAGCTTCCTCATTCTGTGATGTGACAAAAATACAATATATGACAACTATATGATAAAAGCACTAATTTCTTGGGTCGGCCTGCCTGTTGACATTCCTAACTCCGATAACATCTTCATTTTGTGACGTGACAAAAATACAATATATGGCAACTATACGATAAAAGCACTAATTTGACAATATATGACAACTATATGATAAAAGCACTGATTTCTTGGGTCAGCCTTCCCACTGACATCCCTAATTCCGACAGCTTCCTCATTTTGTAACGTGACAAAAATACAATAAATGGCAACTATATGATAAAAGCACTAATTTGACATATTTTGCATATGATAAAAGCACTAATTTGAGTCCGTGCCTTCTGTTACAACAACATCCCACCCATCTAATTTTTCTATATCCCAATTATTATATGGTTAGATGTTATCGGAACATTTGGGCACGGAGGAGATTTGAATTCGGTTCATGCCATGTTTAGTGATATATATATATAGAAGTTAATTGAAACCCTTAAATAACTATGTGATTTTGCTGTGAATTTGTAATGTTTACTTTATCTTCTCCTCGTCTGTTTTTCCCTTTTATTCCTTTATTTTCTCCTTGTCCGTGTCTTCTTGTTTGTTGACTTCTGGTTCGATGAGCACATCTGCATTTTTCCCAGGAAAGCTCGAGTGATCCTAATCGAAAGGTACGATATACCCAGTTGGCCTTCCATCATAAGAATGAACATTCTTCATCAATCTGATACAGTAAGTTACTCAGTTTCTCAAGATTGTCTTATCTTCTTCTTTACGTTAAAACTTCACATACATGCACAGAGATTCGGGTTCAGATTTTCACTGGCTCCGCACTTTCTTTTCGAAGAAACACAAGATGAACACAGCACTAGCTGTAATGGTGGTCGCACTGGTTCTGCTAGGGTTCACATCTCGGTGCACCGGTGAAGACGGTCGGCTCCTACTGGTGCCTATGACTCTGGTTCACAATGCCTCGGCTAGTGGTGCCTGTAAGTTTGTAACGATGGTGTCTAGTTCTCCATTAACAGGTCCGAAAGCTCCAAATATGCCATTTTCAGTGGCTGAGATAATGATATTTATCTTGGGATTTGTGAGAATCTTTTCTGTATTTATAT
Source organism: Erythroxylum subrotundum (assembly GCA_027563845.1). Lineage (NCBI taxonomy): Eukaryota > Viridiplantae > Streptophyta > Magnoliopsida > Malpighiales > Erythroxylaceae > Erythroxylum > Erythroxylum subrotundum. The sequence continues at coordinate 28,910,053 of JAOQMQ010000006.1, read as the reverse complement.
TTAGTAATCATATATCTTTGTCTCTTTCCATATTTGTTTCTCTTCGTTTGTTTGCTTGTTCTGAACTGCTTGGGGTTTGAATATTTGTAGTTTGTTTAGATGGAAGTTTACCTGCGTATCATCTGCACAGAGGCTTCGGTTCTGGAGAAAACAACTGGATTTTGCAGTTTGAGGCAGGTTTTCGTTCCGTTCTTGGTCTTTTGTTTAAGAAACGAAGATAAATTTAGAAAAAAAAAGGAATTTCAGAGAAAATATCCATATCAGAACTTGCCATAGGTGATCTTCTCTTGTAGTGGTGCATGTTAAAGAGTGTTCGTGAGTTCAACTTGTAGACAATAGCTTCCAAGAAGTGTAGGTAATATATATACACTAAAATCTTATTTTATCAGGGAGGAGGGTGGTGCAATGAGATTCCAACATGTTTGGAGAGAGCAAAGACTAGAAGAGGATCAACAATCTACATGAGGAATCTGGAGATCTTCTCAGGAATCTTAAGTAATAATGCTTCCCTTAATCCTGGTAAGCATACTCACTCTCCGACATTTACACAGTTCAAAACTTGATCTAAATTAATATTAAATTTTATTTTCATATAACAAGGACTATGTACCTGGAGAAGTAGTCAGATTTTCACAAATCACTAATGGATCTTGGATCATGAATCAGATTTTTACAACTGGCATCGAGTGAAGCTTAGATATTGTGATGGAGCTTCTTTTGCAGGTGACATGGAGTTCAACGATGGGGTATAGCTCAGTTCATCAAAATTTCCAGTTTCTTACAAAACAATTTGACATATAACCTAAATCTTACCAGGCTTTTGACAATTTTGTTCATTTAATCTGGATTTTAACACAACTTGCATGCCTGAAACAGGAGTCAGTGCTTTATTTCAAAGGACAAAAGATCTGGGAAGCAATTATTAATGATCTGCTTCCAAAAGGGTTGAGACAAGCAAATCAGGTAAAAATCAGACAAATTTTAAAGAACTGCAGTTTAATTACTAATTAGTCTTTAATTAGTAATTACTTGTTGTGTAATTTGTATGAATATTTTTTAGAAAAAGTGTTTAATTTTTATATTTTTTGATTTTTTGTAATTTTTAAATTTTCATGAATTTTAATTTATAAAAATTTTGAAAAATTCTTTATAATTTCATTTTTTTAGAAAAACCCTTTCTAAAATATACAAGTATGAATATCACAAGCAGATAAATTAAATGTTAGTTATATAATATTCCAACTTATTTTAATTAAAATTTACTTATTTGCGACCTTATCAAATCACATGGTCACTGTTTCGAATCATAGAAACAACCTCTTTAAAAAAGATATTATAACGGGAAAGTTGCGTACGTTGACCGTCTTAAAGTGGGGAGTCTTGTGGTAGGACACAAGATTCGAGATCAATTTATCTGTGTCCGTTTTCGTGTGTCACCTTGAGTCCCAATTTATCCATCCATCTATTAAAATGACTCTACCCCTCACTAGGAACGTATATATAGATTTTCTAAAGAATTAAAAATTAAAATGAGTTTTTTTAATTTAAAAATTTTCTAAAATTTCTTAAATATCTAAAATTTATTATTTTCGGATAATTAGACCTTTTATTTGAGCCGGAATCCCACGGGCTTGAAGAAACCCTAGTAACGGTTTATTCCTGTCTCTCTCCAGGCACTGCTTTCAGGTTGTTCTGCAGGGGGTTTATCAGCAATCATCCACTGTGAAGAGTTCACTAGGATGTTACCAAGAACAGCAAGAGTAACATGCTTAAGTGATGCAGGATTTTTCTGTTAGTACGTAGAGGGAACCTTATTACGTACCCCAGGGTCCCGTGAAAGGATTAAAAACGAAGGTAATGCGGAATACCTGGATTCGGTTCCATC
>JAOQMQ010000006.1:28886803-28908068 GCA_027563845.1 Erythroxylum subrotundum | reverse complement strand
TTGGAAGGCCTGAACGAGTTCCTCCCAATAGATCATGGTTTGATCGTTGTTGAGCCAGGAGAACAAATCCAAAGCATCGCCCTCCAAATACATTGCAGCTATGTCGACCTTGTGTTCGTCCGACGTTTGATAATAACGGAAGTATTTTTCCGCTTTTAGAATCCAGCCCCTTGGGTCTCCTCTGTCATATTTTGGAAACTCGATCTTGGTGTAAGGACGTTGTTGTCGCCATGACTGAGATCCTTCTTCATCTTCTTCATTATCCTGCCCGTTGGTTCGAGGTTGATAATGTGGTTGAGGATTGCGTTGATCGTGGTCTCGAGTGGGGTTCATGTGTTCCTTTCCTTGTCTGTGGACAGAGGAAGATGGGATACTAGAGGCTTCTTGATTAGCTTCCAGTGTAGCTATTTTTGTTGCCAGAGTGTCAATTGTTCCTAATTTGGATGCAATAGCAGCGAGTTGAGTGGCGATTTGGTCATTGGAAGAATTGGGTGAGGAGGGATGAGTGTTTTGTGGATCGATGGGTTGGGTGATGGGTACGAAAGTTCGTGTGTTTACCATTGGAATCAACCTGCTCTGATACCAATTGATAGGAACTAGAAAAGAAGGAAAATAGAAGTAACTGAATAATAGGATTTTATTGATAAATTTGAGAGCAAGAATCTTAAACTCTCAAGTCAGTCCGTATGGAGAGGACTAAACTCCAAAACAAAGGGATCAATTTCTCAAAAACTGCTCACTTGTTCTAACTATCAGATATTTATAATGCTAGACTCCTAATCGCAATAAAAGATAGACTCCTAATCGTAGTAAAAGATAGACTCCTAATCGTAATAAAAGATAAGACTCCTAATCATAATAAAAGATAGACTCGTAATCGTAATAAGAGATAGACTTCTAATCGTAATAAAAGATAAGACTAAATCTTGACCCATGTGATCTTCATGTGTTGGAGGTGTCGTATCAACTTCTGATATGAACTTCTCTATATTGTTTTGCTGCATCACTATTTTTGCACTTCATGTGAATATTCAGCATTTTGCCTCCTACAATTTGTCTTATTTCTGTGCAAGAATGTGGGTTCTTGATGTCCCAGGGTAGTTCATGACAGCAATGTGTTCTTTCCTCCTTTCAGCATAGTGATTGATCCTACGAAGCTAAGTGATGGTCTACATTATCATGAAGTATGTGGGATTGATTGCAAAGCACGATGGCGTGGTTATCTTTTTAGGATCCCTATTACTATAACGAAGCCTATGACTGTGAAGAACCGGCCTCCACTTGTTTTGTTTCCCAATATGTCGTTTCTTCCAGGTCATTTTTGTTTTTTTATACCCGTTGACAACATGAATTTAATGTCTTCACTTAAATACGCATTTGAAAATATTTAAGTGAAGCTTCAATGTTTTGGTACAACATTCTGGTACTTGTTACTGAAAAAGCAACTTGCAAGAAGTTTTTGAATTTGTCTGCTTAAGAGGTAGGATGAATCAACCTTTCCAACATTTATGGTTGAATGCTCAAGATTAATTAGTTTCAATCTTTCATGTTTGTCCTGCATAAATAGGCCATATTGAAAGGAGATTTATAGAAGTGCCTTTTGGTGCTACTTGGGTGGAAGCAACTCTGCGAACTTCGGGGTTTGATACTGCTAGACGATTTTTTGTTGATGCTGTTCAGGTATGGCTTGCAGCAAGTATTTGTCTGCATAAGAAAAATTGCTTTAATGTGCTTCTCGTTTGCAGGTTTGTCCCCTGCAAAGACCTATCAAATGGGGGAATGTTGTAACGTTTTCCTCTCCTGCTTCAAAAAGTTTTACGTTTCCTGTGGTGGGCTGTGAAACATTGGAATTGGCTGTTGCTCAATTTTGGTCAAGTGGCATAGGAAGTCATCAGACCGCTGTTGTAGACTTTGAGGTAACAAGTTCTGATTTTCTCTGTACATTTTGTTCCATTGATTGTGTTAGTGTATTTAAAATGTTATGGCATAGAATAAATAGTCATTTCTGTTGCATATCATGCAACGAACCTTCTTGTTAGAGGGAAAGAGCTCTAGGATGTTTGACAATGAGAAATATCACCATTAGCAACCTTTCCTTCCCTGAGTTCATCATGTACTTACTTGGGTTTTTATTTTATTAATTAGATTGTTTTTCATGGGATTGATGTCGACAAAGAAGAAATCATACTTGATGGAAGTGAAGCACCTGTCAGGATTAGTGTTGAAGCGCTGCTGTCATCTGAGAAAATTGCTCCTGCTTGTACTCTAAATAAGGTATAAATGTATTGTTTTCTATTGTTGTTCTTGGCTGTAAGGATCTTTTCTTATTTCTAATAAAAATCTGAGTTGTTTCAATTTTTTATGAGCCACGATACCATCTCAACCCAACTGATTTAACACTTTTCTTCATTTGTCTTTGATTCACAGATCAGAGTGCCATATAGACCAACTGATGCTAAGCTTACCACTCTTACAGAGAAACGTGACAAACTACCCTCTGGAAAACAGACATTAGCACTGACACTGACGTAAGTTGTGGGTAACGATTCAACTGTAATTATCTTACACTCTTTAATGCATTCTGGTTCTGCAGTTACAAGTTCAAATTGGAAGATGGAGCTGAAGTAAAGCCTCAAATACCATTTCTTAATGATCGTATTTATGACAATAAATTTGAATCACAGTTTTATATGATCTCTGACGCTAACAAGGTGATTTTCCTTTATATCGCTTCATCTGATGAAATTTCATCAGTTAATACTTGATTGACCTTTATTTCATAAATCTTTTGAATTGGCAATGAATTTTGTCTCGTGCGAAAGGCATTCTCTTATACTTAAAAGGATAAATTACAATGTTTCTTGTTTATGTTTCGATGGGGCAATCTGATATCCATTTTCACATTTTTTGTTTACCTATTTTTAACCACAGCGTGTGTATGCAATGGGTGATGTCTATCCTAGTTCTACCAGACTACCCAAGGGTGAATATAATATTCGGTTATATTTGAGGTATGACTGGTTTCCCTTCCGTAGTTATTTCCTCAGTAAGCTAATCCTAAACTTTGTACTGTCAAAATGATCTATCAAAAGATGGCAGTTAATATCAATCTCTATTATGTTTCAGGCATGACAATGTCCAACTTTTGGAAAAGATGAAGCAGTTGGTCTTGTTTATTGAGAGAAAGCTGGAGGACAAGGTGGAAATTTTTTTCTCTGACGCTGCATTCTGTATTTTGTAGCTTAAAGTTAAATACCACTTATGGTACTTCAAAGTAAATGTTTGCTTTCCTTGGTATTGGTATTCCCTCTCTCTTTATACTGTAATGGTCCATCATTTCCCTTTTTGGTCTTAATTCAGGATGTACTTAGGTTGAACTTTTTCTCTGAACCTGATGGACCAGTTATGGGAAATGGTGCTTTCGAATCATCAGTTTTAATTCCAGGGTATAATTGGTCCCGTAGCAGTTTGTTTCCAATGGGTTGTTTGTTTCCTTTTGTGTTGTTGTATCACCAAGCTTACAGTGTAAATGTTTATGTTATAGGAAGAAAGAAGCACTGTATGTGGGTCCACCAGCAAAAGACATGCTACCAAAGGTTTGCATTCTTCTATCCACCTGCCATTTCCTGTAATAAAGATAGAATCTTTAATAAGTTTTGTGTGATCATGTTATTGAAATTTAGAGTGCACCACAAGGATCTGTGCTAGTGGGGTCAATCTCGTATGGTAAGCTGTCATTTGTTGGTCAGGAGGGGAAGGATCCCCAAAAGAATCCGGTGTCATACCAAGTCTCCTTTGTAGTGCCACCCTCCAAGGTGCCCTTTTCTCTTTTGCCTTCTTTATAAGTGGCTTATGCAGCAACAAGTACATGTGCTTGTTGCAGTATGAATGTATATAAAGCCAATTTTATGTATGCAAAGATTTATACCATGTTACTTCAACAGGTTGATGAGGACAAGGGGAAAAGTTCTTCACCATCATCAAAAACTGTGTCTGAAAGATTAGAAGAAGAGGTACTTGACACACTTGTCGTCAACAAATTTTCTTAATCCCTAAAAGAAAAAGATAAATTTTGTGAGAGAGTAGTGACCCTTAATTTGCTTAATAGCGATTGTAAAATTATAGCCTCATCACCTCATTCCTCTGCTATTATAATCATTAAGTATTTTTGTCTTTAGATTCTATTAGTAGCAGTATGCGAGTTGTTATCCATATTACGCACCTGTATGATTTTATTGGATTTCTTGAATTTTCTAGTTCACTGTTATCTTCACTTAAGGTACAGCTTCTAGCCTACTACTTATTGAGGTTTTCAATTCTAATCTTTGTGTTCACTTCTAGTCACTGTTTGTTACCTTTCAGGTTCGAGATGCAAAAATTAAAGTTTTTGCCAGCCTTAAACAGGATACTGAGGAAGAACGCTTGGAATGGAAAAAACTGTCTTCCTCTCTTAAGGTGAAATGTTAGATAAGCTGAAGGTCTTTCTTGTTTATGCCATAGGGAGACAGGTCTATATTTGCAAGCCTTTAGGTCTTTGTTCTATTCGAAACAATATCCCCTAAGAAGAGCCACCCTATATTTTGCAGTCCGAATATCCAAAATATACTCCACTTCTTGCCAAGATTTTGGAAGGTGTGCTCTCTCGCGGTAATGTTGAGGATAAAATTCGTCAAGCTGAAGAGGTAAGTTCCATGAAACAGTGTTTACCACCCCTCCATTTCTTTGTTTTAACAGGAGTTGTTTTCTTGCTTCTGAAAGATAATCTCTTATACACACTTTCTGTGTCGTAAGTGTTTGTGTTATGTTTGATTAGTAATTTGCTTTCACATGCCATTTGCAGGTTATAGATGTGGCAAACGAGGTAATTGACAGTATTGATAGAGATGACTTGGCAAAGTTTTTATCCCAAAAGAGTGATCCAGAAGATGAGGAAGCAGAGGTGCGTATCAATGCTTCCGAATTCCCTCTCCTCTTAACCTTACTTTCTAGATGCTTTGTAACTTTTTCGCAATATTTGGAAAATTAATCTGTGACATACAGGAGATCAAACAACAAAGTTGTAGTGCTTGTTGTTTAGCTCCATGTTTTAATGTATTATCCTTGCTAACATTGCTTTTCCTACTTCTAGTTTCGGGTTTCATGGAAAATTCCTTCTACTTCTTTTGGTTTCATGCATTTGCTTTCAAATGCTGTGGTAGTGAATTTTGAAAATGCTCTCGTACTGTGTTTTACCGCAGAACATCAAAAAGAAGATGGAGACAGCCCGGGATCAATTAGCAGAAGCGTTGTACCAAAAAGGCTTATCGTTGGCAGAGATCGAATCTTTGAAGGTACCAACCGTTATCCATGTTTGATACATAGAAGGGTGCCTAGAACATTTATGGTATTAAAAGTTGGAATGAACTGATAGTGAGGGGTTTAGTTTTAGCGATTTTTAATGACTACAGCTGTTTGAAATATAACAGGATGAGAAGGCTCAAAGCTTAACTGGAATAGAAAGTGTAGAAGGCGTCGGGAAGACCAGTGATCAATCCGCAACAGTCTCTGATGGCCAGTCAGACTTGTTTGAGGAGAACTTCAAGGAACTCCAAAAATGGGTTGATATGAAGACCTTGAAATATGGCACGCTCTCTGTAATACGCGAAAGACGGCGTGGAAGGCTTGGAACAGCGCTTAAGGTATGTTTTGGAGCGAATGTGTTGAAAATGTACATTTTGTTTCTTGCAAGTTCATGATAAAATTTCCAAGGTATCCGGAAAAGAATGCAGTTACTTGCACTCACGTGAACTTTATATCACTTTGATATAGGTGCTGCATGAAATGATAAAAGAGGAGGGCCATCCTGCAAAGAAGAAGCTTTATGAGTTGCAGCTCTCGTTGCTTGAAGAGATTGGTTGGAATCATATATCAACATATGAGAAACAATGGATGCATGTACGTTTCCCGACATGCTTGCCTCTGTTTTAACTCTCTACTCTGTTGTTTCACATGAAAATTGTTTAAGATTTTTTTTCTGCAATGGATCTATGGATAAGATTCTGTATCTCTAGACCTTTCAAGATTTCCCATGTACTTTTATTGGGATGTTATTGTCATTGTTGGTCCTCTTTTAATAAAAAATAATTTGAATGGTAACGTTAATGTAGTTATATTTTGATTGATGATAATTATATATTAGATAAAATTTTAAAATAATTTATTTTAATTAATTTAATATATTTTAATCTCTTATATAATATTTATTAATAAGTTATCTGTAAAATAATATTTTTAATATGTTTTAATTATCAAATCAAATTTTATCTAAAATCTATATATTTTAAAAATAATTTTAAATTTAATTATATTTATTAGTAATTATTTAATTAATTACAAAATTAAATTATTTTTAATTAATTAAATTGTTTATAATTTTTATTAATATAAAAATTACATTTTGTGGTTTTCATAAATTTTGAAAATTGAAAGAAATGTAAATAAAAAATTTAAACAAATAGGCTTTTTATTAAATTTGGAATATTATTGAAGGAAATTGTTTTTGCTTATCGAAAAATTTAAAGTTAAATTAAAAAAATTGTTAAATAAAATTAATTAGTTTATTTTAGTTTATAAAAATTGATTAGTTTACAAAATCTGGTTGATTAATTAATAAACTAATCGAATTTTTTTCCACAAGAGTTATTGAAGTAAGTCAAAATAAAAAGTCAAAAAACAAATTAAAAAGAGTGATTAAAACATGTCAAACTAAAAATTTGAAAATCAAATTAAAAAGTTAGCTAAGGATATTTGATTTAGATTAGCTCCTCAATACCAAAATAGTCCATTGAAAGATGTTATATATGGATCCAAACATTTAAAAACTAGATTTTGAATTGGATTATTACATGCCTATTTTATCAACTTATCTGAGTTGTGCATATTTTTAATATTTTAAAAATTGGATTACAGATTAAACAGTAATGTAAGACATTTAAAGGTTTAGTTGGTATTAAATTATCATAAAATAGATATATAATAAAAAATTAAATTAAATAAAATAAAATTAAATAATTTAAAATAAGATTAAAGAAAGATACTATTTTTACTCATCGAACGAGAATCCTGATTTCACGAACTTGGGTGCTTAGGGCTTTATGTTCTATTTTTACCATCCAATAAGAATGAGATTAAGTTAGATTAGGGTCTGATCTCCTTAATTTAAACTCGACCTAAAAATTTTGAAAAAGGTTTTAGTTTAACCCAATTTTGAATTTGATCCCCGATATGAGTAGATATCAAGATTTGAGCTTGGTTTGAGCCCAATCATTGTGTTGTATCGAAAAATGACATCATTTTGCTAACTCTTTATATCAACTCTTAACACAAATTAAATTATTTGTTCCAGTTACTCTGTTCCAATTTTATTTCATTAAATCTCATCTATACATTTATGTGAGATCCATATAAATGAGTTGATAAGATTTAATAGAACATGATAAGAACATCATAACTGAAACAGGAAATTTGATCCTCTCTTAACATGATTGTCCATTATTTTACACCAAATTCAAACTCATCAAGCCCTAACTCTTCAATAAATTGTTCTTTGAATTAACTAATTTTTATGTCTCAATCAAATTATTTTATAAAAATTATCAAATTTATGATAATATCATGTTAAAAATTAATTTATCATTAATAATAATTAGTAATATAACAATATAATTAAACATTTTATGAAGACAACTCTTTTTACTTTTTAATTATGATATTGTAATATATTATTATACTTTAATATTTTTGTTGTTTTTCTTCTTGTTTTAAAAGAATATAAAAGAAATAAGACGAGAAATTAAATTTAAAATTGGGATATTCATTTAAGTATTTAGTTGTTTAATATTTTTTAATTTAATATCGAAATTAAAATCTTAAAAATTTAATTAAAATATTAATTTTTGGATTAATAAATAAATATTTAATGAACATGTTATATTATAAAAATAAATTTTGATTTAATTTGTATAAAATTTAAATATTAATTACTAAATTAAAGACTTAAAAAAAATTAAAAGAGATACTTTTTTAAATACGTTATCCTTTAAAATTCATATTATATAATTGTTTTGTGTTATATGGTTATGGATATGGATGGCAATGAGTAGAGTTCGGTTCGGGTTTTACTCTACTCATATCCATATTCATTTTTTATGACTCAACTCATATCCATATTCATATCCATCGGTTTTTACGATTTACTGCCCATATCCAAATCCATTGAGTTGTTCGAATTTTTGGATGTCCATCGGGTTGTATAGCATATAAAAATATAACTTCTAAATAGAAAATATAAAGAGCAGATTTATGCGAACGCTCCATATCAAAATTACTTTAATAATAATAAGTCAAGATTTTGATTTGTATCTATTAAAAAACCATAAAATTGGAATAATAAAAATCATAATGTCTAGTACAAAGATAACATACATTTTTCACAATTTAGAACTGGAACAAAGATTGAAATAACCAAAGCTTCAAATTGTCTTTGCGTGAACTCCACATCATTCAAAACTCCATCTCCATATCATTTGCATTATTATCATCGTATAAGAAAATAAAATATGATGAAAAATGTGAGCACTGGGGAGTAAAGTGGAGATTTTAAAGTTGTTTATTCTCATAAAATATTAATATTTTATTATATTTAACTATAAATATTCAAGAAAAATAGAAAAATAGAGTTAATAAAAGACGGATAGGACATGAGTATCCATCGTTCGAGTTATCACTAGATCCATATCTAAATCCATATCCACATCTATTTTTCAACATTTATTTAAAATCTATTTTTTTAGTCTTCATATCCATTTTTTTGGATCGGGTAATGCGGATATTAATCGGGTTGAAAACCCACTGCCATCCCTAGTTACGGAAGATACAAGCCCAACGGTGTCGTCTAAAGTCGAAGTTCCTAATCACATGGTACCTAAGACGGTAACTCCCGAGCAGTCACCACAACCACCACCGGCGGAGAATCCGTCGAGGAAGAGGAAGTATTTCGATGAGAAACTCATCGACTCTTCCTACTTCAAAATACGTGCTCTTCTTCGACAACTTCGCCCACAAGTCATCGAGGTAATAATATAATTTGGTTAACGTTGATCATTTTGGGTGTGCTCTTGTTGAGCTGTGGTTGATCTGAGGAACTTTAGCAATTGGTTTACGTTGGTTGTTCTGGGTTTTTATGGTTTTGAAGTAAAAAAGCATTCTTTTTATTGTTGGCTCTTTGGGCAATAAAAGGCTCGTAATCCAACAGATAAAGTTATAGAGGGGTTTATAAGAGGATCTATTGTCATTGTTTGTTTTGAATTTGTAGGCAATAGTGGAAATTAGAGCTTAACTAGTAATTTTCGCTCAACCCTAGGAGTTTGCCCTGATGGTTGGGAAGTTGCTAGGTTTAAATCCTGATAAATGCATGTTTTTAGGGATTCATGTAAGCATTACCACCTTTTGATGGGAGTAAAAGAATGATTCCTGGTTTAAAAGTGCTAAACAGTCATCTGGGTTTATTTATTTGTAATCTAGCTATAGAAATGCAGACTTTCTTTGCATCAAAAGCTTCAAGGCGTTTACTTGATGGCATAGATGGTTTGATGTCCTGATCTTGTACTTTGACATGGTATATCTTGCTTCTCAATGAGCATATGCATGAAACTGCATCATCACCTACCACAGTGTGTGGAAATTTGAGTGTTGTTGTACTAACCCTCTTTGGGATGGCATATTCATGGCGATCTCTGTCATACCATTATTTTCTATTATGATCCCCGACCTTTCCATTTTCTCCTTCCCCTTTAGTGATGATCTGTTTTGGTTACTGGATTGAATTCATTGCGTTGCTGCTGCTGAATTCTGTCAAGTGTGATTCCTCAGTGCTAATTGAGAATGCTGCTAGCGGCCAAAAGTGATTCACCTTTCATTTTTGTAATGTTTGAGGGGCTACTTTCGTCAACTCTTGATTGTAATGGTGGTGGTCAGTGTGTTCTGGATCCCAAAATCAGCATGTTTAACCCCACAACCACGGACACTTATTTCTGAACCAAAACTCGATCAAGTAAAAGTTGTGGTTAAAATTTTCCATTTAGAGTTAGATGGATCATTAGAAGAGAAGTAGACTGTAAACAACATGGCTAGGAATACCTCACATAGCGTCTTGTTTTGTTAAACTTTGCATCTGAATGGAGAATCCTTTGAAAGTTTCTTTATATTGGTAAGCAATGTATCTATCAAATATAGAGATGGTTCATATTTTGACAGCAAGTTCTTTTCGAAATGGATAACACTTAAAATTGGTCTATCATGCAGTGCAGTTGGCCGTCTGAGTGTGTTCTAATTAAATATGATGAGAAGTTAGGACCTAATTATGTGCAAAATTTTATAGCTTTCGTTGAATCATTTATTCATGTAAAGATGTGTGTTATATTCATCTATTCTTGACTTTAGTTTTTCTTTTGGAGCTCTTGATGTAGGTTCTTCGGACTTCTGACTTCCGAAGTTGCAGAGCAGCCTGTGAAGTTAAAATGCGTGAGTCTTACAGGCACTTTTAGTTTCTTAATGAATATCATTCCTCCTAAATGAGACATTTTTGTGATGGTTTTTTTATTTTCCTCATAACTATGATAAATAATTTGCAGTATGTATAGTTTTAAGCATCTTTGTTATTCACATAATTTATTAACTGTAGAAATGAAGCTTCTCATGGACCTCTACATACAGATGACTTCAGACATAAAGCCCCTTGACAAGGTTGCATCAGAAAGTCACCCTTTCTCCTCTGAAAATGTGCTTCAAAAACAATCATGGCATGGAAAAGAGGATGGAACACTAAGAGAGCAGGTTCGACCAGAGCAATCTATGGAAGAATCTCCCGAGAAGGAACCTCCTCCATCCTCAAATTCTAGCCTGAAGCTGGATGATAGTTATATTCCAGGAAGCTATATTGTAGGTGGCTCTGCTTTTGGTTGGAACTTCATTACATGTTCAGGAAGTATGCCGGTTTACTACGGTGTGACAAAGGAAGCTTATCGAAGTGCTTTAAAGATGTCCAGACTTGGTGACTCAGAAACAACTATACCCCTTGAAGAGAAATAGCTGTAGTAACATTGGAATAGCTACCTCGTTTAAGAGAGCAGTTATGTTTTATGAGAGAACCGCTGAAATTTTGATGATGAGAAGCCACCTGAAGTTTAGAGGATTGAAAGTGACTTCGGTGCACTCTCTGATTTGACTTCAACTTTTCTTTCATAAGCCACATGTCTACTCCTTTTTTCTTATTTGTTACAAGTCCTCCAAGCTAACAATTAGTGACAGTGTTGTGATTTAACTTTTCTAGTTGCAATTCCATGAAAACTTGGCACTCTAGTAGCTATTGAACCATTGTAATTCGCGCATGTGAATCCTATTGGAAGTGGTAGTGATATCTTTTGTCAACTTTTCTGTGGCAGAGATTGTGTAAAATCAGTGGTTGAATAACAAAAAGTGAACAGATTTAGAGTTTATGTGCTGGTAAATGAGTCAAATCACAGTCCTAGGGAATCACCTACGTTCATCTCTGTTGTTTCTATTGTTGACAAGTGACAAGCTACAAGCTTCCATTTGTTGTATGAACATCCAAGTTTTGGGAGCTTCCAGGACTAACAGTAACTCCATGGGAGAATTAGAAGCACTGAATTGTATGATACTGTTGATACTAAGTTAGTCCCAAACAGTACAAACTAGCTGTTAACAGTATGTTTGCTTGTATTGTACTTTTAATACAATGTTTCAGTAAAGCTGTAGCTAATTTAGATTGTAATTTTGTGTTAATTTTAATTAAATTAGAATTGAATGTTTTACATGGCAAGTTGTAATTATCTACTGAATCTCTGGTCCTGCCCTGACATACCGTTTAGTCCTTACTTGAATCGACGCCTAAGCATTTTAGTGGATATGAATGATTTTTTACCATTTAAGAAAAGAACAAGAAACTTAAAAGAGCGAAAAGGAAAAAAATGCTGTGACACAGGGTAAAAATGCTGTGACACAGGGATGTACCTACAACTATTCATTCATATACAGTTGTTCCAAATTCCAAGCTGCTTGCTATGTTAAGAACCAGAGTTATCAGGACCACCATGACTGCACTTTTCACGTCCTGAGCAAAGATATTCCATAAAGGGCAGATTTTGATCTTTGAGATACATTTGCATAGGGGGTTTAGATTAATATATTCCACATTTAACGATAATGGATCTTTGTTCTCTATAAAGTGAAGCCATGCAGAGTGTTCAACGGTGGTTATTGAGATGATGATATGGATAGTCCACTTCTCTTCTCTGTCAGAGCGTGCTTCTTCTTCACTCATGCAGATTTGCAGATTCTTACTTTCCCTGCATGTCCAGAATTTTATGCTTATAGATGCAAACAAGACAAACTTTTGCTGATAGGACTCCTGCTCTACCAGATGGATATTATGAATTCATTTTCCTTTTCTTGTGATGTAGATCTTATTTTTGTTTCAAATGGCTGAAAACTACTGGGATTCTTATGAACTCTAGTTTTGTACTGAGATCTTTTTTATTCTTACCTGCTGTGTGTAATTTCATTCATTGCCTTCCATATTTATTTAGATTGTTCATTACCTTTTGTGTTTGATGTAGGAGCTCAAGGTATTGGATTGAACTATGGACTCCTTGTAGACAATCTTCCACCTCCAGATCAAGTGATGACCCTGCTAAAATCTAAAAACATACAGAAAGTTAGAATCTTCCAAATCCAAGTGCATTGAATGCTTTAACAAACTATGCGATAGGAACTGTAGTTGGCGGTCAAAACCAGGATTTACCACAACTTGCAGGTGGCTATAACTTTGCAACTCAATGGATTGCAACAAATGTGATAACCTTACATTCCTGCACGTCAAATTCAGGTATATAGCTGCTGGTAATGAGGTCATTCCAGGTCATTCCAGGGCCTCTGGCACAATATTTAGTTGATGCCATGAACCACCTAGACATTGCCCCGACAAAAGAAAACATCAATATCCCAGTAACTGTAGTTATTCATACTGCAGTGATAGGCCCATCCTTTCTACCTTCAAATGGTGTATTTTCAGATGTGGCATTGAGTGCTATGGGACCTATAGTTGCCTTTCTAGTAACAAACCAATACCCACTTCTATATAATCCATATCCATATTTTGCCTATGCTGGAGACCCTGAACATGTCCCATTAAGCTATGCACTGGGAAATGCTACAGGAAGTGGTGCTGTGCACGATGGTGATCTGCAGTACAACAGCCTATTTGATGGTATGATTGATACCAATTATGCCGCAGCCGAGAAAGTTGGAGGAGAAGATCTTCGAATTGTTTTTGCAGAAATTGGATGGCCAAGTGCTGGAAATGGAGACAAAGCAACCAGTCCTATTACTCAAGCTTATGTGAACAATGTAATAGATCCAGTTACTTCACAGTCGGGTACACCCAAGAAACCAGGAATTCCCTTAGAAGCTTACATATATAGCATTTTCAATGAAAATCAGAAGCCTGCTAGAGTTGAACAGAATTTCGGACTTTTCTATCCTGACATGACTCCAGTTTACTCTGTCAAACTTCCTGTTTAGGATACTGGTAGCATCTAATTTTACAAAAACAGTGAAGCTAATGGTTTCTTGTACATATCTCAAGGAATTGCCAATTAATAAGAAGAGTAAGAGACCATTCTGCTTAATCAAAGTTGTGTTTCTAGCTCTGCATCTCAGAGCAAACATACTGATCCTAGGCTTTATGAATGTGTCAACTGATAATCCATAGAGGAGAGATACAAAGAAACCGACGAAGTGATCGGAGAATTGGCAAAAACAATTTCCTTTCACTACAAGAAACCAAGAAACAAAGGGTATGAGGAGGTAGTAAAAATTGGATGGAGAAACTGAAAATGCAACGGAATCAAGAATAGTTTGTTTGTAAATGTACTTCTTAGAAGTCATGGAAAAGCATAATAGCATGGTCAAGCTTCATCTGAGATGATTCCAGCAGCATTCTCACTTTTTTAAGTCTTTCAAATTTGACTTTCATGGGTCCCTCACGTTGATCTGGTGGTAGATTTGACACCTGAAACAGATTGCCACAAATCAAAATTGTTGGTGACGAAGAAAAGTTGAGGCATTGACATGTGTTGTGAATTTGTGATGTCTACTTTATCTTCTTCCCGTCTGTTTTTCCCTTCTATTTCTTTATTTTCTCTTTGTCCGTACCTTCTTGTTTGTTGATTTCTGGTTCGATGAACACATCTGCATTTTCTCAGGAAAGTTTGAGGGATCCTAATCGAAAGGTACGATATACCCAGTTGGCCTTCCATTAGAAGAATCAACATTCTTCGTCAATCTGATACAATACAGTAAGTTAGTTTCTCAAGATTGTCATATCTTCATCTTTACGTTAAAACTTCACATACATGCACAGTCATTACCATAAGGATTCAGATTCAGATTCAGATTTTCAGTGGCTCTGCACTTTCTTTTTCCTACTTCCAAGTAACACAAGACGAAACAGCAATAACTGTAATGGTGGTCGCACTGGTTCTGCTAGGGTTCACACCGCGGTGCACCGGTGAAGATGGTTGTGCCGAATTAATCGAGTTAACTTCTCTTCAACTTATAATTAATGTGAAGTCATATGATACCATTCAATAAAATCAAATTTAAGAATTTGGAAAGACAGCCAATTTAGTTGGTTCCGGGAATTCACATAAGATTGACAGTAGGTCTAATTAGGGTTAATATCTTACAGTTTGATCTTAAACTCAAAAATAATTTTCGAGTATTATTTCGAGTTTGAGTTTGAGTTCGAGTTTGGTCAAATTTAATGAATCGATTCAAGTTTAATTAAAATTTGATAATTAATTAGATTTTAAAAAATTTGTCAAGCTCAAATTCGATCAAACATGTATATTCAAATCCAATCTCACTTAAACCGAACTTAATCATTAATTTTAAGTTGAATTTAGTTAAGTTCAAATTAATTTGTCATCTTTAAATCTATATTCGTCACAAAAACACATTATAATAAGTTCTGAAATAATGATTAACAGGATCATTAGATGTAAACTTTACCTTAATAAAGTATTTACAAATTAGGGTTGCTGTAGCCTTTTAATTTTTTTTAAAGAATTATATTAGCTACTAAAATCTTGATTTCTCGTAAAAGAAATGGAACAGATCCTCTGTTTCAATTATCTACTTCCAACTATAATCTATTAAATTTCATCCATACGTTTATGTGAGATCCACATAAATACATGAACCAGATTAAATGTTCTTCCCTTAATCACTCCTGACATTCAGACAATTCAAAACTTAATCAGAATTAAAATTAAAGTTAATTTTGACTTATATGAAATTAAATAGAATTGTATTTTTATATTCATTTTTTCTAATTAAGTCAGATTGATTAACTTTATGTAATTTAAATAATAAAAGTTTGTTTTCTTGTTTACTTAATTGATTAGTGAGCTATGTTGACATATTGATCTATTGGTAATGAATTAGATTATGCTTCAACTCCTAATATTTGAAGCAAAAGGGTCAATTTTGATCCTAAGTTTTACACCGGTCAACAAGTTTAATCATAATATTCCATAGAGTACATACAAGACCTTATCATTTAGAAAAATGTTAAAATTTAACCCCAGAATAATGACTTCATTAGTTATGTGTTGACCTGACATTTTTTAATATTATTTTATTTCATTTGCAGGACCTACATTGCCACGTTAGGTATGAGGTGGCAATACAAACGGTCAATTTTGATTATAAGTTTTACACCAATTGACAAGTTTAACTTTAACATTCTAAACAGTACATATAAGACTCTAACATTTATAAAACGTTAAAAATTTAACTCCAGAATAATGGAATTACTACCATCGGCTATGTGCTAGGTTAGAGATGACATGACACTTTTTAATATTATTTTATTTCGTTTGCAGGGGTGGGACCCATTTTCTTTAAAAACATGAAAATGTTATTTATTTTATACTTGTAATACTCACTCTATTTAATTAACCATAATATTGATTAACATAACTAATTAACGCACAAACAAAAGGTGAGGGGTTGGTTTTGTTAAGTAAGATGGTGAGGGATTGTTTTGAGGATTCCAGATGCACAAACACAAGACGGTGAGGGTGGGATCGTGTTTGTTAGTAAGACAGTGAGGATTAAGTTTTGATTAATTATTTTCTGATTAGTTAAGTTAATATATTTGTTTAAGTTAAGAAATTTTTTAGGATTAATTAAATAGGGTAGGTCCATAAGTATAAAATAAATAACATTTTATATTTAAAAAAAAAAGTCCTACTTTGACACGTCAAATCTGACTTAGCAATGTGGGGCCAACAAACGAAATAAAATAATATTAAAAAGTGTTAAGTCAATGGCATATTCTATTATTCTAGGGTTAAATTTTAACATTTTCTAAATAATAGGGTCTTGTACGTATTTATTAGAATGTTAGATTAAACTTGTCAATTAATATAAAACTTAGTATTAAAATTGAACCTTTTGCATTACCACGTCAAATCTTACGTGACAATGTGGGGCTTGCAAATGAAATAAAATAATATTAAAAAGTGTCAGGTTATCATTGACTTGACACATAATTGATGACGTGATTATTTTGGGGTTAAATTATAATGCTTTCTAAATAGGGTATTATATGTATTTTTTAAAATATTATGATTAAACTTGTCGATTGGTATAAAACTTAGAGTCAAAATTGACTCCAAACTTGATCCAACTTAAGTAAAAAGGCTTGAATTTAAGCTCAGGGGCTTACTTGAATCAATTTAAGCTCATTTTGTCAAGTCAATAATGAACCTTTTCAGTCTGATTCCAATCCAGAATTCTATTTTATCAAGTTGGGCATTTTGAGTACAAATCCAAAATTCAAAAAGGAATTGAAAGAACTTCTAAAAGTTAAAGAAGCTTTGTTGCTTCTTCTTTGGGTGGGAAATTCGAATCAGACATCTTTGTGCTCAAACCCCTTTTTAAAAAATTCTATTTGTCTATGGAATTAATTTATCATTCTTAGTTTATTCATGTTTATTTACTTAATCGGTTTAAGGCTAAGTTTGGAAAAAAAAATTTAAACTCGAATTAAGCTTAAAGTCAGCTACCATTCCTCGCTCTCTCTCTCTCTCTATATATATATATATATATTGTTCAGGTTTAAAGTTCTTAAAACTTGATCTAACAAATGAATTTTGGCTCGAGATTAAGTTCGTTTATATTGTGAAAATTGATCGGAATGGAGCAGGTTCACAACTAAATACGACCGAAGGAATATTAATGAATACACAGATTTTACATAGAAAACTCCCTAATTAGAGTAAAAATCACAGGCAAGGATAGAAAAATTTTACTACTGAGAAAAACTGGAGAAAAAAATACACAGAATATTTTTGTCTCTCTTTCTCTTTCTTTTCTCTCTCACCTCACGTCTCTCTTCTTCTGCTTGTTATATGTTTCTTCATGCTACTCCTGCCTTTTTATAGGTAAGAATGCCTTATGTTTCTTCAGTCATTTTGTCCTTACATGACACGGTAGGCATTGATTTCTCCCACCTAAAGATTTGATTGATAATCAATCATATCTTCACATCATTCTTTTCTACCTTGCCGCTTATGTTGCTTACATTTTTGTCAGGCATATGAGGATCGACACCACATAAACTTGTCATCTTTGACTGCTTTTGTCATAAAATATGTCAGGTTATCCATTGTCTGAATTTTCTACTTGTCCACCATTTTTTCTTCCATTTTCTCACGAACGAAGTGATATTGAACTCGAATGTGTTTTGTCTTTGAATGAAATGCTGAATTCTTTGCAATATGCAAAGCACTCTGATTGTCACAGTACATAGTAATATTCTCTTGTTTATTTCCAAGTTCTTCCAACAACATCTTCAACCACACCTCTTCTTTACTAGCTTGTGTAGCTACTACATATTATGCTTCTGTTGTTGACGTAGCCATAACTGACTGCAGTTTTGAAACCCAACTCATAGCTCCTTTAGCTAGTGTAAACACATATCCTATAGTGGATTTACTTTTATCAAGATCACCTGCATAATCAGCATCAACATATCCTTTGACAGTAAAATCTAATCCTCCATAATATAATGCAACATTTAAGGTTTCTTTGATATATCTGATAATCCTCTTAACAGTATTCCAATGCTCTTGACCAGGATTTGCCATGTATCTACTAATTACTCCTACTGCATGTGTAATGTCTGGTCTTGTGCAAATCATAGCAAACATTAAGCTTCCCACTGCTGATGTATACGGTAATTGAGACATCTTCATCCTCTCTTCTTCATTGCTAGGACTCATACTTGAGGATAACTTGAAATTAACTGGAAGAGGGGAATAAACTGACTTACAATCTTGTATGTTGAATCGCCGCGAGATCTTCTTTAAATAATTCTTCTGAGAAGGCCAAATCTTCCTATTATTTCTGTCTCGGTGAATTTACATCCCTAGAATCTTATTTGCTGGCCCCAAGTCGTTCATTTCAAATTTCCTAGCTAATTGTGCCTTTAATTCTTTGATATGATCATTATTGGGGCCTGTTACCAATATGTCGTCTACATACAACAACAAGGCTATAAAATCATCTTTCTCAAACCTCTTGAAATATGCACAAGGGTTTGCATTCAGTCTGTTGTATCCAAGGCTCATGATGAAGGAATCAAATCTCCTATACCTACACCTCGGCGCCTGCTTTAAACCATATAGAGGTTTTTTTCAACCTATAAACCAAGTTCTCTTTCCCTTTTTCTTCAAAACTTCTGGTTGAAACATATAAATTTCTTCTTTAAGATCTCCATGAAGAAATGCAGTTTTCACATCTAACTGCTCAAGATGCAAGTCAAATATAGCACATATTGTTAGAACTACTCAAATTGTAGTGAGTCAAATCATAGGAGAAAATATTTCATTAAAATCAATGCCTTCTTTCTGAGCATATTCTTTTACCACAAACTAGCATGATATCGCTCTACTTGATCGTCATCACTTTGCTTGATCTTGTAAACCCATTTATTGATAATAGGCTTTCTTCCTTGTGGTAGTGATACCAGCTTCAATGTCTTATTCTTATGTAAAGCTTCAATTTCTTCCTACATTACTGCCATCTACTGAGATGCATTTGAACTATTTATTTCTTCTTGAAGAGTTGATAGCTCTCTGTCCTCAGTTAAAAGAAAGTATGCAATATTGCACTCTATAATATAATCTGAGTGTCAGCTCAATGCTCTTTTTATTTGAGTTGGTCTCCGAATATCTAGAACATCATATTCAACTGGTTCTTTCTCCTAGTGTTCTGTGCAGCTTCATAAGAATTATTTTGATCAACTTCCCTATCCACTTGTACTGTTGTAGTTTATGGATTCTCTTGTACATTGCCAACATTTTTTGCTTGCTCTTGATCCTTATCTTCCATGACGATAACATCCCTGCTGATAACAATCTTGTGGGCAGTGGGATCCCACAGACAATATCCCTTCACACTTTCAACATATCCTAAGAAAATGCGTCTTCTCGCTTTTGGATCTAACTTTATAGTTTCTTGAGCATTGAACATTACATAGGCAAGATTTCCAAATATATGGAGGTTGGAATAATCCACTGGTTTACCAGTCCATATCTCCATCGGTGTCTTCAACTCAGTTGTAGTTGATGGAGCTCGATTAACCATATAACAGGAAGTATTGACTGCTTCTGCCCAGAATTTCTTATCTAAGCTTGCAGTTCTCAACACCGCTCTTATTCTTTCTAACAAAGTTCTATTCATCTGCTTTACTACTCCATTTTGTTGAGGTGTGTATGCCGTCGTGAATTGCCTTTTGATGTCTTCTTTCTTGCAGAATTCATCAAATTTTTTACCAGTATATTCGCTTTCATTATCTGAGCGGAAACACTTGATTTTCTTACCAGATTCGAGTTATACCCATGCTTTGTAAAATTTTAAATTTGGAAACACATCTGCCTTCCTCTTGATAGGAAACACCCAACTTCTCCGCGAATAATTATCAATGAATGATTCAAAAAAATTTGCTCCTCCTAGGGACATAACTGGTGCTTGCCATACATCAGAGTGAATCAATTCTAGAATTTCTTTACTTCTAAACTTTGATGTGTTGAGCTTTAATCAATGTTGTTTACTCACAATGCAATGCTCACTGAAGGGTAGTGATACCTTTGTGAGACCTGAAAGTAGATTATTCTGTACAAATATCTTCATTTCTTGTTCTGACATATGTCCAAGCTGTTTATGCCATGTCATTACAGATCTGTCAACTGGACTAGTCACTGTAACTGATGCCTCTCCTTCTTACAAAGTTACTCCCTTCAGCATGTACAGATTTGCAACAATCTTCTCTACTTTCATAAATACCAGTGCTCCTTTAATCACTTTCATGATATTGTTTTGAATCTCAAATCTAAAAACGAGATCATCCAGTTATCCTATAAACAACAAATTCTTCTTCAGACCTACCACATGTCGCACTTTTTCAATAGTCAGAGTTGTCCCATCATACATCTTTAACTTGATGATGCCTATACCAACGATCTTCAAAGCTTGATCATTATAGTTATACACATATCCCTCAGAGATAGATTCATACTAATGGAACCATTCTCTTTGAGAGATAATATGAAAAGTAGCTGTTGAATCGAGAAACCATACATCAACAAATCTTCTCTTACCTCTAATAGTCGTTGTTGCTTCACAGATCATTGCTCCTCCATCATCTGAAGTATTTGTCTCATTTCCTTGAGGATTAGAATCTTTCTTATTCAGATTCCAACAATTTTTCTTCAAGTGCCCTTTCTTGCCACAATTGTATCACTTAAAATTCTTCTTACTGATTTTGGTCTACCATGACTATGACTCCCATTTAGGTCACCTTCCATTGATCTTCCTCTCGTCACCACCGAGGCCTCTGCTTATTGCGAATTTGCTAGCCTGTCTTCCTTACTTTTGTGCTAACTTTCTTCTTCCATAATAGCAGCTCCAATATTGTCAAAGATTAGAGTATTTGTTGAGCCCCGTTTTTGAAGCCCAACGATCCATTCGAAATCGAAAAACATACACAAACGAGTTTTCAATCTCTCACTAACCCTCAAAGAAAGCCCACAATCTTATAACATACCAAGCCACAAAGGCGAGCCCATACAACAAA